>OX439485.1:19546790-20115453 GCA_949320155.1 Melangyna quadrimaculata
TCTGATACCGAGGATTGATGGCCCTATGAATTAACTCCCAAAAGAATTAACTTCCACTCGCCGAAACGAACTAACTCCCACCAAAATTTGGGTTTTGTTCATTATGAACTTATTTCCATTATTTTATAGGAACTAAACCTCAACACAATATAAACTAAGTCCCAAAATGAAAATGAACTAAGTCCCAATATTGGGACGTATTGTCCCAAATGAACAAACTCCCAATTTTTTGAAAAAAAAAAAAAAAATAATTTTGAAGGAGCTAAATCCCAAAATACTATGTACGTATTATTAAACTATGTTCGAAATAACTTTTTGAAAATATGTACAAAGTGAATTTTTTTAAAATACTTTGTGTACATTTTCAAAAAGTTATTTTGAAAAATTGAATTTTTTCTTTGAAATTTTATTTGAGATAATTTTTAAAATGTTTAGGGGTCAGTCTTTAAAAACAAAATTTTAATATTTCTTTTAAAAACGTTTTCAAAGTACTTTTTTTTAATTCGTGCGAATGTTTTTTTAAATACTTTGTACACATTTTCAAAAAGTTATTTTGAATTTTTTCGAATTTTATGTGAGGTAATTCTGTAAATGTTCCAAGGGGGCTATCTTTAAAAAACAAATTTGAATTTTTAAAAATAATTTTTTCAAAATTTATTCAAATTGTTTTTAAAAAAATCGTGTGGATTTCTTAAAAATACTTTTACAGTGTAAAGTGTTTAGTTTTTCTAAGCTAGCCACTCACAAATTCAAATTTTGCAAGCGAACTCCGTTACATTAGCTTTAAAATTAAAATACTAATTTTTGCCAGAATGAACTAACTTCCAATTTTTCAAAATATGATTAAGTTCATACGCAATGAACAAGGTCCCAACTGAACTAACTCCCAAATTTGTGAACAAATTCCCACTTACAAATTCGGTGGGAGTTAGTTCATTTTGGAAAGTGGGAGGTAATTCTTTTGGGAGTAAGTTCGTAGATTGATGATTCTCCTGAAAACAACTATGACTGAAATTTTCAAAATATAATATTTAGAGTTAAATAATCCCCTTCTTCTCCAGGCCAACATAATGAAACAAAAACTGGATCTTTTCATTTTTGGAGCCTCTTTAAAAAGCCTTGTTTTACTCTTTCACATAATAAAATTAATGCAAATTTTCGTTTATAAACCACGTAAATTCTCCAATAATTGCAAATTGCAAATGACCAAGTGCAATTCCAAACCAGCTGACAAAATATAGTATACATATATTTATAGAGCCAAGTCCCTTGCAACCATTTTCATGCTTCACTTACCGTTTACCAAAGGAAGGAGTTCCTCACAAAATGCATATTCTTAGCATATTTTTCAATTCAATAAAAACAAATTAAATTTTATTCTGATGCAAATTTATTTTGTACGTAGTAAAAAAACTCTTCATTTTAAACCAGTTTATTCAGCAATAAAATGAAATTATTTATTTTGCATTTTTTTATTAATTATGCATTCCTGTTCCAATGTCCATGTTCATGGTGGACATTGTTATGTTAAGTACATTTAAACAGCATAATATTACTTATTAATTCATAATTGCGGCAACACCGTGATTTAAGTTATTCGCTTTTGGTCGTACTAAAGCAAATCTGGTAACAACTTACAAAAATTTCACTTACACGCAAAAACCAAAATACACAATTTATATACAATATTTAATTATGTATGTATATTAAAGAATTTACTTGACCATTAATCAACTGCTATATAGTATTATATTTGAACCTATGGAAAGAAAGTAACATTTACATTCAGAGTGGTGGAATAAAATTAAGCATTCATTAAGTTTAAATTGCTCTGGGAAAACTATTCGCAGGTAGTAATACAAATGTCCAGGATGCTCCGTGGGCTTAGATGCACAGCAAGCTACAGAATAGAGGGAATTCTACATGGGTTGATGGGTACTAATTATAATATATTATCCTAATTGAATAACAAAATGAACAAGAGACTTAACTAGATGTTTAACACTTAACACCATCCAATTGATTTTATAGAAATTAGATTGCATATTCGTAAAACGTTTTAATTTTGTACATTTTATGAAGAAGTATAGAATAATAGTGATTTAATTCACCAAAAGTTATAATTATTGCATTATTCAATTTAAATTTTCTCAGAAGTTAAAAAACTTATAACCATATAGTATTTCCCATTTTATCAAATATTAATAATAGTATTAAAAATTTTAAGTTAGAAAATAATTTCTCCGAAAACTTCTTGTCATTGAAAGAAATTTATTTAAAAACATAAAAGGGTGAAGTAGTAGCTTTAAAAAAAGCTATAACAAAGTTTTGTACGTGTTGCCTTGTTTTTAATAATTTGTTTTCCATTTAATATAATTTTCTTAACAAAATTGCACCGCCCACCCAAAGAGGCGGACAGATTAAGTGGCCCAATATCTTAAAATCATAGTTTTACGATGTAGCAACTATGAACTATGCTTAAAATTTCATGCTTGTATCACAAAAAAATAAATAAATAAAAATAAATCGGGTGGCACAACGGCTCATGAAGAACCAGGGCCTAGTGACTAACAACTCGCAACCATTGCTGTGTGCGCCTTTTGACAGGAATGGAAGGGACCTACAATTTTATGCCGAATCCGAACGGCTAGATGAGAAGCACTTATTCGTGACAAGTGATACTCTCGGAGGATTTGTCAATTCCTCGCAAGAGGCAGTAGCCCTGAAAAAAAAACAACTTTTTTAGTTTTTAGGTGGACGAGGCTGGGAAGCGATCCCAGACCTCCAGCGTGACAGTCGAACGCACTAACCATTACGCTACGGGCTACTACTTGTATCACAAAGTGCACAGTTATTCATTGTATGTGTACTATGCCGCTCCACTGTTACTCCGTTTACATGACAGGATTCGATGATCGGATTGAGATTTCGATACTATAGGTATACGACCTCACTGGATCCAATTTAAATAGAATCGAAGTTCACTTGATTACTTGAAGTGACACTTTGACTTATGTGCGTGCCGAATTAAGTTTTTAAATATGGTGACTGCGAGAGCAGAAAAAAAAAAACAATAAAACAAAACAAGGCAAATTGAATACACAAACACTTAAAACTCGATTCATTCATTTTTCATCAAGCGCAAGGGATTTAAATAACAACGATTACCTAGTCTAGTCATAAATACTGATACAAGGAAAACTTACGCAAAATGAAAACGCGTTGGTATTTTCAAAATCCAATTTATACATTTTATTTCTGTAAGATTTTGCTACATTTAATGAAAGGCTTTATTCAAAACGACCTCCATTTGCCTTAAATGCAACGCAATCATCAATCGCATTACGGACCGCATTCATCGGAAAGTTATCAGCAGCGAGGACAAGGGCTCATTTCAAAGACTCAATATTACTGTGGTGAGTACAGCAAAGCATTTCCTCTAAAACGGACCACAAATTGTAATCCAAAGGGTTGATGTCGGGACTACCTGCTGCCCAATCATGCGGTGATATGAAGACTTGAACGTTTTTTTTAGCCATTTGCCTTTTGGTTGGGGCAGAATCTTATTGCTGCACCGTCAATTTCTTGTTTCCAAAACATTGTTTTATTAAAAACGCTCTCCAAAACAGTGGTTTGGTAAATTTTTGCCGAAGTCTTGACTCCTTATTCACAAAAATGGAGGTTTGTAACGGCATTGTTGCTCACTCCCGCTAAACAATTAGATTTGCGGGGTGGTGGCCTCTTTCAACCCTTGGAATAAGTTATTCAGCTTCTTTTGACGTCCACGCATACACTCGATCGTTTTGCTTATTAAAATATCCTCCCACAGTGAACATTTTCTCGTCGCTGGCTGAACAGAATTTCTCTGTGAGAATTGTTGGTGTATTTTGATTGAATTGGCCAGTGCGTTTCATTAAATGTAGCTAAATATTAGAGAAATACAATGTATAAATTTGTTTTTTGAAAATATCAGCGTGTTTTCATTTGGCGTGAGTTTTTCCTTGTCAGTATTTATTATAATACAATCAAAAAAAAAGCCCACGCCTCTGTTCTCCCCAGATACCGCACGCGCTGGGGTCCATTTTCACCGAGTACGACAGCAATTACGATTGCAAGTCATATCGGCACTTATATTAATTATTTGATGTTAGATAATAACATAAAAAAAATCGTTACTTAGTTATGTTTAACAATAACAAAGCAACTTGTCTTACAGCGAAACGAGTAGGTTTCAACGGAAGTTAAAAGAGATTAGGTCTGCTTAATGCAAGCAGTTGAAAAATTTAAAATTGATCAGTAATAAGTTTATGAATAAATATTAAATCATTATTAACCCGCCTCTGATATAAAGTTTGGACCTGCAGAAGCTGGATCCTATGTTCATATGGTGGCAGATTATATGGATCAGTCCAGGGTAACCCTTTTAAAGCAAATCGAATGAAGTTATGCTGATTTGCTTCAATACGGTGTTTATGAATAACGTAAAAAGGAGACCAAACTTGTGAGGCATACTCAAGATGGGGTCGTACATAGCAATTGTATAAGGAGAGGGTGACATACGGATCGTTTAATTCCTTAGCCCACCGTTTTATAAAACCAAGCATGGAACTTGCTTTTTTTACAATGTAATTAATATGCTCTGTGAATTCTAGATTAGAACTAAAGTGAACATCAAGGTCTTTGAAGCTTAGAACACCAAATAGTGAGTGCTGTGAAATGGAATAATCAAAAGCACTCGGTACTCGTTTTCTAGAAAAAGTAATAGTTTGACATTTAACTGGGTTAAGCGAAAGACTGTTTTTGTCACACCAAACATTAAATTGTCAATATCTGCTTGCAAGAGAATGCGATCACTGTTAGATTTTACTGTTTTAAAAATTTTCATATCATCAGCATATATAAGAATATCACTATAGTGTATACATGATTTAACATTATTTATAGCCAGAATGAATAGAAGTGGGCCAAGATGACTTCCTTGAGGTGCACCCGAGTGAGCATTGAATGAATCTGAAAGACAGTTTCTGAATTTCACTTGGTAAGATCTATTTTCAAGGTATGACCTTATCCATTCTATAACAATATTCGGAAAACCAAAAGCTTGGAGTTTAAATATAATAATGTTTTGACTTAGTTGATCGAATGCTTTTGAAAAATCAGTGTATATCCAATCCACTTCACTTCCATTTTCCAATGCATTAGAACATTTGTGCAAGAAAGTAAGGAGATTTGTTACCACAGATTTTCTTCTCATAAAGCCATGCTGTTGTTCACATATTATATTCTTAGTATAAAATGCTAAACTTTCACAAACAACTTGTTTAAAGAACTTTGGAATGCATGAAAGTTTCGATATAGGTCTATAATTCTTGATATCAGTTTTGTCGCCCTTTTTAAAAACTGGAGTAAGAAATGCATTTTTCCAAAAACAAGGAAATTTTCCTGATTTAATAGAAAACTCAAACTAAAATTTAATGGGATCAACTAGTATATTTTTACATTTTTTTTAGAAGTTTTGGAGGAATTCCATCCGGCCCAGATGAGTAATCATCATTTAACGATGAGAGAACCTCTAAAATAGAGCTTTGTTGCACCAGTATATAACTGAAACTTGTTTGGGCATAGATATGTAAATTTCTAAAATAAGTTTCATCAACATCAACAGATGTGTCGACAAATGAATTTTGAAAATTTTTCGCAAAAGCGTTGCAAATATCAATGGGTTTTTGCAAAGAACAGTTCTCGTATGTGAAATTTGCCGGGTAACCGTCAGAATTTTTTTTTGAATTAACAAATTTCCAGAATCTCTTAGGATCATCCTTTAAAGATCTACCGTTTTCGTTAACATGATCTGTATAGAGAGTCTTCGAAAGGGATTTAAATTCTTCAAATAATGCAATGTAAGAGTTGTGGTCGAAAGACGATAGGGTTTCTAAATATAACTTTTATGCTTTGTTTCTGAGTAATTTCAGCTCTTTCGTATACCATGAAAAGCAGGCGTTCGAATTTTTCGACATTTTTATGGGGATAGTATTATTCATGCAATTATTAAGGATGGTATAGAAACTGTTAACTGCTTCGTCAATATTATTAGACACTGATATACTATCAATACCAGATCTAGTGAATTGATCTGAAAGCAATTGAAAATTTGCTTTACTGAAGTCAAAAGTATATGAACAATCATAAGTGTTACTGTTTTCAGTAAGGTGACTGCTCAAGTCAAAAATAATATCCAAAGGAGGATGATAGCTATCTATATTAGTAATTCCGGGACTAGATTCTAGAACCAGAGTACTAACAGCGTCTGAGGAAAAAACTAAATCGAGAATTTGATTTTTGTAATTTTTAATACAGCTAAATTGCTGTAAGTCAGTTGAGGTAATCCTTTCAAGAAACTGCAGCTCAGTTTGGGAAGAAGTTAAGGAAGCTTCTTGACAAGATTCGTCTTCAGAAGATACCCAATCAATGTGTGGTAAATTTAAATCTCCGAGAAGTAAAATGTTGCTCTAAGAGCAAGACAAGTCAACAACAAAATCTAAGGCCCTAGAAAGTTCAACGTAAGCTGCGTGTGGACTTTTTGGAGGTATGTAGACATTAAAAATACAAACAAATTTTGACTGTATAGCTACCTTAATACAGACTTATTCAATAGAAAGATTAAAAGGGAATGAAACAGACGAAGACATAAATTTATCGCGAACTGCAATCAAAACACCGCCTCCCACTTCTTTTAGTTTGTCAACATGACGATCATTTCTATATACTTAAAACTCTTGACTAAAGGGTTACGTGTCTAAAAAACTTGAATTAAGCCAAGTTTCCGGCAAAACAAAGATGTCATGTGACAATGCTTGGGAGTTAATGTTATAACAATAACATAATTATAAAATTATTGCTTATTTGGATTTCAGTTCTACATTATACTCGTACGTTTTTAAAATAAACTTACGGATCACTTAATTTCTATGGATTCCTTCCTTATGTCAGCTATTCAATATTTGCAATGGGCATTTCAGATTTTTGATGTTCAAAATTATTTTGGTATCTTCATATATTGTTAGTGGGACATGAGGATTTTTGAAAGGGAATCACTGATCTATAGCATAGGGCAAGTGTTCGTTTCGTGTTAATGTCGAGGTTTGAATCAAAACTAACATCATGATGACGGAAAAGTATAAGTCGAAGTCTAGTCGGTCTGTTTGTCTCTGCATCCTGGTCTACATCAAGCAAGAGCCTAAGCGGTTTGGGCCGATTTTCTTAAAATTTGGTGTGAAGTGTTTTTATGTGCTTCTCTAGAGGAGAAATTCGAAATTTTGATTGTGCTCATCTTGAACGGGTAGCTTTATCAAATTTTCTCGAAAACGACTCTAACGATTTTAATTAAACATTTTACATGTCACCTCTAAATTAATTCTAATAATACTGAATACCACGTTCTTACTAAAAAATTCGAATAATGAAATAAAGTTATGGGTTTTTTTGAAAAAAAAAAATGACTTTTTTTATACTTCTTTAGGTATGTTCCCGCATTTCTTGTCATTGGCATAGTTGATTTTATTATTATTCTGCAGTTCGGTACTTCTTAGTTTGGTTTAAAATATTGCCTTTCAAATTTGTATAAATAATTTTTCTCTACCAACAAAAATTAAATCAAAGAAAAATTATTTTTTCTGTTTTTATCTTTTGTTTCCATTTTTTTTTAACTTCCTATTGGAAGTTATTCGTCGATTTTAGCAAGATGTCTGTCGTCCACCTTATCTCGAGAACGAAAAAAAGATATCGACCTCGGATAAATTTTATTTTACAGATAATATTGTCATAACGCGCTGAAAAGGTTTTCCAACAAATTCAATAAACCGTTTTTTTACTACAGAAATTTAAAAAGGAACTGTAAAATGTCATTTATCGGAATAGGATATTCACTTCAGACTAATTTTATTTTACACATAATTACACAATACCAAATGGGTAAATATTAAACAAAAATCAACAGACACTATTTTTAAACTAAGAAAAACAGTTGAAAAATAATTTTCGTCTCAAATATTTCAAGAACAAAAAATGATTCCGAACCCAGTCTATTTTTTTTTACATATAATGACGTAGTGAACAATTGGTAATTTAAAAAAAAAAATCAATAAACAGTTTTTTTTTAGACCAACAAAAAACTGGACAAAAAACTATTTAAAATTCTTAACAATTGTTTTTCAACTCAAATATTTTGAAAAAAAAAAAAAAAAATATAATGATATCGATTTTAAATTCTTACCAAAAATGTATACCTATACCATCTAAATGTTGTGTAATTATGAGATTTTTGAAATTTTTAAAATTTTGTAAGCTATTTACAAAAAAAAATATAAAAATTTTACTATTATAAATAGCTAAAGTACAAAATATAGGCAATGTCACATTTTGTCCTGTATCTCTATATCTATACCTACCTATATACTGATTATTAAAAAACCCAAAGTTATTACTTTATAAAATATATAATAATATAATATACAGGGTGTCCAGTAAATAATGGATAACCTTGGAATGCCTCATAGTAGACTTTATGACCGTCCTGAAAACTAATAAAAAAAAGTCTGTCCCAACCACAAGAAAAGATATGTGCATTTGTTTGTTCAGTGCATTATTTTTTGCGTTACTTTACGTTTTTGAATACCACGACTACGAGTGAATGAATTCTACCGTTTTTTTTTTCGTAGCAATATTTAACATTGTTTGTGCCAAAACATAAGAAGACAAAAATTATAATAACTGTTGGAATTCTTAGAGAAAAAAACTATTGAACTTTGATTTTCGATGCAAAATTTGAAAGAAAATAATTTTTGAAAAAATTAAATCATCTCTGGTATGAAAAAATGCATGAATACCTAAGTGGCCAACTGTTTTTAAAATATGTGTGTCGAATTTAGATTTTAAAATGGTATAGTTTATTATTGTTTCTAGAACCAATAGCAAGTTATTTGTAAAAATCTGCAATACTAGAGCCAATTTAGCAAAAACAAAAGTTTTCAAAATTAGCACAGTAAACGTGAAAATAATACTATGCGTTGAACATGGTAGATTTTTGATTGATTGCCTGTCTTTATAATGTTGTCCTAATGATAAATCTGAGCTTCTAGGGCCGAATGCAACATTACCAAAAATGTTAATAAAGTGCAAAAAAACGGCTACATTTTCGAGCTTGTTTTGAATTATACCTCTTCAATTGTTCTTTTAAAAAACCATCAAATATTTTGTTAGTGGTTATTCCCAATTTAATTTTCTTATAAGAGGTGCATTAAATAAATCGAATACAGCAAGCCGATCAGCTTCTCAGAGGAGTTATGCAATCTTGTGCAAGCCGCTGCATTACAAATATGCCAGAGATACAGGCAGATGGACATGAGGTCTGGGGCCAATTTTATGACCACCCCATTCACCAGACCTAAATCAACTTGGCTTTTTTTATTGGGGCTGCATTAAGAAAATCGTGTACAGCGATCCCATCAGGTCCTTAGAGGAGATGAAAAATCTTGGGGAGGCAGCTGCATTACAAGATTCAGAGCAAAAATTAACAAGATTATTATAAGATTTTCATTTATTCGGAGTTGCAGAACCAGTATTAGAATGGGTGGAAAACAGTTTGAGCATATGCTTTTTTATTAAGTGATTGAAAGTTGGCTCAAAACTCAAAAGACTATTTCTTTGAAGAAAATAACAAATAAACTAAAAGCAAGTGCGAAAATATTTTATGGTTTTGTTAGGGCACAATAGACCAGGTATAATTCAAAACAAGCTTGAAAATGTAGCCGTTTTTTGCACTATGTTGACATTTTTGGTAATGTTGCAATAGGCTTTAGAAGTTAAAAGCATGGATTTATCACTTGGTTAATATCATAAAAACAGGCAATCAATCAAAAATCTACCATGTTGGACGCGTGATATTATTTTCACGTTTAAAATGCAAATTGTTAAAACATTTGTTTTTGCTAAATTGACTCTCTTTTTGCTGATTTTTACCAATAACTTCCTATTGGTTCAAGATGCAATAATAAATTATACCATTTCGAAATCCACATTTAACGCGCATATTTTTAAAATAGTTAGCCACTTAGGTATTCATGCATTTTTTCATACCCAAGATGATTTAACTTTTTCAAAAATTATTTTCTTTCAAATTTAGCATCGAAAATCAAAGTTCAATAAATTTTCACTCGTAGTCGTGGTATTCAAAAACGTAAAATAACGCAACAAATAATGCACTGAACAAAAAAATGCACATATCTTTTCTTGTGGTTGGGATAGACTTTTTTTTATTAGTTTTCAGGACGGTCATAATGTCTACTATGAGGCATTCCAAGGTTATCCATTATTTACTGGACACCCTGTATACTCTACCACAGCAAGAGAATCCGAGGAAGCCTACGCGTCAAAAATACCATCTTGGACAAAATACAGCATGACTAACTTAGCTGGTACTGTCACGTACAAAGAAGATGCCATGAGAACCCACAGTTCAAAAGGCAATAGCACAAGACGTTCCATCACTATCGCGGAAGAAAGGCAGGCGCAAAACCTCCTGGATGAAAAAAATGCAACGACACCTGCATTTATTTGGCCTCAGACATTGAACAATCCAAAACCGGGAGGCCTGTCGACGTTTTCTGAGATCAACCCGGCGAACCCCACAATTGGAACCTTAGTGGAAGCAGTTGAGTGGGAGAGTTGTGGTCCCCCTCGAGATCATGACAATCGCCGGTTCAATGATGAAGAAGATATACTCTACCACCCACCACTTAGATAAATATGTACATAATGTACCTATATGCTTTTCAAGTGCACCAATGGGAAGTTACTAGTGATGTGGGTCGACCCCAGACTCATTTTTTTGTTTTAAAGAAAAACAATTAAAAACTGCTATTTTAACTTGTTATTATTTTCTCGTAAACGACATACAAAAAATTATCAAACCATTACTTTACTTACACCGTCATTGTCTAGTTATATTGGAGTGGTGGGCTACGAGAGCGAGTTCATGCGATCTAGTCCGACATATTTTTTTTTCGCTGCATAATAAAAACTGCACATCAGTTTTTTCGCATCCTATGTGTCAAGGTCAGGCATTATTAAAATTTCAAGTTTGATCTTTTTTCCAATTTAAACTTACCCTATTCCCAGTTGGTAATAAAATTGAAACCTTGTATAATATAACCTTACAAAATTAATTTTACGGCATCCTGTATAAATATGAGCATAATTATTCTCGCTTTATTCAAAATTCAACAACACGCAATGATACAACATTTGGGTTACCTACTGGAATTTGGTTATTGGCTGCTAAGCTGGTTAGCTTACTCAACTTGTCGAGTTGGGTACCTATATACCTTTAGGGATATTTGACTACCATTCCATGAAATTGAAAAAAAGGTCATGTTTATAAAAAAAAAATAAAAAAATGAGAAAAAAAAACATCCTTCACTTGAAGTAATATATCAGTTCCGATGAATACAATTAGGTTTCGAAGAGTACTCCAGATGGTGCGTCCTTGAGGTATTTTCTTTTTTCGTTTAATATAATTGGTTCGATGTTAACCGCTTTCTGCTACTTATTCTGTTGTATATGTATTTTTTCTGCTGAGGAACCTCATAGCATTAGTCCTGTCTGTACAAGAAGCAGGTACCTATATACTAACTGTTTGCAAAAGATTAATGGATCTTCTTTAAATAGCATATGCTCCATTGAGCAGCAGCCGTTCCAGATTAACCAAAGCACATCCCTAAGCTCAAATCATTGTTATCCTTATACACCTACAACAGGACATCGGGAAAGACCTCAGCATCAGCATCTTGTCGAAGTCTTATTGCGAATGGCACTCAAGTGTATCGGAGTAGGTCCTTATTTTTGAGTGAATCTGAAAATGCCTGTCTGTGTCTGTGATGCTTTGATATAAAGAAGAAAAAGATGTGCAAATTATTTTCTTTTATTCCATTTTGTTTTGTTGTTGTTGTGCAAATAAGATTACACAGAATCAATTTATTTAACTTAAGTGTAATTGTCTTTGTTCTTTTCGTTAGAATTTGTAAACTTTTACGACTAAACGCAAGTTATATTCATCCGCGTGGAATAATTGGAAATAAGTAAAAGTTAAGTGGTATGAGTACGGAGAAGGAAATATTTTGAGAGCAGGCTTGGTCTGATTGATGACAAGTTTTAGCCGTTTTTGAGAAAGAAATTTGAGTAGCAGTAGAGCAGCCTTCAGAAAACTTTCAATTATAATTATATGAAATTAGCTGCCTCTTTGTTGATCGTATACAACACAATTGAATCGGTAAACAAAACAACTTAAAATTGCTTGCAAAAGTTGGTACGGTTGCACCCGACTTTTGATCCAAAATTGCTTTCTTTGTAAAGGGAAACAATCGAAGACATTTTCACTATATATACATATACATATGTATATACATATGCATACATTGTATATAAATTCGTCCCCATCATCTTCTCATCACCATCGACAAAATTATTTCAATATAAAATTATTCTCCAATAAATTCCTTTAAGAATTTAAATTCTTATCATCTTTCTTATGTTTGTTTTGTAGATATGTTTGTATAGGTACATCAGATTGTATTTCAAACAAAACTACCCGCATATTATGTAGGTAGGTACATAGAAATTAATTCAAATACCAGATTTATATTTATTTATTCAGTGGTCAATCTAGAAAAGGAGACCTATCCTGTAGCCTATTCGGCAATTTATTGTTAGAACATCCGTTATAAAAGTATCCAGGATATGGCAGGATATTCAAACATAATTTCCTTGAAATCAATTTGAATAATAGAATATATCCTGAAACTATGAATTGAATGTTAATGAAATAATTTCAATGCAGACCTTGAAATTAAAAAAAAAAATATTAAAACATCATTTCTGTATTTTTAAATACGCACCATTATAGTATCATATTAAATCAATTTCCTTCATATTTCCTCCATAGACTTCCGCTGAACATCTCAAAAAAGTGACAGCTTGTGCAAAAAGTTCACAAACATAAACATACCACATTTTTACATTTATAAACGTGTAGAAAGTACCTATTAAAGGAGAAGGGGCAAAAATATATGGGACCTGGTCTACCTTGTGCCCAGAAACGAGACCTTTGAAAATGGTTAGGTACTATGGAGTGTACCAACGTACGAATATTTTGTTTGCCCTAAACAATGGGAGTTGGCTTAAATAAGCGACCAAAAAAGTAAGAAAAACATTTTGAAAATTCGAATAAACATAGACGAGTTGCTTTATATTTTGTGATATACTGCCTAAGTCCCATGGTTTGCAGTTCTGTGTCCATATTTAAAAATGATGTCCTTGAACTAAGCTTTCCAACGTTGTATATCTCAATTGTGGGCACTTGACGCAGAATTATACCAATCACATAAAGTCGCTTAATCGAATAAAAAAAGTAGAATTTTTTAACTGTTACGCGAATTATTCGCCAACCGTGATGTTATTCGCCACTATTGGCCATCGGAATAAAAGTTCATTTATTTTGGGGTCTATTCAGTTCATTGAAGTTGACCAACACTGTCATTTCAATGGAACACTATTGCAATTAGTTTCTGCTCTAATTGCAATCTTTCTTGTCATATACTGCTTAAACCCCATGGTTAACAGCTTTGTGTCTATACAAACAAAATGATGTACTATTGCTAAGCTTTCCAACGATATATATCTCATTTGTGGGCAATAGCTAGACCAAAATGCCCAATCTCCTTTGTCCCTTTAATTGAATTGTAAAACAGTAAACAGATTACTTAAATCCATTTTTTTTTTTTTTTTTTTTTTTTTTTGTTCAATAGCGGAAGAGCATAAAAAAAACAAAAACAATTTTCTTAAATTGTTGACAAAATCAAAACAAACACTGAGTAGTCTGATTTGTTTTTGCTTTGCGTTTAAAATAAAAAAGTGAGTAATTAATGAGTATTAAAAAAACACGGCTATAATTAATTCAACCAAGCTAATTCTTGTTTTCGTGACCTTTTTTTTAATAAATAAGATTTCCTTCTAGTGGGAAAACTAATTTTATTATAATAACAAAATAATTTCTAAAAATTTGATAACTACCAAAATACCATGATGACGATTATTTCTTTTGGCCCGTTCGCTGAAAGAAATCATAATATGAGCTTGGTAAAATCCACCCACTGCCATGCCCACTTTTGTAATTTCTTGGGTTTTCGAAAACGGATCTAATGAACAAATTTCAGAGTTTAATGATATGAGCGAGACTATGTGTTTATAAATTGTTTTGAATAAAATCCGCCCATTGGTACGCCCGGTTTTCTTGTTGTTTTTGAGAAACAACTCTATTTTTGAAAATTTTCAAAACGATTTGGATGAAATTTTGAAAATTTGTTCCTTAGAGGAACTCAACATAAAAGATAGTCGTTTTATTATATAAATTATATAGATTACTTCATATAAATAGTTCAAAATTTTCCTTTAAGCTTACATAAAAAAAAGCTTACTTCAAATTCAAATAATATTAATAAATGGGAAAAGTCCCCTCCTGCAGCGGAAAGCTATAGTAAATTCTATATCCCCACCCGGTCTTGCGTAGGGAGACTAGGGATGGTTGAAACTCAGGACGGTTGAAACAACGCAAATATCTTGCAAACCGTGGGGTGAGGGTGGATGGGTCTCAGCGACCCATGAAGCGACAATAGGTTAAAAGACAAACCTCAATCTTGATTAGTTCGTAGCATGATTCAGTTGTCTACGGTAGGCCTTTTTTTTGATATCCAAAAGTAAGTTTTTTTGTTTGGGTGTTTTTCCTATTACCGTGTTTCCTATTCCTTGGAGAGTATTGAGTATAATTTGTGATCGAAGTGGAGAGTGTAGAATACAATATGGTGACTATTTTCAGTTTTCCAGTATTGTTACCGACACTATTTATCTTTGTTTACCTACAGGCGGGGTTGGGGACGATCGAAACAATGTATCTGGGTACGACAATTGCGACTTAGAATATTCCGAAATGGTAATTTTATTGGTTTCTAACCAATTAAAATTGAAGAAAACTTTTTTTTTAGTTCTTTTAAATTATTTAATGAAGTAACGTTTTATTTTTAAATTATTTCATTTTATTGTGTGATGTTTTCTTTTTTTTTTTTTTGAAAACCATTAAAACACTGAAGACTAATCTTGTCAAACATTGTCATAATTTACGTTATAATTTTAAAAAATCATAAACATGTAGGTATAACTTTGACGTAATATTATGCACTATTTGCTTTTGTTTTAACTAACTCCAATCACTGCTTCAACCACCCCTGGTATGGGTACGGTTAAAACAAATTGGACTTTTTTTTTTAATTTGACGTATACCTACTTAAAATAATGCACATGATGCTAAAATAACACTGTCCATATGTGGATAAAAACATGGTCTTTCAATTAACATACCGTCAACATCGCTCGGTGTTCAAATGGCAATACTATGGACGATATAAGCAAAACTGTTTCAACCGTATCCAGTCTCCCATACAGTAGCGTTCACTGTGAAAAAGAAGGGATAGGGATTCGGTCCCTGCCGACGACAGTAGGCTAAAGGAAATTCAGTTCTGTGCCCGGTTTACAGATAGCGTTCAATGTGCACTTAGAAGAAGCACAAGGTGAACAATTCAATGTGGGATTCGGTCCCCGCTTCTGAAATCTTACAAGAAAGTCAATCGCAATTAATACACTTTTAAACAGAGAGAAGCCTCAAAAAATCGGTAGAGGTCAAAGACCCATAAATTAAAGCGAAACTTCTGATAACAGAGTGTCTCTATTTTCCAATATCATTTATTCCGTTCCAGAATAAATATTTATTATTTGTTATGATTTTCTTCCTTGTGTACACGATATTGGTACAGACATTTATGGAAGAAGACAAAGTTGCACTGAAATGTTTGGTGCGGTTAGGGTTCGGTGCGGACAGACTTAATCGTGTAGGTGGCGGTACCGCAATTTATATACGAGACAATATAGATTTAAAAACTATAATTAAATCGGATGCGTCTTCATTGATTAAGTACTGTTTTTTTAGAAATCGCTAACGTAATTTTTTGGTTGGAGTACTTTATCGACCTAATAAATACGTTGACTTTTCTCAGTTTTATTTAGAACTTGAACGGTATTCGTCTCTATACTTGGATGTTATTATATGTGGTGACTTAAATTGTAATTTACTTGAAAAAGAAACATCACAATGTTTTCTTAACAAAATAAAAATCTTCAGTTTATATCCATTTAATAACACTGTTCCAACATATTTTTCAGCAACAACATCACCATTGCTCGATTTACTTCTTGTTAATAATACAGAGAACATACTGCTTTACTCTCAACTTGAAGCACCCGGATTTTCAAAGCATGATTTAATATTCACAACTTTTAAAATTACCCCACAAATCCAACCTTCATTTTACAAGTATAGGGATTTTATGGCTGTCAAACCTTATGAGCTTGAAAATAGTATTCGTCGGGTAAACTGGCAAGTAATTTATTCCTTAGTTTCACCTGGATACCAAGTTAATTTCCTTCAAAGCTCAATTAATCAACTATTTGACACACATATACCGCTGAAAACAAAACTTATTCGGAGTGATAGGAAATCCTGGTTTACGGCAGACATATTAAACTTGATAAAGCAACGTGACCAAGCATACATGCGATGGAAGCGTTTTCGGCTTCCTGAATTGCTTTCTACTTTTCGCACACTAAGATGCAGCGAGTGTAAGAAAATCAGAGAAGCAAAATGTACTGTATTCGGAGCGCTTAAACAAAAATCTACCATCGAAAACGTTATGGCAGAACATTCGAGAGCTCGGTGTTGGTAGGCAAAAACAACATATCTCCTCGGATGTATGCCCTGAATACCTAAATGAAGAAAAAATTCAAAGCAGTCAAAACGGAGATATGATGCAGGTTCTTGATCTTGAAAATAGAGCTCCGCTGTATGTAGTCTTTGAAGAGTTGCCGGTTGTTGACCCGGCAGAAGAGAATGATGGCTATCGGGCTGTTGATCCCGATAGTGAACATTCTTTGCAGTTTCAAAGAGTTGATGATGAAGATGTTTTAAGTGCTGTGCTTAAAATAAAATCTTCGGCTACGGGATTTGATGAAAAATAAATAAATAAATCGGGCGGCACAACGGCTCATGAAGAACCAGGGCCTAGTGACTAATAACTCGCAACCATTCCTGTGTGCGCCTTTCCACAGGAATGGAAGGGACTTACAATTTTATGCCGAATCCGAACGGCTAAACGAGAAGCACTTATTCGTGACAAGTGATACTCTTGGAGGATTTGTCAATTCCTCGCAAGAGGCAGTAGCCCTGAAAAAAAACTTTTTAGTTTTTAGGTGGACGAGGCTGGGAAGCGATCCCAGATCTCCAGCGTGACAGTCGAACGCACTTACCATTACGCTACGGGCTACTAGGATTTGATGAAGTACACCCAAAATTTATTAAAATGATACTGCCTCACATACTCCCTGCTTTAATACATATTTTTAATACAATCATAATGACATCTAAATTTCCGTCTCCTTGGAAAATTGGTAAGGTTATACCAGTTCTTAAGAAACCTGCTACTCGTTTATCGAAACAAGAGTTTAGACCAATCTCTATACTGTCGTTTTTGTCTAAAGAATTGGAAAAACTTCTTCACAGACAAATTTCAGGATTCTTAAAAACTAATTAACTCTTGATTGATAGACAGTCTGGTTTAAGACAAGGCTATAGTTGTATCACAGCTACTTTAAAGGTTTCAGAAGATATCAGAAATGCAATGGATAGTGATCTGATGTCATTTTTAGTGCTTCTCGATCTTTCTAAAGCATTTAAGTCTCTTGTGATTGACAGACTCATATTTAAACTAAAGGAGCAGTTCAGATTCTCAGACAATGCTGCAAATCTGATTCTCTCATACATTAGTGGTCGAAGCCAAGCTGTTGTTGTTGGTGAAAAAACATCTCGCCCTCTAAATCTTCTTTCGCGAGTTCCGCAGGGATCGATTCTTGACCCACTGTTATTCACAATTTTTATTAATGACATTCCACTTTAATCCAGGTACTCATCAATAGACTTGTATGCAGACGATGCTCAGGTTCAGTTTAGCTGTAAGCTAGGGATGATTGAAGATGGGGCTCATAAATTAAACTCTGATCTAAACTGAATTCTTAATTGGTCTGGCACAAATAGCCTGCGTCTCAATCCAGAAAAGTCAAAATGCTTAATAATTTATAAAAACAAACTTGATCATAGCTATTTTCCTGCATTGTATCTCAGAAACGAACAACTTGAGTATGTCGATAAAGCTAAAAATCTTGGTATTCTTTTTAACTCCACCTTAACCTGGGCAGACCAAATTCAAATGATTATTGGGAAAATATATGGCTCATTACGGAGTCTCTCCGTATCTAAGCATTTTACTCCTCAAAACATCAGGCTTAGTTTAGCAAAATCCTTGATCCTTCCTTTAATAACATATGGATGTCAAGTCTTTACCAGTTATAGCTTAGAAATGAAAAGAAACCTGTCAGTGGCTTTTAATAATGTTACCCGCTACGTGTACAATCTTCAACGATACGACCATATTTCAAACTATTCTAGTAAAATTCTAGTCTGCAACCTTTACATATACCTAAAATATTTGTCCCTTAAAACACTCAATAATAATGAACAAAGAACCTTTTTATCTTTTTGAGCAAATAAAGTTTGCAAACTCGTCTCGGTCTTTTACATTGCTTCAACCAAGATTTAGTTGTCGGAACTCGGAACGTCAATTTTCCATTTATGTCATAAGGCAGTGGAACAGTTTACCCTCTTCCAGCAGAAGGCTTCACGGTACCAGGCAGTTTGAGACGATTTTATTCAGACATTTGGCAATAAGTTAAAATTATTTGAAAGTTAATTAATGTAATAGAGAGAGAAAAAAAAATCTTGAGATATCTAATTTGTTGTTTTGAAAATAAATCTACATAATTCTAAATATTAATGTTAATTCATAAAATTGTAATTTAAATTCATCTTATTAACTTTTACTATTTATTGTAGGCTTTGTAGCCCATTGTAAAAGATTCTTTAAATAAATAAATGAAAAAAATGAAATGAAAGTATTATTTATTTAAATAATTTTACGGGAGGGCATGTTTATTATATTTTTGGATGGGAACATATATTTTGGGGGTTATGTCTGGACAAATATTTTCTACTAGTCGACCCGTGCTCGAGTTACTTCGCATACTTTAAAAAACTATACTTTGTTTGCTATAAGTACATAATATTAGAGGAATTTGTTGATGTTTCCATACCTTCCTACCTAATAATTTTATTTTTATTTTCAAGTTTCCGAACACACAGTGTGTTGGAAGTGTAACCATTTCGTAATATGTGAATATGTATAATATGTTTTTTATGAGTGAATTCATATGCATATGTTTTACTTAAAAAACAATAATATTCTGAAAAATTAAATTAATTAAGAAATAAAAAATAGACTACAACCATCTCATAGACATAAAGAATATTATAAAATTTGTTTCACGTAAATCACTTCAATAATATGCGAGTTATGCGCGGGCGTACAAAATAATTGTATCCGCTTTATTTAATAGTGAAATAAAAATTTAGTAGGTAAATGCCGCCTTCTTGAAAATTTTTATTTTACTTATTTTGTTTAATAACTCTCGAGAAGTATAATTTTGCACAAAATGATCTAGGAACAACTTGTAGACAGTACTACAAAACTAACGACTTCTGTACGTCAAATCGTCCTTAAGTTATTGGGGTCTAAGGTTATTACCCACTTTACCCCCCCCCCCACCCCTTTACTTTTTAAGAAATGTTTAGGACGTAAAAGTGAAGCTCTCTACCTAAATTCAGCTTTGTCGGAATTTTGGAAGTAAGGACATTTTTTTTATCTAATTTTCCTGGACTAGTACCAAGGGTTGTAAATTAGAAACGCTAAGTTTATTGATTTGGATGTATTTTTGTATTCTGTGAATATTTTTCTTTCCACCTATATTTATGTGGTTTAGGTAATATATTTTTCTTTCCAACTGTATGTATGTGGTTTAGTTCATCCATAGGTATGGAGGTATTTAACGAACAACTCTGTACATTACATAGGATAGGTAATGTCCTTTGCCTACAAGAAAAATGTATTAATATTCTCCCACGAAAAAGTCGAAAGATGTCGAACAAAGCTTATGGTCTAACTGTGTCAGTTTTTCTGCTGGCAGCCACTTCACCCTAACCTATAACCTACTAGCAGGTCGTCTGGTGCGTCGTAACTATGGTCAACTTAAAAGGCAAATTTCAATCTAAGCAAACAATAAACAAAGTCATTTTCTATTCCTCCCACAAAACTCTCATAGAAAGATCGTAAGAATATACTCAATCTAAGTCTGCATTATATCAACATCATCATGTTTTCAACTAGCTCCATTACCTACTGTTGGATAGTTGACCCTATTACAGCTCCCTGCTCCCTCTATTTACTTTTATACAACTTTTCTATGGAAATAGAACACAAGATGTTGCTTTGTTCCTGTGGGAAGGAAAATAAATAAAGTTTTAAAGATATACATACATATTTATGCACAAAACACACCCACTTGCTGTTAAGTTGGGTGATCAATATCCTAGTAGACGCGAATGTATTGAACAAAAAAGAAAATAAGATTGCAAAGTAATTTTTCAATTTTATAATGGTTTTTAATGAACTTGTTGGCTATAGTTTCGAAGTGCATTTCTTGTATTTCTTGTGAATAAATAATTAAAATTTTAATAATCCTCTGGTAGTTGAATAGCTGCAATTTTTACTTTATAGTACAAAACTTGAATGTGCACAAAAGACTTTAGTAGCAAAAATGTTCACTGTTCTCTAAGAAGTGAATGAAAGTTATGTACATGAATGAGTCAAATGTTTTAGTTTATTAAAATATTTTCATAATTAAGAAAAACATTGCAAATATTTCTTTGAATTGCAAAATAATTATATAATTGAACAAATTGAACGAGTTTTTCTCGCTTTCATTAATTATTCAATTTTTCATTTTTTTAGCAGAACAAAATCAACGAAAGACTAAGTGAATCATAACGCCTTCTTCCCTGTTATGATGACAGTTCAGAAATTGCTCCTTTTTCCTCAACAAGATGGTTTTAACAATTTTTCCAACGATGAAGAGTTATTTCTGAACAGTCTTCACACAGGGAAGGAGGGGTAATGAAGTCGAGAGCAATATCCTATTATGATATGATAAACTTGGTTGTTAAAAGTACCAAGATAAACTGTTTCCAATCATCGTGGTTCTACAAAGCGTTTGCTAGAAGTACTATTTCCGCAAACCAAAGATCTTTTTAAACAAACTTTACGGATTTTCATACAAACAGCGCCACTTTTCATATGCAGCAGGAGTGTTAAAATCAGCAAATATAAGCCAAACCCCCTATGTACCGGACTTGAAGATAACATTAAATGTGCATTGAGGTTGCGCAACAAAATTATAACTGAGCCGACTTTCAATTTTAAATTGTGTGGTGGAAAGCCGGGAACATCCAAAGAATTCAAAAATTCCGTAGGATAGTTGGTGGCTTCGTTTTCATCCATCACGGAGTCCTCGGGTTTGAATAAATATAACTCACCGGCGGTTTGATTTTGAATGACAAAATTCAAATGATCGACATCCTTGTTTTTCGCAGCCAAAACCGCTCGTGAACTCAGCCAATCATGGTTAACATAATTTTGAGCAATATTTGGGAAAACATTTGTGATGAGCTCTTCCGACGTTGTTGTAAATTGGCAAAAATTCGGTGGAAATTCAATCAGTGGAAATTCGTAAATCTTTCAACGTACGATTTAGGGCTTCCAATGCACGTGTGTAAGCCATCGCAGAATGAAAATAAAAAAAAAATATTAATTAAATTTAATTTTATTTGCCCGCACGCAATAGCAAATACAATTCAATTTGAAAATTTCAAACGAAAAGGACACTTCATATTCATTCCTTAGGCCAACATCTTGAAATCTTGAAAATCAAACGATGATCCAGGATTATCAATTTTCCTGAAATTTTTCCCGAATTTTCGTCTGCCTTTCCCAGGGCCAATACGAATTTATCAAGCCCCAAATAGTGAAAATCGAAGTAACCATTCTCGAGATATGCACCAAAAAAAGAGGATGATCCCTGATTTCCAGTTTTTCTGGAAATTGTTTGTGATTTTCCTACGATGTCCTTTATGCCCTTCCCAGGGTCAATACTAATGTATCAAGACCTAAATCGGGAACATCAAAATAACTGTTCTCGAGTTATGCACTAAAAACAATATGTTCCCGGAATTCCAATTTTTCTGGAAATTTTCCGGGATTTTCCTGCAGTACCTTATGACCTTTCTTGGGCCAATACCAATTTAGCAAGCCCTAAATCGTGAAACTTACCGTTAGCGAGATATGCACTAAAAAGAGGATGATCCCTGATTTCAAACTTTCCTGGACATTTTTCAGGATTTTTTTCAGTGTCCTATGTCCTTCCTTGGGTCAATACGAATTCACCAAGCCCAAAATCGTGAAAATCAAACCATCCGTTCTCGAGTTATGGGCGCACACACGGACGACATTTCTCTTTTATAGTATATATAGATTTTTATTTTGGCTGTACTGATGAAAACTACATCCTCTTCTGACAACGACAAATAAGTTTTCAAACTAAAAAGTTTTTCTTGCTTTACGAAGATAAGCATAAACTACATTCTGGTTACATTGCGGATTGCAATGTGACAAAGAAATTTTCTTTTTATTTCCGTTTAAAAAAAGATTGGTCTGTTAGAAGGGTTCATATAAGCTTTTTAGAATGTTGTTCTTTTTAAAGGAGTACACAAAAAACTGTTAAACCTCAAAAGAAATTATTTACATGTTAAACAATATACAAACATATATATAGAATTGCACACCTAGTATTAAATCTTTTTAAATAAAAATAAATTAAATGAATAAAAAATAATGCAAGAAATAGTTTTGAATATTTTTGTAAATTATAATCCAATTTTTAAAATCTTGTTCTTAAAATATTTAGAACTGCATGCCTAGTTTAAAATCAGTTTTAAGGTTCGAGATTTTGAAAATATCGCCAGTAATTCCCAAGGAAAAAACTCTTAAATCGATTTAGAAATTTCACCCAAAAAAACTCAAGGTACTTTTTATTACACATAAACTGAAAGCACACTAACTAGCAACGTAGTCGCCTGCCTGGCGACAAAGTGTACCCTAAGCGGAGCAACGGAGTCGCGTGAGCGGGACAAAGACAGAGGCACGAAAAAGGGAGTTAAAACCCTCCGAACCCGCGAAGCGGCCACCGAAGGTATACGGTATACCCTTATAAATATATAAATATAAAATATGTGTTAGTTTTCTTTTTTCTTCCTTTAATTTGTCGTTTTACATTCCCTTACTTATTTCTTCTTAAAAAACTTTAATAGCAAATAAATTATAATTTTCGTCCATTTTGTTTCTTCAACGGCAACCAACAAAAACTTCAAACGTACAATTTTAATAAAACGACTCTCCAATATTTTGATTTGCTCTACAATTTTGATTATTTTCGAAAAATTTAATTGTTTACCAAATACTAAAGAACAAGAAAAGTGGGCGTTACAATGGGCGGACTTTACTTAAACCAATTTAAAAGATTTTTCTCGTTCATATAATCAGATTCTTAAAATGTACCGTTAGAGCCAAATTTCGAAAAACTAAGATATAATGAAAGTTTGGCGGATTTTGGTAAAGCCGATTTTTTTGTTTAAAAGAAAGAACTCTGAAAAAATTCACCAAATCGTTTTTTCCGTTTTGATGGAGAAACCTAGAAATAATGACAGTGTGCGTGGCAGTGAGCAGATTCTACCAAAACTTATGTTTAAATTTGTTCTCATTTATAAGTAAAATCTCTCAATATTCACCCAATTGGAACCATTTTGGAGAAACCCATTAACAATAAAATTGGACGTGATAGTGGGCGGATTTTTTCTAAAATCACTCTAAAATTTTCATTTGCTCTAAAAACAAATTTTGAAAATTTTATCCAAATCGTTTTTTTTTTTTTAATTTTCAAAACATTAATTTTTTTTCAAGAAAAGTGCCCGTGACAATTTGCGGATTTTTGTAAAATCGATTTTGTCTCCTTGAAAATTTTGTTGCCAAACTTGGAAATTATGTCCAAATCTTAGGGGAAACCCAGAAATAATAAAGTGGGCGTGCCAGTTTGTGGATTTCACTGAAACTAAAAATCAAATTTTGAAAATTTTATCCAAATCGTTTTTTTTTAATTTTCAAAACATGCATTTTTTTCAAGATCGATTTTGTCTCCTTGAAACCTTGGAAAATTATGTCCAAATCGTACGGGAAACCCATAAATAATAAAGTGGGCGTGGCAGTATGTGCATTTTACTGAAACTAAGTTCTAATATTTTGACTTGGTCTAAAAATCAAATTCTGAAAATTTCATCCAAGTCGTCTTGATAATTTAAAAAATAGAGTTATTTCCAAAAAAATACAAATAACAGAGAAACAAAAAATTAATAGCCGTGGCAGTGAGTGGATTTTACCAATTTATACACCAATTTATATACTTTTTCTCGTTTTTATGAAGGAACTCTGAAAGTATCATCGAAAGCGTTGTTAAAGTCGTTTCCTTAAAACATAAAATAATAATAGTGGGTGTGGCAGTGCGTGGATTTGACCAAACAATTTTAAAATTTGTATCTCGTTCATTAAAACAAACCTTGAAAATTCCATCCACAATTTCCAATTATACTTCCACAAATATGTTGATGATTTTTGTATTTATTTATTATCTGCATTTTAAATAACACTCTCTTGATCTTAAAACTCGAAGCCACATGAAAATAATAGCCAAGTAAGCTCGACCCACCCATATATTTGTTCTTTATAGCTTTCACTCCTTAAAAGTTATCACCTTACTTAATGTTGTAAGCCCCACTGTCTGACGTGGCGTTCTATCCGTGTCGGTCTTCCATTAATTAAAATAAAAATCCAATTATAATAACCAAGTGTACAGTTAACTTTCATGGATTTATTTTTTTTTTTTCCTCTGTTCTATTCGGTTCAATCAGAAAATTTGTTTGCCCACATTTATAGACGTAAACATAAATACCCCACCCTATCCAAGCTATCAAGCAGCGACAATACACATCGGTGATAGAGCTCGTTAGCCATGCTGTTACCATTAAATTCAAATGCTCTTGACTTTCTATATGGCCAGGTCAAGAAATACAAGCAACCAGCAAGCAACCAACCAGCCTTGAATAGCCAAGCTGAGCTTTTCATTGAATGTTAATGACCAGACCTGAACTATGGAACTGGGTCCGGGACTTAGTTGGCGAAAGTGTTACATGGATGCAAAAATAAATTCCCTTCACCTACATTCAATATGGGTAAGGCTGGTGTTTGAACGCATATTTTTATTTATCAACTCATTTTTGTTTTTCATTTTCATCTTTTCAAAGTATGTATGTCGGTATAGTACGGGGGTACCTACTCCTACGTACTTATGTTCTTGCAGATACATACATGTCGAGAAATACTTTTCAAAAAGGATTTTTAAAATTCTTTTAATTTTATGATCAAACAGGGCTGTCGTTTCTTGTTGTTAAGGATTATGTAGGGTGAAGTAAATTTGGATCTGTAGAAAAATACTTAATATTTTAATATTGGGATTTGTTTTGAAAACAAACGAAGGGCTTTCATTAAAAATTTAAGTTCGTTGATTGAAGTTTAAAATAATATTTGTAATAACTTTTGCTTTACATTTTCATAATTTAAACTCGTTTCAACCATTTTTATGCTGTATTTAAAATTATTCGTTTGAGATACTACCTATCTATGCAAGGCCGTAGCCAGACATATTATATTTATGATTTTCAAAAAAAATTTAGTATTTTAATTTTTATTCTTTCAATGGTTTTCAATTTCAGATATTCCAGTCTAAACATGAAAATAACAGTTTTTTATTATTTTTGTAGTTATCCAAGAAACTTGTAATTGCGATGACAAACGCTTCGTGTGACGCTACTGGAGTCTCCACTTATTAAAAACACAGGTCTTTTTTAACGCCGTGGCAGAACCAAACTGTAAATAGAATGGCATTTTTTTCCCTTGTTTTTTTTTTTTTTTGTATATCTCGAAAACCACGAAACCAAAAACTTCCAGCAATAACCTAAGGTTATAAAAACATTTGGAACAATATTTAGTCATTAAAACTGAAAAGTAAAAGAAATTGTTTGCAAATTGCAAATCAATAAATTAGTTTTCCGAACTTCTTTGCTCTCGAGCTGAAAAAAAAATATCTACCTTTTAATAGATTTTGTTGTGGAAAACAATTTATCATCGAACTTGATGACAATCACTTATATAAGATGAGGGTATACTTTTTTCAAGAGGAAAGAAGGTGCAAGATACACATTTTGAAAAATTTCGGGAGGGGGGCCAGACCTCTGTGATCCCCCCTGGCTACGGCTTTGTATGTATGTTTTCCATACAGGCGTCATAACAATACTTAGGCCTAATTTATTCAGTCAAATTTGAACATCACTCTGGGATTTATCTTGAGAAATAATTTTTATTCAATCTATGTAAGTTGACGTTTTCAACTTTTGATTTTCTACTCTAGAGTTGATCAACTTTGGATTTTCTCAACTCCCCGAAATAGTAGAAGTTAGCGAGCAAAGTTGGGATTTTTCTTCATTTCTGTCTATTCATTCATGCTATTCAGTTCTCGTCCGATCACCGAAATCAAGCATTGTCGGGTGAGTTAGTACTAAGATGGAGGACCGCATGAGTTTTTTTGGTTTATATTTTTTTTATAATTTAAATTTATTTATAAAAATGGGGCCTTTCCAATAATAAATAATTCAATGTTATTTACGGAATGACTTGCTGGTCTTGTGATGTTTAAGTAGTGGGCGACGATTTCGCCGGACAAGTGTAAAAATATATTCATGATTCCATTCACAATAACAGTTCTTACGTGTTATGGAGTTGTTGATCTTTGTTTGGCTTTTCCTGTTTGACCCTGCATTATTCTTCTCTGTGAAAATTTGTGTTTCTTCCTTTAAAATTTCTTTTTAGGAAAACAAAATAGTAGCAACAATTTATATATGTATTTCATATATTTCACATGGAATGAAAAATCCATTGCAATTAATCGGAAAAATTATTCAAAAGGCAAAATTATTCTAATGCAAAACAAAAGTTGAGAATGACGTCTTGTGCGCCATGTGTCACAAATATCCCAAGGATATTTTAGAATCTGCAGGTTGACAACTTTTGAATTTCAACTCTGGGGTTCATATTCGAAGTAGTGAATAAAAGCACTTTTCAACTTTCAGTTCAACTACGGATTCGAAGTCAACTTTGGAGTTTTCAGCAAGTTGAGCAATAGGGAATAAATTCAGCCTTAGTATGGTCAAAATGAAATAATCAAAAGAAAAACATGCAATATTTATTATGAGTGCGTGTTTTTCTTATTTTGTGATTGCGTGTTTTTCGTCTTTGTGATTAACTCGCACTTCGACAGGCCTGGTAGGGTATGGACAAGCAATTTATATTAAATTCTCTAACATATACGCCAGTGATAGAAATCGACTTTTTTCGATTGTACTGAACGCTGAAACAAAATAGTACTGAAAAAGACCAAAAAGTACTGGGCTCTTTTAAATTGATTAAAGTAAATAAGCACAAAAATTGAAAAACAAAATTTATTTATTAACAAGAACAAAAAATAGAAAAAATTAAAAACAAAATTTATTTAATAACAAGAACAAAAAAGAAAAACAATTAACTTGTTATAAAAATAATTAAGGTAACATTAATAGGAAATACAGTAGTAGCCCGTAGCGTAATGGTTAGTGTGATGGACTGTCACTCTGGAGGTCTGGGTTCACTTCCCAGCCTCGTCCACAATAGTTTTTTTTTTCAGGGCTACTGCCTATTGCGAGGAATTGACAAATCCTCCAAGAGTATCACTTGTCATGAATAAAATAATCCGTTCGGATTCGCTTAAATTGTAGGTTCCTTCCATTTCGAGTTGTTAGTCACTATGCCCTGGTTCTTCACGAGCCGTTGCGCCACCCAATTTATTTATTTTATTTTAATAGGAATAAAAGAACTTCTTTTTTTTATATATTTAGGCCCATTTTTTCAGTGTTGAGTCAGCCCTATTCTGCCGTCGTGAGTCTCAGAGGTCACAATTTTTTGTGAGTTTTGTCTTTGTATAATGCTTACACAATTTCGTGTTCGTGTTCATAAGAAACCTCACAAGAACAACGTAAGTTCTGATCTGCCAAGGAGCAGAGATCATAATTTTTAAGTTTTTATGAAGTTCACCAGGAGTTATGCGGTTATTGTGACTTGTGAGGCATAAGTGAGGTTGCCAGAATAAAGCTGTTAGTTAACTCTGGAAAGATATACGTCAAGAATCAGTTTTTTAATTGAAGAAGAATGACGAATGTCTTAAGGCTGAACTACATAGACCTACTTTTTGCCAAAAGTACAAAAGTGAGAATTTAAAATGTTTGCTGAAGAAACCTGATTGCAAAAAAACATACGAAAATTGTTCACACATATAAATAAAGCTACCATACACAATTTTTAATTTTTTTTGCAAGCATGTTTCTTCACCATAGATATTCATTTCTCACTTTTGTACTTTTTGTCAAAATTAGGTCTATCTAGTTAAGCCTTTAATAAGCACGGAAGAAAAAATATCAAAAACATTTTTTGAGTTAATTATGATTTAACTCACCAAATTTGGTGAGTTAACTTGAGTTTAACTTTAACCCTGCACTGAAAAACTGGCCCTCATAGAAGTTGTGACTAGACTACGCTTAAAATGATTTGCGCAGCACGAGCGATTAGGTAGGATGGAGGGGATTTGAAAGCAGATACCGATGCACATTGGTGTTCAATATCTGAAGATCATAATGGGAGTTGAAAATTGCCCTGGGTAGAGCATTCCACATTCGTGTTGCAACTAAATAAAGAATCTCTGTACTTAACAGTAAGTCCGAAGTTGGGCTCAAGAGTAAACTGATGCGCGTTCCTAGAGCGCGAGTATTACGCTTGAATTGAGAAAAGAAAATACTGCCTAATTTTTTGAATTACAGAATTTATTTTTGTACAATTGGACTAGGCTATTTATTCTACACGGGTTTTGATTCCCCATTGGACAATACTGTCGAGATCATAATTTAATGAGCTTATCATACGCTGCCGTTGAAATGCCACATCCGAAGGACATGGATGTGAATCTAGGAACGAATACGAAATTCTGAGTGTAGACAAAACGGAGCCCTGGGGCACACCTGCATTTATTTTGTTGATATCAGATTTAAAACCGTCAAATAATTTCTTATCCAACGAAGAAGATATTCATAGATGCCAAATGTACGCATTTTCGATAAGAGAGCTTGATGCCAAACTCTATCAAATTCGTTTGAACTATCAAGCGCAATAATCTTACTTTCTCCAAAACTATTTAAAGATTTTTACCACTATTTTTAGTGAAGACAAGAGAAAATTAACTAAAGGAATAAATACATTTTGTACAAACAATTCAAAATAGTACTGAAATTGGCAAAGATGTACTTACGAACTGAAAAAATCAAATAGTACTGAATTCAGTACAATAGTAAGCCTTTTTCCAACAGTGATGTACGCTATTCGGGTATGCAAAGTATTTTTTTTGCATCGTTTAATGAAGTGAATTGCGATAATAAAATGAAAGTATGTTCAGCAAAGGAATGACATGAATGTTAATATGATGATTTTGTCAAACGGAGAGATTAAGCACCCAAATGAACCCTTCAAAGTTATTTAACTAGTAAAGGTTTTGTACGTGGTATGTGTTGTAGGTGGGATAGTACATATATAATGTATGCATTCATACAAATTTGTATTAATATATATGTAGAATATCTTCTTAATGTATTGGAATACATACGTAAATATTTATTGCATTATGCATAAGATATAGAGAGAAGTTAAGTGTTTTGAGTAGCAACACGTTTCTAGGGAAGTTATATGAATTTATAAAGATTATTAGAATAAAACTACAGGGTGTGTTTCATTAGGTCTTAGATGTGACAAAAGACTGGAGAGTATAACTTAATTTGGGTTCGAAACAAGAAAAATAAAATTCACCACTGAAACGCACAAAGTTGCTCTTGTAGCTAACAACTTGAATGTTATCTAAACATTGAGTTTATATTAATGGTTCGAGTTCAATATTGTTTTTATATCGTTAACAAGAAAATTTAACAATACATGTTAAAATAACAATAAATTATTAAATTTTAAATTGACCTCAGGTCCTTTAAATGCAATGCACGGCACTAGTTAGAAGGAATAGAAGGAAAGTTTTTTGTTGGCACAGTGGATTGAGAATCAGGTGTTAATTATCTCATGAAATCCCAATTGAAACTGGGGAATATATAAAAGAATGTAACCTAGACTGGGGCTAGAAGCCACACGTCCAGGTTAGCAGTCAAACACTATATTCACTGTGCCATTGCCACCCGCAAATGAAATTCACTGGGTCGCCTAAAAACATGATTAAGTATTAAAATTTGCAATAATATTTGAAAGCGCAATTAACTTTTTTTAATACTTATATGTATGAAATTAATTCATTTAAAAAAAGGCTAAGAATCGAATTTTCAAGAAAAAAAGAATTTTTTGTTTAAATAACCATCTTTCGAAAAGAAAACATTACAAGAAAGTTGGCTTTTTCTATAGTGTTTTGACGATTTGTTTCCCGCGCAGAAAAACAATCTAGTTTTTGACAAGGCAATATAGAGTTTTGCATTGATACTGGCAAGAGGCGAGTAAGGATTAGCAAAGGCTAGAAAAAGGGCTTGGTGATTATGAACCCTTTTGCCTCGTAAGTCAAAAAAAATTGCTTATACCGGACTTGGTGCGGCGATGATCTGCTTATCAGTCTTATTAAGTACCCACTGGGCTAACTCGCTATACAAAATTTTAATGTTGAAAGTGAATAAGTTTCATACTCTAATGTTTCATACATCATATAACATATTGCAGCAGATGTCTCACACCCATAGAAAAATGTGTGATATGAAAAAGAAGACAAAAGAAAGAAAGAAAAATGTTTTGTACATACCGAAATAGCATGGTGCTTATAATTTTTTTTGTTTTTGGTATACAAGATATATTTCTGACATTTCAATTTACTAGGGAGGATATAACGAAAGTTTGAAAAACTGTCCCTCATCTAAATTGTTGGTATTGAAATTCAGCAAGGGCTTGCAAAGTATCTGACAAGTTTTCCTCGTCTAGATATTTCCTTCTAAAAACTTACTAGGGCCTCACCTACACTAGACAGAAACTTGGCTTTTACCAGTCGGGTTGTTTTAAATCGTAGGAATTAAAAAAAAATTATATTTTACCTTGATTATACAAAAATTTGCATGGCGGATACCCTTATTTTTGTTCTGGAAAAAATCAAAAAAATAACAAATAGCCCAAAACAAGTTTAAAATAGCTGGGGCTCAATAGCCGTGTTTTATTGCAAAAGCCATCCATGGTACATACTACAGCCTATAAGAAGCTAAAGCAGAATAAAGGCTCGAATAAACGCCAAAAATCTATCCACAGTAGGATTTTACTTTAGCTTCTTATCGGCTGTAGAGCTACTAGCGATATTGTATTTGTTATGCATGTAAAATCGTACTGTACTATATGGATGGCTTTTGCAATAAAACACGCCTAATATAATTTATTCTATCTATTGTATAATAACTGAGTTCATTTTCGGGTTGACTTTTGTTAATTTTTCCTGTCTAATTTTTTATATAAATTTTCTTACACTATCAATATTGATAGAAAATCTAATTTTTAACAAAAAAATTTTCCAATTAAATTATCGAATTCAGCTTGGTTTTCGAGTTATACCAAAAACATTGCAAGGTGACCAGTGTGACTATTCTCATAGAAAGGCATGGATGAATCTGTGTGAATTTTGTGTGACTTGTCTCTTTGAAATGAATGGACCAATTTGGGCGAATTTTCTATTTAAAGAAAGCTTACGTTCCACACAAACATAGGTAGGTAGGTAGAAATGGCGGCCACGGGCAGTCTAGCCCATAGCCCAATTAGCGCTGAAGTGCGCCGTTTTGATACCATAACTCGTTTGAACCTGTGGATGGAAATGAAGAGAGAAAATATGGGCATATCCTCAGGATATCGTCCCTTTTTATTTAGTTTAGAATAGGATTTTGTTGTAGCTTTTAGCACAATCATCAGAACAATCATCACTCACTCAACCAGATCAGCACCCGCACCCGCACCATCCACAGTTAGCCCACTAGGCAGTTCGTTGGCTGGCACTGGAGCGTCCACTGATCTGATTGGGTGATTATCCGGCCGCTGTGCACCACAAACCCCCACCAGAACCCTAGTCCACTATCTTGTGATCATAGGGAATCGACGGAAGGTATAATGCAGAAGTAGCCGAAATTTGTCCTAGAGCCGTTTCGTCGCGTTGAGAAAAGAAATCAAGTCTTTGATCTTCATTTCAGAAAGTTCGTTAATGTCGTCAAAGCTCTTCCGAGTGACTGTTTTCTAGCTTTGGCCAGAGCAGGGCATTTGCAGAGGAAATGAACTACTGTTTCCTTTTCCTGCTGGTCCTCACAGCTCCGACAGTGAGTATTGTGAGGTATGCCCAGCTTCACTGCATGCTCTCCTATTGGCCAGTGTCCGCTACAGGTTGCAACTACCCTGGCTATGTCTTGCCTGGGTCTGCGTATTAGATCAATTGTTCGGTTCTTGTCATAGGTGGGCCAAATCTTCCTAGATATAATACAGTTTGATAAACTGCTCCACCTACGGTTTGCTTTAGTAAGATAAATTGAGAGAATGTTGCCCCTCATAACTCCAAGCGGAATGTTGCCTCTTTCCGCAAGTGAGCCATGAAGGGCTGAACCTTGCCTGGCCAGCTCGTCAGCCCGTTCATTGCCTTCAATGCCACTGTGACCCGGGACCCAGATAAGAGTGACATTGAGGTCAGTGTTCAGACCTGCAAGCTCATTCCGGCATTGCTGGACTAGTTTGGAGGATGCTGTAGCTGAATTAATGGCTTTAACAGCCGCCTGACTGTCTGTAATAATAGCTGCATTAAGGTTTTGGTTTGGATCTGCTTTTAGTAACTTGCAACCTTCCCTGATTGCCAGCAATTCAGCTTGAAAGACGCTAGCCAGGTCAGTTAGCCGAAAGGACCTAGATACATTAAGAGACTCAGAGAAGATTCCTGCACCAACGCCACTCTCCATCTTTGAGCCATCAGTAAAGATAGTTGTGTCGAAATCTTTCGTCACGACGTTATTATTCCAATCCTTCCTGGATGGAAATTTAACTTTGAAATCCTTACTGATACTCATTGTAGGGGTGCAGTAGTCAGTGGGAGTCGAAAACATTTTCATTGGAATCAAGTCTGTGATATTGCTGTGACCATAGGACTTGGCAAACCAAGAGTTTGATTCTTTAAGCCTTAAAGCGCTGCAAGATACTAGATATTTAATATGTAAATCCAAACCAAAAGTTTTACTACAGGCATAGAATGCTATACAGGCCTTATTGACCCTTTCTTCAATGTTCAACTTCCAATTTAATTTGGGGTCGAGAATAACACCTAAATATTTAGCTTTAGAGGGGAGTGAGAGTGTTTGACACAATCATAATAGCCATGTTTTTTTGCAGGTTCAGATAGAATTTGACGAAAAACACAACATCTGAACTAAGGAATTTACATGTAAAATACAAAAACAACTGACGTCTATATGAACTTAGCTAAGTCAAGATAATTATCGGTTGTTAACTTAAGTTCAGATAGAAAAAGTACTGCCAGCTCAAATTATTATTTTGGTATCGATAGTTTGTATGAAAACGTCAAAATATCTGAGCCAACGAATGAAAATATTTTTTATAAACAAAAAAAAAAAATGGACGACCATTATTTTGTGTATTATTGTTTTTCTGATTTGTGATTTAAATTGCAATTTTTTTGTTTTATTAACGATCGAAATAATTTTCTATACGAAATTTATTTTTATTTGCATGTATGTATTTTATTTAGCATGCTTTTCCAAAAGCTGAAAGGTAGTGATGGGGATATCAGAGTTTCGCGATAGTGCTGGGCATTTTCGCTTCGATGACTTTGCTAAGTTCGGATGTCGTTTTTTTCGATAATTTTATCTGAACCCGCAAAAAAAACACGGCTAAATAATAAAAATCCTCGAACGCAATTTTTCCGTAATAAGAGTTTTATTCAATAGCTTATATCTGTTTGAATTCTTGAAGTTGGTTATTTTAAATATATAAAATTAAAGAAAGAATTTCAAGCTATAAGAAAAGTTTAAAAAATATTAATGCATGTGTTGCCGTTCTTATTAAATGGTTCCACAATTTTTTTTATTATTTTAATTCGACCTACACTATCTGGTGTTCAGATCCATCTTATGGCAAACACCTTGCACTGAACCAATTTATCCTTACGTAAATAAGGGGTTTTCCACAGGGACGCTACAAAAGTAGAGCAACAGGGACAGCAAACGACGCCATATTTCTTGCCGCTCTTTTGACATTTCTCTTCAGTAAGGTTTCCCATTTCATGATGGAAAGATATATGAGCCAACAACGAGTTAAAGTTATTAAAATTTACTACCGAAATTCTGAGTCAGTGGCCTCGACGTTAGAGCGCTACGTCCAATTTATGGTCGTCATAATCGTCCTAGCAGATCAACAATTTAGCGTCTAGTGGAAAAATTGTAATCCACAGGCACAGTACAAAATGTTCCCGTGCCAGTGAGACAAAGAAGTGCCCGTAGTGTCGAGAATATTGCTGCCGCTGAGGCTTCGGTTGCAGAAAGCCCAAATGTGTCTCTCACACGTCGTTCTCAAGCGTTGGGCATCTCTGTGACGTCGTTGTGGCGAATTTTGCGAAAAGATCTTGGCCTACATCCTTACAAGATTAAATTGACGCAAGAACTGAAGCCGCTTGACCACCAGAAGCGTCGTATGTTCGTGAATTGGGCTAAGCAACAATGGCTTCATCAATAAACAAAATATGCAATATTGGTTAGGCATCAATCCACACATACTCCAAGAGTCATCATTGCATCTCGAAAAAATTACGGTTTGGTGTGGTTTATGGGCCGGCGGCGTCATTGGGCCGTACTTCTTCCGTGATGATCAAGACCGGCACGTTACTGTGAATGGGGATCGCTACCGTTTAATGATAACCGAATATTTTTGGCCCGAATTTGGATGATATGGACTTGGAGGACATGTTGTTCCAACAGGACGGCGCCACAAGCCACACAGCGAATGTCACAATCAATTTATTGGAAACCAAGTTTGAAGAACGTGATATCTCACGAAATGGTCCAGTCGCTTGGCCGCCTCGGTCGTGCGATTTGACGCCGCGCCGTTAGAATATTTCCTGTGGGGCTACGTCAAGTCTATGGTCTATGCCAACAAGCCAGCGACGATTGATGTCGTACGAATATCGAACGTGAAATTGCAGTAGTATCGGCCCATTTATGCTTGAAAATTGGGTTCAGCGTCTGGACTTCTGCAAGCGTGCCCGTGGTGGCCATGCAAAAGAAATCGAGTTCCATACATAATGGCATCGAACGTTCTTTCACAGGAATAAAGAATTTCATTGATATCCAAAACCGTTTTTGTTTTTATTGAAAAACCCGATATAACGAAAAACTTCATTTATTCAACGATTTCTTAATTATAATTCAGCCCATGTTGGGCTTTGTAATCTCAACGATTATTCATACGTTCCTTTGTGGAGACGTTCATCAAACAACGAACTTTCGTTGAGTCAATGCAATATTTACATAAGTCACCATAAAACTTCATTAATGATCTTTTTCGTTGACTCAATGAATTTATTTCATTAAATAGTGATATTTTCCTTCGGGCCAATGAAAACATTTCATAAATTTATGATATTTTTCGTTGAGTTAAGTTGATATTACATTATCATATATATATATGGCAAACTTGCCATATAAATATGTTCCAAAAGATACATCGATGGTAATTTACATATTTATATGACACAATATATATAACACCATATAAGTCATATATATCTTGTCATATAAATATGTATATCACCGTTATATGTCGCTTTTGGAACGTATTTATATGGCAAGTTTGCCATTTATATATGATAATGTAATAGCACCTTTAGTAACTATTCAATTTGTTGATTAATTGTATTTTGATTAAGTCATAACGAATTTATACGTTGTGATGTTGTTATGACTTCATATTTGTATTGGTATTGTTTTTTTTTTTTTTTTAATTTTATTTTGTTCACACTTGATTCCTTTTAAAAAATCTACTATTGAACTAATAAAAAATATGGCGTGTAGACAAGGTTTGTGTGGCATGTTGCAATCACGGTTGCCACGTTGGTCATTTGTGACCAAATTTGGTAATTTTTTTTACACTTGGTCATTTTTTTTATTCATCTGGTCACTCTTTTTGAAGAAGAACTATGAAAAAAAAAACTCGACTTTTGATTTTCATTTTCTCAAAATGAAGTGAAATTTTTTTGTTCATCTCCTATGTAAACGTTACATGTATTAAATTGAACGCACTGCATAACCCATCCACGACCACTTCATTTGACAATTTATTGACAGATGGAAAGATTGAAATATTTTTGGGTTTAAGCGTCTCCGTCTATTTCGCTTGTGGGTTTTGTTGGTTCTTGTTGAAAACAAAACATACAAAATGGATAGGCAAGTAATAAAATAAACATGATAAATCTTTCTTGTAAAATTAAAACAACATTGCTAAAGGTTTGTTATTGTCGTTACCACACAGCTCAGCTGCTGCTGAAAGAAAATTTTATGATGTAAGTTTAATTAAACCTAAGTTAAGAAACAGACTTAACTTAGACACCATTAATAATATTATGTTGTCCAAAGAGCTTCAGGATAAAAAACATGTGACATAGCATTTGGTCGGGAGAAACCTGTTTTTTTTTTTTAAATAAGTAGATATTATGGGGCATATTCATAGTCGCAGATAGACAAAGATTTAACTAAACTACAGTTTAAGACAATTTTGGCTCAAGGAATACAGACCGATTTTAATTACAAACTGTTGGTTTAATATTTGTATAATATAATAAACTTGGTATAATACTACACAAATAGCTTCAAATATTTTGAAATTATGAACTTAAAAAAATTAAATAAACGTCCGAAAATTCAACTACAACTAAACCTATGTTTAACTTAGAACCAGCTCTAAAATGACTATGAATACGCCCCTATGTGTGTACATTTTTTTTTTTTTTTTAATATTGTGAATTTAATATAAAATGCTGTGAAAAAATGTGATTTAGTAAATAAACCTTTATGTTTATTTATTTATGTTTTTTAAGGTTAGACCACACACAACTGCAGCGGAACTACACTTCACGATGCGACGGGACGCGGCAAAACATTATTTGCATGAAATTGTAAGCGGCAACTGAACTTCATAAAATTTCATACAAATTATTGTGATTCGCAGTTCCGCTGCAGTGCAGTTCCACCTTGTGCGGTCTAAATGAAGAAGGGGTGATCACATTGCCCTTAACCCTTTCGGCACGGATGTGGTACAATTCCATATAAATATTCTTTGTCTTATACCATTCCGTCCCGAAAGGATTAAAGTAATTTTGTGAATTATGTTGTACCTTTTTGTTTATTTATTTTTGTTAATTTCTAATTAATTATTTATGATAATACATAAATGAGAAAAATATGGCTTACTTTAATTTTCTGTGTGCTATGAAGTTTTCATATTTTAATTATTTTGGTCACTTTTTACTCGTTTTGGTCCTTTTTATTTTCAATTTTGGTCACAAGATTTATTTCCAAGTGGCAACCGTGGTTGCAATTTTCATTTGTGTTCTGGTCATTTTTGTAAATGTTTTGACAAAAACCAAGTGTGACTTCAAACAATGATTTAATTTTGATTTTCATTATTTTACTGTTTCTTGCATTGACATTATTGTTTTATATTACACAACGAAAATTTTTCAATATTGAATGAACTTTTTGGTTGAGTCATCGTTAAGAGACAACATATTTTCATGAATGTTTTTCGTTGTTGACTTTAGAGCAAAGGAAAAAAGTTTATGAATGCACTTTCATTGAGACAATTAAGCCATCGTCAACCAACATATGTTTTTAAAATAAGTATTTTTTTTTTTTTACTTTTTACTAATTCAGATTATTTTTTAAATAAAATTGAAGGATTAATTTCCTTAAAAAGCTATAACAGTATTTTAAGTGTTGCAATATGGCCTTTTAAATATTTGTTTCTCTTTTAAATCAATTTTGGTAAAATTGACTCTTTTTTCTTTTAAGAGGCAAGTAGACCTCCTCCCTATGATCAATCTTTATTACAACTTATTCTAAACACCCTCTGTATAGTAATTGTTTGCCAAAAACGGAGGCAAGGCCTGACAATGACAAACTATTTGTGTTTTAGAAATGGAGTCAGATATCTCCAGTATTTTGCTGAAAAATAAAAGAGGCATCAGCAGGAGTTGAGGCAGCAGAATATTTGATCACATTCAAAGCGAGTGAACATCACCAAAACAAGATTTTGACTCTTCGTTTAATTAACTTCCTCTCAAAACGAAACCTTTGAACTTCCATCAAAAATCCAATATTTTTCTTTTTCAAACTCTTAATTTATTTCACACGTTGTTTACACTTCACTTGTACATCATGATGAGATGATTGCCTGTGCACATTCTCTGCAATTCCTTCCCATAGTGAAACAGAAACTATGAGGAACTCTTTATACAATCTTTGATTTTTATCTCAGCAAAGAGTTTTGGTTGTGTTGTTTTTATTTTTGATCTTTTTATTTTTTCGATTAACTCTCACTCAGGTGCTGTGCCCTGTGCAATCACGTTGAACCTATATCTGATGCAACTTTGATCACGATAATTAAGTTATTTACAATCTTTCGTTGAAAATTTTCTCTTTGCCATTATATTTTTGTTGCGTTCAAAGAAAAGGATTGCAAGATTAATTAGTTCAATTCGAGCAATGAATTTTGTTGAAAAGCAATTAAAGAATAGTGTACTAGTAGATATATGGGAGATTTTAATTGATTGTGGCGAGGAAAAATAACAAACAAAATAATGCGTTAAGGATTTAAGTTTTAAAATGAAATATTTTGTCCATAAATAAAACCCCATTTAACTAATGAACCATTCAGTTGTCACCTTAATTTATTTTCACAGGGCTTATAAAAACCTCCTGTTCACATTATGAGCGAAGATTATGCTTTACATAAAAGCGTAAAGGCACTTAATTCTATTTGAAGTAATTATAAAAGTTGTAAACTTGCTATCGACTAACAGGACCAACAAAAACATGGAATCCAATATGAAAGCAACCTGCTGGAACCCTCATATTTTTAAACTCTCCCCCTCTAATTACCTCAATCCCTAAGGTATAATAAAATATTGCTTTAGAAGTTGTTAAACTACCATCTGCGATCTGCATCAAATAAATCTCCGGACAGAAAACTCATTTCCAACAAAAGTAGGCATGTATTAGGTTAGCTTAAAAACAAGCAAGCTGAAACTGCTGGCCGGCTGGCGGAGCACAAAATTCCTCACACAAACCTGCGCTGCGTTGTCAATTGCAGTCTGTTAGCATTTTAAATTACACTTCTTAAAGTAGGTTGTCAGTAATAGGTAGATATTTTGAGAAGCCTGAATTTCGAAATCTCATCCTTGTCGTCATTTGTGACACCAGCAACACAAAACTTCATAATTACATTGGAATTTAATTCCAACTTAAAGAAATAGAGTTTGAAATGAAAGTGCAAAAATAATTGCTGACCTCTTAACTTCTTCATATTTCAAGCACTCTATAAGGAATCCTAAAAAGCTATTTCCCTCTATTATTTCTTCAGTTTATCTTGAACTTTTCCTTTTGCAAGGAGAGAAAATTTAATCTCAAATGTAAATACAATTATTCTTTTCCAAAGTTAAAGTTCAACTACTAAAAAGGAACCACCATCCATACGAGAAACTTCAATTAGTCCTTGTTGACTTGGTAACGTTTAAGATATCGAATGTCAAACAATGTGCAACGCTAAAATATCTCAAATGTTACAAAAAAAAGGGATATCAGGTTATTTTTAAAAGCACACTGCAATTATCATCGTTCGTTGTATTGTATATGGTGGATGAGTTATAGTCTATAAGGATGCAAGTAAGAGAGTGGCAGGTTAAGCTTAAATTTTCAAACGTCGGCGTCGTCGGATAGAAGTTAATCATCAAGGATGCAAAAGTAATGGAAGAACGTGCAATTATCTTTTCGAGAATTGGATAATCCCATTAAATATTACCTCTACTTGCAGACAATTTACTGTCGTTTCCATTCGATTGGTATTTCTTTTGTGGAGTGTTTATGGAATTAATATTGGATTGTAACGTTATTCCTCTGGATCTGGAATTTTAAATGATATTCTACGATACCAGTTTTCTCATGATGATAAATGTATTTTATATCTTAACTTTTACAAGGACAGCCAACAGAGGGATGATTATCAAAACTGTCATCTGTAATCTGGAATTTTTCCAAACAAAAAAATTGTATTTACTTTAAATACAATTCAGATGTGAATATATTCAGGAGTGAACTGAGACTCAAAGGGCATCCCGGGACTTTTAGAAAAAGATGCCACATAATTTACGTATTTATACAATTATTTAAAATAGATAGATAAACTGTTTCATAATTTAAATAAATTAGGTAAATTTCATAAAATCTCCTTGCGGCTTATGATTTCAATTATTTTGTTTTAATAAACCGCTCTTGATCGGCATTTTGCCAGTAAGTCAAACATTTCCTGCAATACCCTCAACTTTTTGCAAAAGACACTAATCCATGTAAATCTGGTCGGAAGTTGTGGATATTAATCTGCAATTTTTTATAATGTTTGGGGTTCTCTTTTTAATTATTTTCATTGTTTGGGACATAGAACAGAGGCCTCCAACAGTGATCTAAGGTTCTTGAAAAGAGGTTAAGGGACCTTCAACATGGCTGTAGGGGCCTCCAAAGATACCTTTGGACCACTAAAGGTCTATATTTACTTAGTGAACTTTCAAAATACTTGCAGGGGCACCAAATGTGAGAACTGTAGCCACTTATCAATAGCCCCATCTCCCTCTTTATTTTTGTAATTTTCGATTAAAATATTGTTCGCAGCTACTTGTTTAAGATATGGACCAGTCCGTTTCCCAAAAGTTAGTTAAACAACAAAATTTTAAAACAATTAATCGAAGACCATGAACATGGACATTAGGGTGTCCGTTATTTCCCGAACTCATTTTTACTTGCGATATATACATAGGTACCTTAGGGGTGTCTTATAATTTTTTTCTGTCAGATATTCAAAATGGGTATCGTGGATTTTATAGAGGTTACCCCCACAAGTATTTCTACGTCCCGGAAATTTTTTTAAAATGGTACTTCCAGATCCCGCAGTCGTTTTTTAAGTAAAAAACACGTTTTTTTCAAAGTCAACAAATGATCAAGAATTTCGCGTATCAAACGTAGTTTCACCGACTTTAAAAGATTTATTTTGACTCTCTAGGTATGCTTATAATAAAATAGCACAAGTAGCTGCCCCTTAAAATTTCAAAATATGCCTTTTTTACTCGATAAATGGCTGAAAACCCCCCAAAATCGGTTGATTTTTAAGCTTTTCTCGATTTTAAAGACCTCCATGGGTTCAGGAACGAGCGAGTAAGGCTCTCGTATCATAGGAAATTTTGTGTGCTGAACTCAAATCTATCATCCATTTTTCGTCATCAGCTCTAGTTTTTGAGATATTCCAGTCTGAAAATGGAATATAACCATTTTTTCACCTATTTTTGAGATTCTGTAAAAATTCGAAATGCTTTTTTTCAAAAAAATGCAGCGATTTATACATGAACATGAGTCATAGAGCAGTACTTTGATGAATCGGTGCATTTGTTATGAAAAAAAGCATTTCGAATTTTTACAGAATCTCAAAAATAGGTGAAAAAATGGTTATATTCCATTTTCAGACTGGAATATCTCAAAAACAAGAGCTGATGGCGAAAAACGGATGATAGATTTGAGTTCAGCACACAAAATTTCCTATGATACGAGCCTTACTCGCTCGTTCCTGAACCCATGGAGGTCTTTAAAATCGAGAAAAGCTTAAAAATCAACCGATTTTGGGGGGTTTTCAGCCATTTATCGAGTAAAAAAGGCATATTTTGAAATTTTAAGGGGCAGCTACTTGTGCTTTTTTATTATAAGCATACCTAGAGAGTCAAAAGAAAATTTTTAAAGTTGGTGAAACCACGTTTGATACGCGAAATTCTTGATCATTTGTTGACTTTGAAAAAAACGTGTTTTTTACTTAGAAAAAGGCCGCGGGATCTGGAAGTACCATTTTAAAAAAATTTCCGGGACGTAGAAATACTTGTGGGGGTAACCTCTATAAGATCCATGATACCCATTTTGAATATCTGACAGAAAAAAATTACAAGACACCCCTAAGGTACCTACTGTATGGCAAGTTATGGATTCGTAAAAAAAATCGAACTCGAGATAATAATTTACCCTAAATTATGATGATAGAGAACGCGATCAAATTGGGTCCCGCAATTCTGTCTGTCCTCGCCCGTACAGCCTAAAGGGTTGGAAGGATTTTCTTCAAACTTGGTATAGTGTTTTTTTGACTAATATGCCCACACGTTTTTTTAATTTTTTTTAGGACCAAAATTAACAGTACCTGCCATAAGATTTTTTTTAGTCGCCGAAAAGGAAAATATTTTTCTCAAAAACGGGTCTGAGGATTTTGTTAAAAAAAATTTAAATAAATTAAGTAAGGAAATGCTACTTTTTAATAATTTTTTTATTTTCATAAATTGAATATTTTGAGTACCTCCAGTACAACAATTTGTTTGGTTTTTGATTAAGAGTTTAGTTGAAAATTTTCATTTTTTCATAGTAAAACTTCTAAAAAGTATAAACATTATTGTGAACCAAAATAATTTTTTTTTGAAAATTAAAAAAAAAATCAATTTTTTTTTTTTTGAAAACTAAATATTTTGAAAACGACTTGGTCAATATTTTCAAAACAAGGTGTAAGATAGTTCTTTATTTTTTTTTAGAATACTTGAAAAACTCATCTTTCTACCTACCTTCTACAAATGTTCTTTACAAATGTTGAAAAACCGTTAAGAAAAAAATAATTTTTCTCGAAAACGGTTCCAACAATTTTCATAAAAAGATGTGCGTTTACTGTTTAAGGTATGGCCAACATTTTGATGAAAACAAATTTTACCAATAACGGTACCTGTCATAGACCCGATTTTTTTGTTTTCAAATTTCTCAGTGACAGCTGCTCCAATTTCGACCAAAATTTTGCATTTAAAAATTTGCAAAAAAATAATTTTTTGATTTTTTTTTTTTTTTTGCGAATTCAGTATCTTGAAAACGGGCGAATGATTTTTTTTTTTTTGTGTGTATAATTGTATTTTATTAAATACTTGCTGTTGGCGTACTAGATTTTATTTTTGAAAATGAGCGAAAAATTTTATATATACAAAAATAATTTTGAAAAAAAACCACTCCAACGATTTTTAATTTTTTTTTTCATTAATTCATATTTATCAAACAAATCAGATGGCATACTTGATTTTAGGCTCTTACTATCAAAGCCATTTAAATAATAAATTTATTTATAGTAGCAGTTTATTTAATTTTTTGTTTAATACTATCATAATATTTTTTAACCTATAGGTATGTACTTGTACATCATCAATTTTACGCTGCGTTAAAGTAGTTAGCTACCAGAGCTAGTTTGTGCGGTCCAGTCGTGCTCATTTTTTTTTTGGATAACACACCCCGTCAGTCGAAAGTTAATGCCGAAAGAAAAAATTATTGATCAAAAATTTGGTCCGAGGTTATCGAAATAAATTATTTCTTATTTGTTTTATTATATTTTTAATGCATTTTAAAAAAAAAAAACTTTTTTCTTTATAATAGTAACAATCAGAATTCCCAATAAAAATTTCGAATAACTGTTAAAGTTCCAGAGAAAAAAAAAAAAAAATGTGAAGAATGTAAAATTCCCATACAAATTTGTATGGGAAAAGTATGGCCTTAGAGACTCGGTTAATAACCTCGGAAAAAAAAAATTTTGTCGTATAATTTTTTCTTTTGGCATAAACTTTCGATTGATAAACGTATACGTCCACCCAAACGTATGCGTGCACGCAAACGTATGCGTACGTTTGCGCAAGCGTAGGCAAATAGGTTTATAAGCGCCAAGGCCCTTGTTCTAGCCGTTGCTAACACTTGCTAGCCCTTGCCAGAATCTACGTAAAACTCTCTAGTGTCTTGTCGAAGACTAGATTTTTTTTTCTGGGCTGTCAGACTCAAGCTTTCTGTTAGAATACAATTATAAATTTAAAATATAAAACTGAACTTATAACGCTGTTTGACTTATTTTTAGATAGTAAAACAAATTTCATCAAAAAACTATTTAAAAACCCTACTGCTTTAAAAACCCACACTTATCCAATCCAAACCATGCCGCACATACTGTTAGAGCTGTCGGATCTTCACCAAAAATTCGAAATTCGTTCGTTCGGTTTTCTTTCACGATTTTACCAGGAAAGGAGTCTTCTTTATGAAATATTTTTTTCTGAAACAGTAATAAAAATAAAGTATGTAGCTCTCGTTGAGCATGCTTATGACACTAGAATTTGTTGTAACGCTACTTCATTATGCGTTGTTAATATGTACAGACCGCAAAGCTATATGAAATGAAAGATTTCAGTAGGACGCCTTGTGTCTGTGTGTTGATTTTGAGGATTTCCAACGTCAGATTAGCTGCGAATTTTATTCTAATTTATTTTTATTTCTGTGCGATGCCTCATTCAATTTGATAGCTTGTTGGAAGGCAAATTGCATATATGTATGTACATGTATAGTATAGATTATAGAAGATAAAGGCTATTAGTGCCAGATAATCTCCTATGATAAACCCGAATAATAACGATTTGCACCTTCTTGGTAAAATGTTAATATTATTTTAATCGCTTTGTTTTCATATGTTCAAAAACACATATATATATATATAAAAAAAATAGGTTATGCTGCTTCTCTGGAGCAGATTGATGCTATGCATATGCTGAGCTCATATTCAACAATCCCTATACGAATTTAATCCCAAGGGTACGCAGATTAGTGTAGTATACAGTTTTGTTTCTAGTCGTTGAGGTTGAGACTTGAGAGATGGTGTAATGTGCCCTGTGGTAAGAATGTGCAATTAACATAAGAGAGGAAACATTTACGTGAGCTATTTAATAAAAGCAGCTGATGATGGTTAAAGTATATAACTACAGAGGAAGAGAGATGAGTTTCTTTTGTTACTGGATGTTCCTGTACCCACGCAATAGCTTACAGATATGAAGGATAATTTGCAGTTCCGAAATTTTAAGCATGTACGAATTTATTATTATTATTATTTTTGAGGGTCCTGTGTATTACATTTAGATTATCAAATTTACAGAGAAACTTTTGTTTTTTATGTAGTTGTACATTATTATGATATGCGGACAAAGTAGAAAATGTAATGTATTCTCTTGGGATTGTATGAACGAGTTTAACTAAGTATGGTTTTCAAAAGCTTATGATATAATTTTGCTCACAAAAAAATTAAAATTATGAATTAAGGAAACTTTGTTCAAAATGTTTTTCCATTATGTGTCATGTCCGCATCATTTTGAGTTAATTAAAAAAGCTTAAAAACGAACGTCCAGGAGGCTACCATCAAATTACATTATGTAGGGTAGGTATCACGTCGAGGCTGTTTAAAAGAGGACCAATAGTTTTGGTCCGAACTTGGACAAGCTTTCTCAGGTTTGCTTCGATTAGATAATGCACTTTTCAGGTTGTATCAGATTTTTGAACGTATGAATAAATGTCACTGTAAGACCCCAAAATGTTGAAATTCTAGATTAACCCAGATTTTGTATACAACGTTTCTCCTCATCCTCATAATTCATTCCAGACTTTTTCGAGCATGCATCATTTGCTAAGTGGGTCGCTCAAGGCATTCTTGTCCAAGAAAACTATTTTCTTACGCATTGGCGTCAACCTGGGGAGGAGGACTGAACATGAATATACCCTAAGCCAGAGCAACGGAGTTGTGTAAGTGGGACAAAAAACCCAACGAGGGAGAATTTGAGGTAAAAACCCTCTCTATATTGAGAATTGAATTACCGCATAGATTACCGCGCCCCCTATGATGGTTACGTTTTTGGAATGTCAACGAGCACTTCATGTTATATATACTCAAAGAGTTAAGTGTAGCTTTTTAGTAGTAAATCAGTTGTGGAAAGAAAACAATAACAAAAAAATGTGTTCTAGCATGAGACTATATGAACTCAGCTATTAAAAAAGTAAATTTAATAATTTGAACGTGGCATTATTTGAAGCTTTTTAGTAGTACTTACCTATATGAGTTGTGCAAAGAAAAAAATTCCAATTTTTGTTTGCAAAAAACACAACCTAGCAATATTTAAAAAAAAAATGTTTAAAAAAGTAAGGCAACAAAGTATTTAGAATTATTTTCTTTCCACATCTAATCTTCTACTAAAAGGCTACAATTAACTGCATATATTTACTTTTTCTTTTTAATTCCACTAATGTTAAGCAGTGTCCACACTATGTTGATTTGTGTATATCAACAGTGCTGATAAACAAGTGCTGATAATGCGGACGTGTAAATCAACAGATTCCATCAACTTTTTTTTGACCCGAACGTAACCCGAATTAAATGGGTAGAAATCAACAATGTTTAGTCGACTGAACAATAATTTTCAAGTCTGGACTCTGGACGTGTTGATCAATACAGATGTCATTTTTATTCCGGTTGTGATGTCTGTGTACAATATATTTTGTTTTGGATTTTGATTTGTGTAATCAGATACTGTTTTGTTTTCGTTTGTAGTCTTATTTGAATTGTTAATTGAAATGAATTATTTAGACCAAACAAAGCAGCTTTTTTTTAATGAACGAGCAAAGTTGAGTAGGTACAAAATGAGTATTTCTATGGACGTATGTACCTACTGGGCTTGGAGATGTCCAACATCAAAGCCACAAAACAATCAACAAACTGATTTGTATAGACACCGCTTGGGGTTTTCTGCCTCTATTGGTAGGCACATGACATTATACCCTTGGACACGTACTCACTAACAGGCAATTTGTGGACAAGTTAAAATGTTGAGCGTGTTTATCGACAATCCAAATAAAAAATGTTGATTGGCGTAATGTGGACGCTGCTTAATGCTAACTTTGACCCACGTACATTTTTGAATTTTACATCAAACCAAAAATATGGGGCGATTCGCATGCGATACGTAAGCCAGAGCGTATCGGTTGGTTGGCATAAGACGAGAATAAAATTGACGTGAAGCTGGATCATCCACACCTTCAAATAAACAAGTTTAAATACAAAATCCAGCTTGACGTCAAGCTGCGGGTCATCCACGGGTTTCAGTAGGAGAGCATTTAAGTGTTCCGCTCGGATTAGGGTACCGAAAATGAGCACCTTAATAGCACTTGATTCCTGCATCATTAGATTTTTGAGTTTCCATTGTGGATGACGCAGCTTGACGGACCTCGTTTTGATGTATATCGAGCTGAACGGATTTACTTCACATTTGGTGTGAAGCATTTCTATGTGATTCCCTAGGTGAAAAATTAAAAATTTTTGTTTAAGCTTTTCTATGTAGAACGGGTAGCTACCATACAATAATTTCGATATTATTAAGTTTTCTCGAAAACGGCTATAACGATTTTGATTGAACAAGACTATTTCTAGTAATAGTGCATACCACGTTTTTATCAAAATAAGGTTATAGGAGTTTTTAGAAAAAAATTGTATTTTTTATACCTGTTCAGGTATATTCCCGCATATCTCCTCATTGGCTTGGTTGATTGTATGACTATTTTGCATTTCGGTACTTCTAAGTAAGTTTGAAAATATTGCAGTCGGTCTGTTTGTCTGTGCGTCTGTTCTCGAATTTAATTACAGGCCATATCGAAGAGGCATTAGCCATTTTTGTCCTCTTATGCAATTTAAACCAAATTGGAAACGTCCTTCATTTTCCTTGCAGCTTGTCCTATTTTGCAAGAAATACGCCGACTTCATTTTAATAAGAGTTTTCTGACTTTCGACGAATGCGTCAGCGTTCTGAATTTGGATGGTACAATATTTGACACGCAAAGAACTACCAAAGGCACATATTTAAACCTGTCGTTCGTAATACACATAAAATATAATTTTTGTTTTAGCTTAACTAGTAGCCCATTTTCACAAACGTAATAATATACCACCATTTTGTTTTTGTTTCGGCTAAACTAAAATTCTATTTTTCTTAAATGTTATAACTTACAACCTTTTATTGTTTTAGCTAAAGTAAAATCCCTTTTATCCAAAATATTGCAGTTCTTTGAACTCTAAAATATTAATATTTAATTATTGCAATATTTAATTTTGTATTATTAAAGGACACGGTAGTGCCCAGCCAAGGCACTACACCCTTTTTACAGGATCAACCAACTCAATTTAAGTCGGTAATCATTAAATAACAGAGTTCTCTGATAATTTTGAGGTTCTTCCATCTTACTCTACTTAAAATATTTCATATTTAACATTATTAAACTTAAAACTTGGCGTCCTTTTAGATGTCACTACTTTTTACGGCTGACTTGTTACGCAAAGGTTTTTGTATAAAGAAGAACTTGGCTCGTTTTTAACATTTATGTTTTTGGTGTGATTATGTATATTATGATCTTATTTTTCGTTATGTTCTTAGATACAAAATAAAAAACAATATTTGAACTCTATTAATTTTTTTTAAACATTTTAGTAATTGCTTCTTTTAAAACAAAAGTATCTTTAACAATTCTACTATTTTCTTATATGTATTTAATTATTTATATAAAATTAAATATGGTAAACTCTTAAAGTAGAATTATTAAGCTTATAGCCATGATCTAATATCTTTATAACAAAATGTATACATATGAATGTATTATTAATTTTTAATCATCAATAATGCGCATATCCTGCGCAGAAAAACAATCGACAAGGCACTAGAGAGTTTTATATAGATTCTGCAAGGCACCAGCAAGATTTGGCAAATGCTAGAACACGGGTCTTGGCGACTATGAGAAACCTTTTGCCTCGTCAGGCAGAAAAAAAAAAAACTGGCTTATGTGGGACTTGATCCCGCGATCTTCTGAATGTCAGTCCAATGTGCTACCCACTGGGCTAACTTGCTATAAGTTTCATTTAATATTGCATAACAACTAAAATACATACAGAATAGAACCGGATTTTACTTACTTGCTTTTAAGTTGTAGAACAACTTAGAACAGATTTTTCCTCATTGAACATAGCCCAGACAAATTGTACTTTTCCTGCCAAAAAAATCCAAGTGAAGGGTTTTAAATGCAACTGTCTTTATTTTAGCATAAGAAATACTGTCGCGAAAGTCTATTGCCAAATCGTGTGCGCGTCAATAGTTATCCAAGGTTAAATGTCGAAAATATCAGATTTATAAATAAAACTGGGAAACGGTAAATGCTATCGAAAAGTGTTTCATACAAAACTTGTAGATTATGTCATTTGCCAACAAAAAAGTTCTGACTATTTTTTTCTTACGACCCACCGTTAAGAAGATATCGACATTTCAAAAAACGTAAAATGTCGGAAATGGTTGTTTTTTACGTATAATTCCTTAACAGTTAAAAATTTTGAAAACATCTGAAGGCAAAGTTTGTACATTATGTAAATCTCTACAAGAAAAAATTATCGCAATATCTTGTAACTGATGCGTTATACGCAATATCTTGCAACTGATGCCTTATACGCAAAAAAATGTTAAAATGTTTCCTCTAGGGAATATTAAAATCTGCAAAATAGGTATAAAATATTTTCCGAAAATTTCGTCATTTAAGAGTAAAGAGGCAAAAACCGGTATTATAGACTTTTGGTGTTTTTATTTAAATAAGGCTATCGTAAAAATTATGGCTTATAAAAAAAAAAAATTGTAAATGCATGCTTATATAATTTTACATAATGTACAAATTTTGGTAATTTAATTTTTCGATTAAGCTTAGGGTTTAAAAGATATATGCTAAAAACCTTTTTTTTTTTGACAGTTGACACTTTTGAAGTCACAATATCTTGCGACTTATGACTCGTGTGGAAAAAAATTACATTTTTTTTAAGCGAATATTATGATCTTTAAACTGAGCGTACAACTTTTTTTCGACAACTTGTGTTTTTAAGAGTGTAAAGCAAAAAACCAGAAATTTGAACTTTTTGTCAAACTTTTAAAAAAATTATATCATTAAAACGGTTGTTTTTAAGAAAAAAATAATAATTTTTTCTTGTAGAGATTTACATAATGTACAAACTTTGCATTCAGATGTTTTCAAAATTTTTAACTGTTAAGGAATTATACGTAAAAAACAACCATTTCCGACATTTTACGTTTTTTGAAATGTCGATATCTTCTTAACGGTGGGTCGTAAGAAAAAAATAGTCAGAACTTTCTTGTTGGCAAATGACATTATCTACAAGTTTTGTATGAAACACTTTTCGATAGCATTTACCGTTTCCCAGTTTTATGTGTAAGACTGATATTTTCGATATTTAACCTTGGATAACTATTGACGCGCACTTGATTTTGCAATAGACTTTCGCGACAGCATTTCTTATGCCAAAATAAAGACAATTGCATTTAAAAAAACTTCATTTAGATTTATTTGGCAGATTGGCCATTTTTTGTACATTTTGCCTGGGCTAACAATCCTATACAGATGTCTCACAGCCGTAGGAAAAAGTGTGATACGAAAAAGAAGACAAAGAAAAGAGAGAAAAAAGTGTCGTGATACTGAAATAGCATGGTAATTATTTAAAATTAGTGTTTTAGGTGTACAAAAGACATTCCTGATGGGGTACCGATACATGTCAACAATTTATTACTAGGGAAGGCCTCACGAGTGTTGGAAAAGTTTGCCTCGTCTAAATTTTTGGTACTGAATTCCAGCAAGGGCTTGCCAAAAGTCTGACAAGTTTTCCTTGTCTAGATTTTCCCTACTAAAAACTTACTAGGACCTTGCCCAAACTAGACAGAAACTTGGCATTTTTCCAGCAGGTATCTATCTATCTACATATCTGTGCGTCTGTGTGTCATGATGTGCATCGAGCTAGAGTCTCAACGAATAAATAAAGAAAATATAATAAATAGCAAGAAAAATAATTGCAGAACGAGTGTAACTTAAACCACAAAATTACCTCTTATGTTATTCGATTGACTTCATTTCGTCTGCGGCGGTGACTGTGGCATGATATTATGTACATATGTATGTAAAATACATACTTTTTTCTACTCGTGATATATATATATATCGCATGATATTTTTCTCTAGCGTTTTTTGTCTTTAAAGTCCGAAATGTTCCCAAACTTGTTTAACGAAAGCGATCAAGATAAGTTTTCATGAATGTACCTCTTTGTTTTTCAATCACATCTTGCTTCTTCTAGTCGCTAAATAACGAACAAATAAGCCGATAAATTAATTAAACCTTCTTATATTTTTGCTTCTTCTCAAATGATGTTGTAGGGGGATAAGGTAAAGTACATTTTTGTTAACCTCTATCATTGTTTTAAAAAATTCTTTAGTAGCAATTCTGAGTTCATATACATACAATGTAGATGCTTTCATATTTGAGATTTTATTTAAAAAAAAAAGCAAAAACCAAAGAAAATCTTTAATGAATTGAATAACCTCAAATAGAATAAGGTTTAAATTAAGCTCTTAGTAGCTTATTTTTCAAATTAATGATCCTTTTTTCTTTTAAGAATTTCAGTTCAATAGACGACTTATAAAATAAAGAAAATCCAATCAAACAAAAAAGAATAAAGAAAAGAGAAACAAACAAAAAATCTATAGATTTTGTTCTTATATATACGCGAAGAAAAGGATAACTTTATCCTTTTCAAGTTGGTTTTAATGTCTTCACGCAATAATATAATATAATATAACCTTCATTATTATTGAAAAAGGATTTTCTTCTTTCAAAAGGAAAATTTCTTTCTTTTAATGTCCTTTAAAAGCAAAATCTATAACAACTAAAACAAATAATAAAATCTAGAAGCGATATTATTCCCAGAAGCCTGACACGAGAAGAAATAAAAGGAAACCCGTTAATCCGTATCCAGTATACTCATCGGAAAGATTCGGTTGTAAAAATAAAAGTAAAATCCGTGGCTGGCAATGGGAGTTGTAAAAAAAAACAGAAAGAATACAAAGTTAAAGACCGAAACATACTGCCTCGAGTTGTGGTAGTGCTTCTGGTGGCAGTCAAGTTTTGCCTTGCCTCTGTCCTTCTCGCAATTCAATTCACTTAGTCGGGATGATCAGTTTTGAAAATGAGATGATTTTCCAAATTAAATAATTTGATTGCGAAGCATTTTTCCCACAACAATGGAAATTAATAAAAACCAAAATATACCCAACAAATAATAAGCACACTGAATTAGCTGGTAAAGTGTTCACTTTGTGGCAATGTCAAATACCTATTCAATTTGTTTTTTGTTCGTCCTTATTTCAAAACGGATAAGAGGCTGACAAATGTGGCATACAAGACAAGAAGGCGCACAAATCAGTCAAACCAAAAAAAAAAAAAACAATATAATACAAAGACACGTTTTATTTCAATGAAATTAATGTTTCATATTGATTTATATTATTTTGCGAAGACGTATTCGCAAAAAATGTCAATCGCAGTTAAAAACGACTGATGTTATATTAATGGCATTTTATTCGATTTAAAATGATTTCCATTTTTGTTAATCGAATATATTGAGCAACAATGGATCATTTACAATTAAATTGGCTTGAGAAGGTATAGAGGTAGGAAGAATGGCATAAGTTGTGACAAAAAAAAATAGAGCGTGTAGTTTGGGTCGATATAATACAAATATTGTGCGAAAGGGGGGTCTATGCTACCGCCCGTATAAGCGGGAGGAGCAAATTATAAAAAAAAATATTAAATAACCAACGGCAAGATTCACGATGCTTTTTTGTGAAGCCAGAAATTCCTGTTTTTATTTTGTGTTTGAATAAAGCTATTTTAAACGAAAAATTAATTTTTCAAATTAAAAATTAAAGGAACCATTTTTTTTTTAATTCAAACTAATTTTTTTCAAAATTGTATGTAATTGAGTACAGTTTGTGTTTTCAAAATTCAATATTCTATTCAATTTTTAGTCAAACACTGAAAACCGGACTGATTAAGGACTTTTACTTTTGAAGATATTAAAAAATAAATGAAACTCATAAAATTAAGAAGAATCTAGTTGATTTATCATAAGCTAAGAAGTTGACCGCGCAGAAAAACAATCTAGTTTTCGACAAGGCAAGGGTTATCAAAGGCTAGAACAAGGGCCTTGGCGATAACCCATTTGCCTCGTCAGGCAAAAAAAAACAAAAAAAAAACAGGTTGGTTTATGAGGGACTTGATCCCGCGATCATCTGGTCGTCAGTACAAAGCGCTATCCACCGGGCGAACTCGCTATACAAAAATTCAATGTCGAAAGTGAATAAGTTTCATACTCTAATGTTTCATACTATATTGCATAAAAAATACATTATAATAAACAGATGTCTCACACCCATAGAAAAAAGTGTGATATGAAAAAGTAGACAAAGGAAAGAGAGAAAAAATTGTCGTATGATACTGATATTGCATGCTGATTAAAAACAAATATCTTTTAGTATACAAGAGACATTCCTGATGATGGATACCGAACATATCCAACAAGTTTTTACTAGGCAGAGCCTAACGATTGTTTGAAAAGTCTACCTCGTCTAAATTTGTGGTACTGAAATCCAGCAAGAGCTTTCCAAGTATCTGACAAGTTTTCCTCGTCTAGATTTTCCCTACTGAAAACTTTCCAGGGCCTCACCCAAACTAGACAGAAACTTGAAAATATTCCATCCGACTAGTTTCTCCATTTTTGAATATTTTTAAAAGTTAAAGTCTTACAACCATCCGATTTCAGCGTTTGACTAAAAATTAATAAGAATATTGAATTGTAATAACAAAAATAGTTCTTCATTACGTAAAATTGAAATAAAAAATGGGCCCGGCTGGATCGCACAAACTTGCTCTCGTAGCTAACAACTTAAACTTAGCTAGAAATTGATGATGTACACGTGTATCGATTCCATTATGATATCATTGAAAAAAGTTAAAATATAAATAACTAGCTGACCCAGCGAACTCCGTTCTTTCCAAATTGTTATTAATGTAATAAAAATAATAATCCTGAGCCTGGCACATTCGGCTTGATGTACAAATTGTTATTAATGTAATAAAAATAATAATCCTGAGCCTGGCACATTCGGCTTGATGTACTTAATTCGGTCAATTCAAATTCTCTATTCCAGTAAAAAATCCAATGGAAATAACTGAAGTATAACAATATCGACGTCTTTGAATCAAACCGCAGTGATTGACGTGTCAACCTGCTTTTTTACTGAAGTGCTTTATGGTAAACAACGTTTTTCTTTGTTCAATTCTCGTTCGGGTACACGTACAAAGTGGGATGTTTACCAACACGTGAGCACGCCACATACAATTGACCATGTGAGAAACATGGGAACTCAAGATTAATGCCACAAGCAACCCGAAATTGTCCTTGCGATTTATTAATTCTCATAGCGCGCTTAAACACGAATGGAAGGTCGCTTGAATGGCAAATCCGTCAAGGATCCGATTGCAATTTCTTCACATATCCCCATAAGCTCGGCGCGACGCCTTCGGGCAAGTGTTCAATTCATCTGTCGGATTTTATGTTGAAATGACAAGCAGCTTATGAAGAAAATAACCTTACAGTATAATCATTGTACCACTGAAACGTCTTTCATCATTTCGTATAAATTTCAACATGCGATTCAGGACTTCCCATGCACGTTTGTCAGCCATTGGGCACTTTTCGTAGATGGTAATGTTACATTGTTGCAATACTTTCGCCATCGCAGACTTCTTTGAAACTATGCATGTATGTTCCTCATCAAGTTGCAGATTAAATGGCAATTTCAATGCAGAATGGTTCGACCCCCTTCTAGCAACGTATAATCAATCGCCTAAAAGGCCAATACCAAAGCCATCTTGTACGAATCGTATAGTCAAAATCAGCTAAATTTAAAAAAAAATTCCAATTCCACTGAAAGCATCAAGAAAGAAAATGTCACAATTTCCGTTATCGAATGTTTGCATCAATTCATTGCACATCTTAACTTAATACGACTCGATCAAATCCATTTCTCAGTCTGGTTCTCGATGTGACTTTGCTATGTCACTTTGACAGCTGTCACTTTGACATTTGTCAATTTCACTTCTGTCACTTTGAAATCTATCACTTTGACATCTGTCACTTTGACATCTGTCAATATGACATCTGTCGCTTTTACACCTGTCACTTTGACATCTGTCACTTTGACATCTGTCACTTTAACATCTGTCACTTTGACACCTGTCACTTTGACATCTGTCTTGTTATATCTGTCAACTTCACATCTGTCACTTTGACAGCTGGAAATTTCCGGAATATTCCTCCATAGTTTCCTGCTTAGGTCAGTACAAATCCATCAAACCCAAAATCGTGAAAATCGAAAGATTTATTATCAAGTTATGCTGATGAAAAACGAAATGTGCGCATATAGCAAGACCTGTTTAGAATCTTAAGAAATTTTTTTCCTTCACCTTCTCGGAACAAATTACAAACAAACCCCCATCAGAAGGATGCATCCAATTTGGTCCAGCTCTTTTCGAGTTTTAAGCAGCCGCACAAACCACGATCCATTTTTATATAAATAATAATATAGATATAGATATGTATGTATATACAAAATTATTATAAATATATTGGTGCAAAATTATAGTCATCTCCTATTAACTAGGTTAAGTACATACTTGGTAAAACCATTTTTATTTTAAAAACAGGTACTAATTTTGTAACAAATTATAAACATTTTTTAACCTACCTACAACTAGTGTAACCCTTTAGTCCTACACCCACTTCATACAGCCACTTAATTTTTGTCGAACAGACCCAAAAATGAACAGTTTGGATAGCAAATACAGTTTGAGGAGTATATTTTTTTAAAAACAAATGAAAGAAGACAGCAGACTTGACACCTAAACAAAAAACAATCGGGAAAACTTTAATTGTCAAAAAAAAAAATGAATGATGAAAATGTATCCAATAAACCATAAACAGGTGCATACATATGTACATGAGTTTTTTCTTATAGTTTTGTTGCATTTTTTTTCTATGAAGGTAAAGTGAGGTAGGTAGAGGGTAGGGACGAAAGTGAGCAGACCAGACAGAGTGATCTTTTAAAATCAGAATCGAGAGTAAAATTCTTTTTTTATACATTTTCGGATTTCAGAAATCACTTGAAGACATTTTAGAATGCCATGCGACTAACAGATAGTAATTTGGCTCAACAGAACCCCATTTTAAAAGATAAAATGTAGTTTCATCGGTATTAAATTTATCACAAGCCGCTAACGATAAAGTGGGCTTTATTACGACTATAAATGTCAAAATACTAATTTTGATTTAAGTATCTACTAAAATCGTTTTAAAGTGTACTTTATGTGACTATAATTTTGCGCCATTAATAGCTTAAACTCCTGGAGCTCAAAAAAAGGTATTTACTTATTTAATAAATATGAGATTATGAAAAAAAAAATGTCAAAAATCGTTAGAGCGGTTTGCTTAAAAATTAATTTTGTATTTATAAAAATTCTTGAACATTTTTAAAAATAAATTTGGTATGCCAACTTTTAGTACTTAATAAAATACAATTTTAATAAAATATACAAAATTATAAACCCGTTTTCAAGATATTGAATTTTCAAAAAAACATCAATATTTTTTAAAAAGTTCAAAAGTTATTTTTTTTTTTTTTTTCTAAAAATGGATATATTTAAAAATGTTGAAATTGCACAAGATCTCTTTTGTACAAAATGTTGGTTAAAATCGGTTTAGCCGTTAACGAGAAATTTGAAAACCAAAGAATAGGTCCTACATATATGATAGCTACAATAAATAAACGTTATTAGTAAACTTTTTTTATCAAAATATTGACCATACCCTTGAAAGTAATTCTTAATTTGTTTATCAAAATGGTTAAAGCCGTTTTTGAGAAAAATTACTTTTTTCATAATAGTTGTATGGCAGGTACCGTTATTTGTTGAGCTAAACAAAAATCAATTTCCCCTCTAGGGAATCATCTAAGATCCCTTAGTCCAAAGTTTGATGAAAATCGTTTCAGACAGACATCATCGTAATGTTATGGAAAATTACTATCTCGAGTTCGATTTTTTGCACGATTTGCCCTAGTCAAGTAATAATAGTTTGAAATTTTGTTTTTCAAAATGTTCAGTTTGAAAATTAATTGTTTAAAAACTCGAAAACTCGACGCAACATACACGCTCTAGCTTCTTTTCACACCTTATCCGAATCACCCTGTATAATGCATAAACATTTCATCAAGTAGCGTGTAATGAGCGAAATAATCCATCATCATTGTTGCTCTTTTGTTTCCATTTATAATGATGTTTTACTCAGTATTTATCCGTTATAAAGCTCCTTTAATCAAAAAATAAATAAAATGTCAAAATGCACAAGAGAAACAATGATGAAATTCAATTTATCATTGCAGACTTTAAAGTGTCAAAAGGATAATCTGCACGACATTTTTATTCTGACCCTGTTGACCACAGAGCTTCTGATTGTGCTTGCTGTCCTTGGGCTCGGGTATTAAAAGGATTTTCGCAGTTATTTCATTTTCATGTCTACATACACTAAATCGTGCGGTCAAATGAGAAAGGATAAGTTTATTATGAAATGTATTAAGCGCTCCCCATTGCGTGAAAATGGCATCCGGCGTATGTACATTATATTGTATTTGATTAATTACATAGATGACAAATCTACCGCACTTATTTTATTCAAATAAGGTTAGAATAATTCTAAAACAATTCTATCGTATACTATGTACTGCAAGTTATATTTTCTCAGTCAAATATATTTAACTTTTTTCTTACATTAATTATGTTAAACGTTGGCGGTGAAGTAGGCCATAGTGACCAGTCTCATTTGGCATTGTAAATATTGTACATATCGATATGCTGATTTAATAGAATTTACAATGACAGAAATAGTAACGAGTGACATACTTTTATTTCAAATTTGAAAGTCTTATACTTGTACCAGTATTTAAAGAAGTGAACGCAAAATAAAAAATATTTGACATGAAAGTCATTCGTTGGTTTCGTGATATATTTAAGGCGTAGGCTTTAGGTTGAATGATTGAAATGCTTAAAGTGGAAAGTGTTTCAAGGCATTATTGACAATTTGATTCATTTGAGGTTGGTAGTTAGGTACGTTAGGGTGATGGTAAAATTTTGTTTGTTAATTTTTAGTCTTCCCACCCGACAATTTTAGTTACCTCATATCAATTGTGGTATCTGTACAAAATTTTAATTTCCTATATGTGTTATGCAAGGGGGTGCCTAAGCGGTTTACTTTTTTTAAGTGTTTCTCTATAAATTCCTAGGTTAAAATATTCCTATTGTGGTTCGCACAAATTATTGTGTTTCAATGAATACTTACTAAAAACTGGCATTTTTACTTTTTAAAATGTTCAAGAAACTTTATACATGGTGATTTACCTAATGTGTGACAAAAAGCTTAAGCGTGTAAGTTGAACTGAGGCAATGCAAAAGTCATAATGCAGGGATGGTAGGGTGTTTCATTTTGTAAGGAAAAAAATAAGATTTAGTATCTTTGTGGAAGTCGCTTACGCCCTGAGTCCTTGCGATGAAAAAGATATTTCAGCCAAATTTCAAGAACATTGGTTGATATTTAGAGGTTGCACACTTTGATCACTTTTCTAAAAGAGGCAAAAAAACGATTTTACAATGTTAATTGCTTTTATTGGGAGAACTAAATTCACAAAATTGATACAAATTAAAACTTTACACCAGGAGCATAACATTTGTATGATGAGGATAAACATTTTGTTTATATTAATTAAATTTGAACTAGGAAATCCCGTTTTTGTTCGCTTGGTGAAGACTTTCTTGTGATACTCTACTTTCATTAATAATATTTGTTTTTGTTTTTCGTCCCTGGCTGGTTTGTTAAACTTTGTATGCAATTACTATTTCTGTGGTATCATTGACCACTTTTAAAGCGTCACATGTTTCGTTGAAGAATCACTTCCATATTATTTAACTTAATGGAGTCCAAATAATGGTTTGTAACGAAATTGATCATGTATTTTCTATTTAACACTTGCAGGTTTGATTTCTAAAATTTTAGCCATATTCCCATTATCATCAGCTTAATGATGATCCACCGTTTTGATCTGACAGATATCAAACGGAAAGCAAACAATAAAAACGTTTTTCCGTCCCCTTTAGATAAGTCGTATATTTTAGATGATGTAGTATCAAAAAGCATACCCAACCCATGACATTATCATGTACCACAAGTCAGTTCATATTACTACTTCTGCCATCTGCTCACACCAGTGCATTTCAGGGCAACAAGGAGTATGCCAAGCTAATAATGTTCAAAATCTTAGCGAGTCACTATAGAACTTTAACTCTTTATTAAACACAATTCTGACAGACCCTCTCTCATTGGCCACTGAGGGCACTAATTTACTATCCCAAAGCAAGGCTAAATGAGAAGGATTTTTAAAAACTGAGACTTAGTTTTTCCTTTCCATTTTCCTTCTTTTGATCATGAAAAACGAATAAGTACAAAAAACTTCATTAATTCATATTCCACTAGTTTTATAAAAAAGTGATCAAAATGTGCAACCTCTAAACATTATCCAATCTTCATGAAATTTGGTATATATTTCTTTTACATCGCTTAGACTCGGGGCGTGAGCGACTTCATATGAAAATCACAACTTTGGAAAAATGAAACACCCTACAGGGATGGTTTATTTATTTCCCGTTTAGGCGGAGGGAAAATTTTCTAACAAAACTGGCTTTAAACCGAAAACAATTATTAAAAAATAACGGTAACACTAACAATGCCCTGTTGTACCTTTTTGTAAAGTCAGAAACCCCTTCTTTTATTTTTATTTTTAAATAAAGTTCTTTTTTGTTGGTTTCTTTACTTTTTTAATATCTTTAAATGTAAAAGTCGTAGAACCATCCGGTTTCTAATTTTTGAATAAAAATTGAAAAAAGCATTGCCTTTTTAAAACAAAATAATTAATTAATAACTTTAAATTTAAAAAAAAATAGTTTGATTTTTTTTAATTCTTTTTTATAAATTTTTAGTTTGATATTCAATAATTTTCAAAAACCGTTCACTAAAACAACTTTATATATAAATAAAATAAAAGAAAGGATTTTAAATAAAAACATATTACAAGGCATTGCAAGTGTTATTGTTGTTTTTAATAATTTTGTTACTTTTTAAGTCTTTTTTTTTGAAACTACATACGATTTTTTATTGTCTCGGCCCAACTATGACGCTCTAGCTTTTTGCCAAACCCTAGATGAAACACTCTGTATATATATATACACAATTAATTTTTGAGAAAACCGAGCTAACGATTTATGATTTTTGAGTTTGCGAGATACAGGGATACCTGCTAACTTTTTTCAACTTTTAAAAATTTTGAAAGAACGTTGAAAAAGTCAGCAGGTAACCCTGTATCTTGCAAACGAAACAAAAAATTAATATTTTTTTTGTTTTTAAACAATTAGCAAAGAATTATTTTTAAATATTTATCAACTCTTCGGCCGTTTATCTTTTTTTTTAATAAAGTTGACCTGCTAAGTTAACGTCAAGTTATCAGGTAGCCCTATACTATATCTCGAATTCCAACAGCGCAAAAAAGTTTGTTTGCGTAAAAATTAGCAAAAAATTAGTTTATTATTATTAGATATATTTTCATATGAATTTCCCGAAATTCCCTACTAAGGGCCCAGTTACAGCTATCATTGGAAACCTTCATTGAAAATATTAATTAGCAATTTTGAGAGATTTAAAGCTAATTGACTTAATATTTACATATTTCTAGGTAAAACAAAATTCAATTTTGGACAACTTTTCTCATAAAACTACCTTTAATTTTTCAATGATGAACTACCTTACCAATGATCATTGATAAAATTAAAAGTTACGTTATGGGGAAGATATGGGGCAAAATGCATTTTTGTTTGGAGGAGAAATAATTTTGAAGTCGTAAGCTATATTTCTATTAAAATATTCAATGATTAAACTTTCCAAGGGTCTTAAAATAAACAGCTAACTTTTTTAATGATGGTTTCCAATGATAGCTATAACTGGGCCCTAACACACATCAAGTTAAGGATTCGTAAAAAAATGAGGGTATTCATGCAACGTCGTAAAACACTAGATAAGTTTACATTTGTTTAAGTTTATCATTTGGTAATGAACGGTCAAATTTTTTATGGGAAATGGTATACACAATTTGGTTAAAATTATCCAAGGATTTTGATGGGGAAAATTAACCAAATTTATTTGGTTAAACTTATCCAAACGTCATTATGACTTTTAGTATTAGGCGGTTTCAAAAATATGATTGGCCGCATTTGGAAACCTATGTGAAGCCATCCAGATGGCTACGTGTAAAAAAATAGCTGATGTCAAAACAGATTTTGCTGTTGGATAGCCAAGCTTTCGGAAAAATTTTGGTATACGTTTGTATCCACATGCAAAATGCCAAAAACAACCAATACGTTCGAAAATCTATAAACCTAGATAGGCTATCGCATAGGTTTCCGAATACGACCATTTACATAATATGATATCTCACTCAGAGAACTAAGAAAACTCTGACCGTGATCTGTAACTTAGTGTCGCGATTAGTTGGCGTTGTTTATGCAAGAAAAAATAATAAGGACGTCGCCATTTAATCAAAGAATAGGAAAGCTACTTTTCATAAACTATTAAGGTAGAATTATAAGGGTTCTCCCCAAACATCAACATCGGGGGCGCAAATCAAGAAACCGACATCATGGGCGCACTTGGTATATGATTTTTTTGTATTCGCTCATTTTCGTCCGACCACTACCGTAAGCCTACGACTATTGTTGTAGTCCCATCGTGTATCTTATAATTTTTTTTTAATCGTTGCGAGACATTCGGCTCCGATTTCGCATTGGTTCGGGAGAGGTTCTTCATTGAAAAATAACTTCGCTATCTAAACACTTCTAATTTTACTAAAATTACCAAATCTGTCAAATAAACGAACAGCTGATTCAATTACACAGCATTTAACCACATTAATAAAAAGGTCGTTCATGCAAACTTTTGTGTACACTTATCATTTTACAAAATTTGTAAACTTACGACGTTGCATGAACACCCTTTATAATTTTCCCTAACATTACGATGATAGCATTATGATGATAGCTAGGGCTGGCCACGAAAAGAGAAAAGTCTCGATCTCGGCCTCGCATGAAGAGACTGAGACGAGACTGCCTTTTAAGCAACGGACACGAGACCCAGACGAGACTGTATTTGACCCCGAAATTTACAGAGAGTCTAATAAATTAAAAAAACAATTTCAGTTAAATATTTATTTTCTTCTGCACATATTCAAACTATAATCAAAAATATTTCGTTCCAATGATCAACAGGTTGTCCGAAAATCCTATTTTTCGGAGACGAGACCGATACGATGCCGAACAATAAATATGAGAAAAGTTGAGTAAAATTATTATTCAAAATTATGGTTAATATTTTGGTAAATCGTGTCACAGAACTAATTGTTTGGTTTTCTAATTTCTTGTTTTTGGGTTAACCGATTTTGAACAAATTCTACGAATTCTTGGAAAATATAGTTATTGGATTTTCAAAAGAATAATAATTTTTTTTGTTTCAAAATTCAATATCTCGAAGACGTGTCATTGAATCTTTTTTTAAAATTTTGTGTAAAATTGTATTTTAATAAATATTAAAAGTTGGTATACGATATTTTATTTTTTAAAATATTCAAAAAAAAAAAACAATTGTATAAATAAATAAATAAATATTTATCAAACAAATCACATGGCATACTTTATTTTAAGATACATAATTGTAGATGGTTGTTTTAGCTATTTAAATAAGAAATTTATAAACTAAACTAAAGGGTTTTCCAATAAGAGGTGTTATTTTGATATTCAAAGAAAAATTGCAGTTTTTGAGGAAAAGAGATAAAGAGGATAGGATAGCATTAATAATGAAAAACAATATCAGCCAAATGGCCGCCACGGCTACGCTTACACAACAATATATATCTTTCTCATAAAATGTTCCATCACCAAATCTTAGAAAAATTTTAGAAAAATGCCCTCAATAGCTTACCGAATTCCATCTTTGAGGTCTTGAATCGACGCTGGGCTGTAGGTGTAGACCTTATCTTTCACGTGGCCCCAAAGGAAGAAGTCGAAAGATGTTAAATCACAAGATCTCGGTGGCCAATAATTGTGATCACCTCTTCGAGAGATAACACGGTCCGGAAACTTTTCCCGTTAAAGATCGATGGTTTCGTTGCTTGTGTGGTACGTAGCGCCGTCTTGTTGAAAGTAAACGTTGTCCAGATTAATACCATCCAATTCCGGCCATAAAAAATTATTAATCATCTCTCGATAGCGGAATCTATTCACCGTAGCTGTTGCTCCATCCTCATTTTCGAAAAAGTAAGGTACAACAACCCCGCCGGACCATAAACCACACCAAACAGTTACTCGTTGAGGAAGGAGAGGATTTTCAACAATTAATCTTGTGTCTTCCGAGCCCCAGATGCGACAATTTTGATTGTCGACGGATCCACTGAGGTGGAAATGGGCCTCATCAGTCAAGATGATTTTTCGATTAAATTCCGGATTATGTTCATGCATTTTTTATAGTGAATTTTAATAATTTCAAGCGTGTATCGTTCCATTTTTATTAATGGCGTAGTTTCTACTTGTCAAATGTTAAAAAGCTTCAAAAGCTCAAGGCTGGTTCAAAATAACACCTTTTACTGGAAAACCCTTGATTATAGCAGTGTTTTTTGTAAAAGTGTAAGTCAACAAACATTTTTTATACGCAAAATAATAATAAAACAAATTATAATAAAGAATTTTGGTTGTGTTTTCTGTGTAGAAAAAATTGCTCAGTTGTTATTCACTCTCTCAAAAAACACGGCTTATAATAATTTATATGTAAACTTACGTTTAACACTCTATTTTTTACCACATCTACGTAAAAGTTGTTAGCTACGAGACCAAATTCGTGCGATCCAGTCGCGCATTTTATTTGCCCTAAAATTGATGCTCGCGACCTTTAAACATCATTTTAAAAATCTAAAAAAAATCGCCCAGTGTTTTTCCGACGAAAATAAACTATTTCAAAGAATTAAGAAATCGTGGTCGACATTAATATTCAGCCGTATTTTTTAATTATTCCTAAGACACGTTTCGGCCATCCTGTGTGACCGCTTAAAACCTTTTGTTAACGATCTGATCGGCCCCTATCAGTGCGGTTTTAGGCCAGGCAAGTCAACCGTCGATCAAATGTTCACACTCCGACAGATTTTAGAAAAATCCCGGGAATTCCAGATCGATACACACCACCTTTGTATCGATTTTAAAGTCGCGTATGATAGCGTGAAAAGGAACGAATTATACAGAGCCATGTCGAGTCTCGGCATCCCTGCCAAACTCGTCCGCCTGTGCTGGATGACGATGGAGAAATCTCGCTGCTCCGTCAAAATTGGTAAGAACACCACCGATTCCTTTGATGTTGAGAAAGGATTGAGGCAAGGCGACGCGTTATCATGCAACCTATTCAACATCGTTCTTGAAGCCATTGTACGCAACGCACATGTCAACACCAGCGGAACAATCTATCAAAAGTGCGTTCAATTGCTTGCATATGCGGATGACATAGACATTGTCGGCAGAACGAAGCGAGCTGTGGCAGGGGCATTTGCGAGCATTGAATCGGAGGCGGCTAAAATGGGATTGGCGGTTAATGAGGACAAGACGAAGTATATGCTGTCATCGAGAGAGGAATCTCAACATCGTCGACTCGGGCAAAATATCACGATGGACAGATATAACTTCGAAGTTGTCAAGGACTTTGTCTACCTGGGCTCCACTATTACATCGCAGAATGACATCAGTGCAGAGATCAAGCGAAGAATTACTCTTGCCAACCGCTGTTTCTTCGGTCTAAGAAGCCATTTAAGTAGTAAGGAAGAACCCGTAACAGGTGGCGCAATCAAGTGAACGACGACATCAAAGCACTCGGTGTGCGCAACTGGAAGCGGCTAGCTAGGGACAGAGCTGGCTGGAGGGGCTTGTTAGTTGAGGCCGAAGCCCATCCTGGGCTGTGAGCGCCATCAAAAGTAAGTAAGTAAGACACGTTTTTGAATATTTTTTAAGAACGAATAAAGCTTATATTTTTCGAAAAAACCTTTAATAATATCGATGTCAAAAAATTGTGTTCCAAGTAACTTTTACATGGTCTAGTTTTGGAGCTATTTACATATATAAAAAGATATACTAACGGTATTATAAGAGTCGGTAAACATCGACCAAAATGTGTGTCTTAGTAGGGTATAACAGACTGACTGTTATACCTTGGGCGAAACACAACTAACGGTATAACTATATATTTTTGACTTGGCCTTAAAGTTGCAACAGAAATAAAATTCTCATTTATTTATTTTTTTTTTAACCACTCCTAGAAGCATTAACATAAAAAAACAACTAAAATGAACAAGTTTTTTGAAACTTGTTGACCAATGTCAAATCTTTCATCAAATTTTCTCTCTCATTTTGTCCAATCAATTATTTGCTTAAAAAGAGTGTGAGTAAAAACTAATCGAACTTGCTTGTGTGGGTTTTGAGCTAATAAAATTGCTAGTCATTTTAATGTAATCGATAAACAATTGAACCTGCATTGGGATAGAGAGGACAATGTGGATTCGTAGATGATTGGTTCTGCTCCGGGGGCTGCTGGTTGGCGTAGGTATCTAGGTACATATTGATGTGAATTTTGAAAATAGACTAATTAGTAAATTAATAAATTACTTTAATTGTAAGGAAATGTAAATTTAACTCTTTCCAGTTGAGTGACTCACTTTGTTTCATGTAGGTATCTACTGTAATGAAATTAATGGCTACGTTCAATGCGAAAATATGACAACTGCTGAAAATAAAGTACTTAATTTTTGTCGTTGAACGCAAAATTATATGAAATGTCAGTTTTGTATGGAGAGTTTTTTTTTTGTATAGAAAAGCTGCCAGCTGAATTTTCAGTTGGGAATTTCTTACTGAAAATTTAGATAAAACGTAACTAAACTTCACTAAACGTAACCGAATGTCTGCTTACTTTTTATGACAGCTGTCCAATCAGAAGCTCCACCTGAAAATAAAGTACTGAAAAATTTGATGCGTTGAACGCGGCCAATTTATTTTTAAATAATCAAAGCAATAGATATACTTTATTTTGAAATATCAAAGTATTTGAGTGAAAGGCTTGTTAAAAAGTAAATTATGTATGCAACTATGCAATGAAACCTCAATAAGGCGGATAGTGACAACGCTACCTTTTGTCCGTTTAAGGGAGTTGTTCGTTCAAGGTCAAAAATGATGAAGTTTCATGCTTGTTCATTTATTCCGAATTTCTGTGATTTTGTTTGCATTTATTCGAAATTCTCGTCAATTTTATTTTTATATACAGGGTGTCCCGTAAGTAACGGATAACCCTGAAATGCCGCATAGTTGACTTTATGACCGTCCTGAAAACTGATAAAAAAAAGTTCTATCCCAACCACAAGAAAAGTTATATGCATTTTTTTGTTCAGTGCATTATTTTTTTCTCTTACTTTACATTTTTGAATACCACGATTACAAGTGAATGAGTTCCATCATTTTTTTTCTGCAGGAATATTAAACATTACTTGTGCCAACACATAAGTAGAAGAAAATTATTATAACTGTTGGACTTCTTAGAGAAAAAAATTATTCAACATTGAATTTCAATGCAAAATGTGAAAACAAATAATTTTTGAAAAAGTTAAATCATAGCTGGTATAAAAAAATGCATGAATACCTGAGTGGCCAACTATTTTAAAAATATGCGCGTTAAATACAGATTTCAAAATTGTATTACTTATTATTATATCTAGAGTCAATAGCAAGTTATTGGTAAAAATCTGCAATACTAGAGTAAATTTAGCAAAAACAAAAGTTTTCAAAATTAGCACAGTAAACGTGAAAATAATACCAAGCGTCGAACATAGCAGATTTTTGATTTATTGGCTTTTTCTACGATGTTGTCCTAATGATAAATCCAAGCTTTCAACTTCTAGGGCCGAATGCATTATTGATAAAAATGTCAAAAAAGTGCAAAAAACGGTTACATTTTCGAGCTTGTTTTGAAGTTTACCTGTTCTATTGGGCTTTAACAAACCCATCAAATATTTTGTTGGTTGCTATTAGTTTATTTGTTATTTTCTCTAAACAAAAAGTTTTTGAGCCAGCTTTTAATCATAATTTTTTAATTTTTTTTTTATTTAAAGCAAAAGCTCAAACTGTTTTCCACCCACTCTTATACAGGTTCTGCACCTCCGAATAAATGAACGTCTTAGTGAACGTGCAAGGTTTTGCTCAGAAATTTGTAATGCAGCTGCATCCACACGATTTCTTAGCTCCTCTAAAGACCTGATCGGCTTGCTGTATACGATTTCCTTAATGCATCCCCAATAAAAAAAATCAAGTGGATTTAGGTCTGGTGAACGGGTTGGCCATAAAATTGGTCCCAGACGTCCTATCCATCTGCCTGGATATCTGGCATTTAAATATGCCCGCACAGGCACAGCATAGTGTGCTGGACAACCATCATTTTGAAGCCAATGGGATTCCTTTACTTCTTGAGGCACTTCTTCCAGCAAGGTTGGGAGATCATTTTGGAGGAACTCCAAATAACCTTGGCCAGTTAAAATCCCCAGCAACTCAAAGGGTCCAATTATTGTCGCATTGAGAATCCCAGTCCAATAGTTTATTTTGAATTGGTACTGGGACCTGTCTTCCCTCATGATGTTTGGGTTTTGTAGTGCCCAGAAGTGGAGATTATGGAGATTAGTGTAGCCATCTCTTTTAAATGTCGACTCATCGCTCCAAAGAATTTTGTCAAAAAACTGCGGATCTTCTTCAATTTTCATTATCATTTGTCGACAAAAACTCATTTTCGTTTCAAAATCTTGCGGCTGGAGAGTTTGCACCCGTGTTAGGTGAAAGGGATGATATTTATACTTACTTAGCACATTATGCGCAGTCATCTTTCCGATCCCAGTGCGTCGTGCTATTGCACGGATTGATACTGTAGGATCTCGGTCAAGTTCCGCAAGAACTAAGTCTTCGGTATCTCCTCGAGGGGGTCGTCCCACGCCAGCACCACCAACACCACTACCAGGCAGCCTTCCTTCCGAGAAACAGCTATGGACTCTAATAAACACTCAATAATCCGGGTGACGTGCGTTAGGGTACCTTTCCCTATACAGAGTCGCAGCTTCGTTTGCGTTGCCTCTGCACTCTCCATAAATGAAATGCATGTTTGCATATTCTTGTGCAGAATACAGAATACGTGGCATCGAAAAAGTTCAATAAACGTCTTAATTATCAAAAAGCAGGTTCAGGAAAACAGCTATTTAGACCGTTAATTTTTCTGAAGAATGAACAATAAAAACGATATAAATAAGTGTTCGTCGTGGTCTTAATCTTATGAATTAAGATCAAATTACAAAAACTTTAATTCAAAATTTAAAAAACTTACGATTTTTCGAATTTTTCGTATTCAAAAAACACAATTAAAATTGAATCAGAAGACTTTTTGTTTGGAGAAAATAATAAATAAAAAATAGCAACCAACAAAATATTTGATGGGTTTGTTAAAGCCCAATAGAACAGGTAAAATTCAAAACAAGCTCGAAAATGTAACCGTTTTTTGCACTTTTTTGACATTTTTATCAATAATGCATTCGGCTCTAGAAGTTGAAAGCTTGGATTTATCATAAGGACAACATCATAGAAACATCCAATAAATCAAAAATCTGCTATGTTCAACGCTTGGTATTATTTTCACGTTTACTGTGCTAATTTTGAAAACTTTTGTTTTTGCTAAATTTACTCTAGTATTGCAGATTTTTACCAATAACTTGCTATTGACTCTAGATATATTGAAAATGAATAAAATGAAAAAAAAAATGAATGAATATTGACTCTAGATATAATAATAAGTAATACAATTTTGAAATCTGTATTTAACGCGCATATTTTTAAAATAGTTGGCCACTCACGTATTCATGCATTTTTTTATACCAGCTATGATTTAACTTTTTCAAAAATTATTTGTTTTCACATTTTGCATTGAAATTCAATGTTGAATAATTTTTTTCTACTTATGTGTTGGCACAAGTAATGTTAAATATTCCTGCAAAAAAAATGATGGAACTCATTCACTTGTAGTCGTGGTATTTAAAAATGTAAAGTAAGAAAAAAAATAATGCACTGAACAAAAAAATGCATATAACTTTTCTTGTGGTTGGGATAGAACTTTTTTTTATCAGTTTTCAGGACGGTCCTAAAGTCTACTATGCGGCATTTCAGGGTTATCCATTACTTACGGGACACCCTGTATATGAACTTTGTAATGCTTGATTTAAATGCAGAGAAATTCAGAGAAAAGAAGTCAATTTAATATTTGTTTTTGAGTTTTGATTTAAAAAAAACCCGGTATTAAATAGTATTGCTAAAAAGAAACGACATTCACGGTCGCGAGAATTTGTCCGCTTAAGGATTCTGTTCGCTTAAGGGAGCTATCCAAAAAAGGAGGTTTTAGTGTAACAATTAAAAATAAAAACCCACTTTTAATAGTTCTTGTTTTGGATTTCTTTATTTGAGTAATACGACTGTAAAAAGCCATAGGTAATGAAAAGTGACATTTCAATAAATACCTACATAGGTCTTTTAATATCCTTTTATAAAACCATTATTCTCTGTAAATATTTCTTTATGTTCAAATAATTCTCAGTTCAATTATGAATATGTTGCGAATACATACATCTTAATTTAGGTTCCTAATATATAGGTAATAAACATGCATAGGTACTTACATCTGTTATTGACAAAACCACGCGTATTCCACCCATAATATTGTGTAAGAAAAAACAGACTATACATAAGCAGGTAGGTAAAATAAGCTTAATTTTCTGATGTTTCTTTTTTTGTTGAAAACACTAATTACATTCGATTTTTAACAATTTAGCTTGACTTCATTCTTAGACAAGGGTTGAAAATTAACACCATTAGGTATTTGTATTTATTTATTGACATACATGTTTTCACTCTTGTACACTGAAACACATTTATTTTGCTATCCCGCACTTACTAATTTATTACATCTTAGTTTTTTTACTAACGGCTAACGAGCCTCCACGCGCTCTCTCAATTGAAAAATTGGAGAATAAAATCACCTGCGACCGACCCGAAATGGAAAACAAAGTGGTCCTGATAGATGGGCCATTCAGCAGGTATTTACTTATTATATCGAACGACAAACATCAATGAAATAACACCCACTAGATAGCACAATAAGTATTACTTATCCCTTTAAATGGCGCCCAACATAAATTACACAGAATAACATTTTGCCTGTCAGAAATTATTTTTTTCCGTTAAACTTTCGTTTGCAACGAAATGAAAAAAAAACGCAGGGTGTGGGTGGGAAGGAATATTGTAATTATCAATTTGTATTTATCACCACAGCTGCAAATTCACTTTTATGGATTTTTTTATTTACACTGCATCAATCAAACAGTGCTGCTGCAAAATTTACAAGCACAACCGACAGATTTGAAAACAAATACACAAATGTATACATCATTTTTTGTATCGCGGACAAAATCGTATGACGATGAGGGAAAAAGTAATTTTTTTTTTACAAAAATAAACGGTCCAAAGCTAAACTTTTTGACTCGTTATGTCGAAGCACAAACCTTAATATTGAAGAATCCGTTGATAGGTTGAAGCTTGCTGGAGGAATGAACGGCCAATTATTTTTTTTTTTTTTTTTTTGTTTTGAAATGTGTATGAATCATACAAAAATAAATAAAAATTCACATCCGCCGACTAACTATAACCGACCGACACACATGAATCAATTTGAACTGACAAACTGAATTTTGGAAAAATCGTACACAAAACAGAAAGTATCTTTTCGGATTGAGATTCAGATACAGCGCTGGAGGAGCAAGTTGTCCATCTACACATTTTGTATAAAAGAAACTAACAAACAAACGCGTAACAACAGCGGCGGCGTTAACAAACTTTTCGTCTTCTCGATAGAAAACACAACCAAGCGAATTCGCACATAATCAGTATCAGCTGTTTGGTTGTGGCGAATTGGGGAGAGGAAGCTTTTTGCAACACCTGAGTTTTGGCGCCAAATTTTTTTTCTAGGGTTGTTCTTTCTCTCTACGTTTTAAGTTTATTTTTTGCATGTCTTTATCATTCGTTTTAAGTAATCAGATCAATGTTTTCATTTCAGAGAAAAATTCGGGGTAACTTTCGCCCACGCTTGATTGAATCGAAGAGCTTTAATTCAGTGTTTTTGTTTTTTTTTTTTTTTTTTTTTGTGTTTGCTATTCAAAACATGACCTACGGGGTTTTATCTTTTATGTTTGTAGTTAGAGAAAGGCAGATGAACTTCAAATCGACCGTTAATAAATCATGATATATTTTGAGAAAGAGGAGAAAGATAAAGTTGTTTAGAAGATGAAACTGAAGAATCACATTATGTGTGCGTTTATAAAAGGGAATAAACCGAGGATTCTTTTCACAAAAAAATGATAAGAGTAAGGTGACATGAATTTAAGTTTGCATAAAAAGACAACTTTTGTTCATGCATTCATATTCTTTTCAAAAGATAAAAAATATGTTGAAAGATGGAAATGGAATGTTAGCAAGTTTCAATTATTTGTACCTAATCTAGCTGTGAAGTTGGTTAACTTAATTTAATTTCATTTTTCTATCAAATCGGGTATAAGTATTTTGGTGTGTTTGAGGATTACGACATAGGAAACCCACATAGGCATATATCCTCTTATCAGCCAACCACACACAGCACAGAAATTGTAGGGGATAAGAAATTTCGCATCGCTATTAAAAATATTAATTATAACCAGTGCGATGGGGGGACGAGGGACTATTTATGGTAGTTAAGTAAATCCTTTCTTGCTATGCCAACAGTTATCATCGGATATTGATGTTATGCAAATTTAGTACTAAACGGTCAATATTTCTATAAATGTTCAAATTGATTATTGGAAACATTTTTCCATACCTATACAGAATTATGAAAGTTTTAAAATCATTAGGGGTCGAATTTTATTGTTTTATTGGTCAATACAAAGAACAAAATTGAAATTATGAGATTTTTCATGCATAGGGCGTGGCATCCACCAACTTTTCAACAATAATTGTTATCATTTAAATGGAGCACTTCTCTGACTGGTTAGAATAAGTAGAGGGAGCGGTAGGACTTGTATTGCATAGAAAAGAGACAAATTTAAAACTGAATTTTCTTTATCAGTTCAGTGGGCGTTTTTTCACCCACTTTCACCTAATAAAAATAATCTTTGCAAATGAAGTGAAATCAAAAGAAAACATAAAGAGAAGTAAAGTTCTTCTATATAATATTCAAAAAATCTATTTTGTCCAAAAAAAAAATTGTTTTACGTTTGTTTTCTTCCAAAGGAGAGTGCCCAAAAAAACCCAGAGTCGATAAGAAAAAAACATATATGGTTTGAGAGGGCATTGACTGTAGATTTCAAATGTGAAATTATTTTCTTTAAAAGTTATCCCCGGGACTGGATATGACAATATCTTCATTTTTAATAGCAAGGTGTTTTTTCATGTATACAACATTTGTGAGGGCAGTACAGAAAACTACATGTATTGATTACAAAAACATATCTACACATCTACTCGGCACATGGTAATCCGCAAAATTATCTTAAAACAAAGTTTCTATTAAGACAAGGCTTCGAAACATTTTTCGAAAAAAAAAAATGATTTTCATAAGGCAATGCTTTAAAATACAAGGTTTCGAAAAAAAATTGGTGCAAGCTTGACGGACGCTATATTTTCTTTGGACTTTAACGTAGCAAACAGTAGAGGAAGGTATATATGAGGAAACCTCACTAATATTTCAGCTTCGGTACGGCTTAATAGAAGTTAATAGAAGCTTCTGTTAAGCCGAACCGAAGCTGAAATGTTAGTTAGGAATAGTTATGCTTTGAATGTTGCATTCGTTTACTGCGAAAATGTGTTAACTATTTTAAATTGGTACATTACTAGTCTCGTTAATATATTAAAAGTGCTCTTATCCAAGAAATCAATTAATAAATTCCGGAATAAATTATGAAAACAAAAATTTCGGAATTTTACCACTGCCGTTGGAAAATTCTTAGTTTTCCCGTGTTTTCATTTCGGAGTTTTAATGTTACATAGTAAGGAAAAGGCAGGTCTTAATTATTCATTCGTATAACAGTATGCGAATGATTTATAAGTTGTTCTTAATTCTTACGCACTTACTATTTCCTCAAACTATTGTCCGGTATGCTTAGGTAGGTAACTACTTTTTTTCGAAACTGTTCAGTAACGGTATGGGTGATAACTACCATTTTTTTAATGAAGACAAAATCATCTTGTGGCTGCTGATTTTAGTGACTTGTGGTGAACCTATTTCATAAAATGAATCAACCACAATATGAAGATGAGCCACTTTTTACTTTTTTTTACATGAAGAAACACTGTGTTTTTAAAAATTTTAAATTGTAATATCCAGGCCCAGGGATAACTTTTTAAGAAAATGATTCCATATTTGCTATCTAAATTAAATGTCCTTTCAAACCATGTATGACTTTTCTTAATAGACTCTGGGTTTTCGCCCATACATTTTTGGGCATTCTCCTTTGGTTTGTGATTTGTGTCTGTTGTAAAATTATATTAAAACTAAATAGAAATAAAAACAAGGAGTGTGCATACAAATTTTATCACAACACAGTTATTTCAATTTTGCACACAGGTCTTAAGTAATAAAAATAAAACCATATTTAAAAAATTCACTAGCAAAATGTTTTTTTTGCTATTTTCACACGTTTTTGTTAGAAAATGTTATTGTATTAATGAAATCAAAAAAAAATTGAAAATTTTGAAATGCAGTTTTTTAAACTTTTTAGAAGCTTCTAAGCAAAGTTTTTTTTTTTTGAGTAGGATAAAGTGTCGAAAGTAACTTTTTTCGGAAGTAACTTTTCAACGGTAAATGCTATAGAAAAATAGTCTTACTTCAGTTTGTAGATCACAAAATTATCTACAAAAGAGGTGTTGACACTACTTTTTTTCCTACGACGATGAAAAAAAAAGTATAGCTATTTAAATACAACATAAAATAGTGGGCACGACTGGATCGCACAAACTTGCCCTCGTAGCTAACAACTTAAACGTAGCTTGAAGTTGACAGTGTGCATATATATTGGTTGCATTACATTATGATAACATGAAAAAAAGTTGTAAAAAACCAGTTGAAATATAAATTACTACTATAAATTACTTTTAATTAATATAAATTTGTTAATTTAATAGCTAAAACAGATAGAGCTAAAACAAAAGTATGCCATCTGATTTGTTTGATAAATATGAATTTATAAAAAAAAAATCGGTACAGCGGTTTTCTTAAAAATTAAATTTTATATATAAAAATTCTTGAACATTTTCAAAAATAATATTTTATATGCCAGCTTTTAAAAACAATTTTACACAAAACTAAAAAAATATTCATTGACCCGTTTTCAAGATATTGAATTTTCAAAAACAAAATTCAATCCAAAAAATATTGTTTCGAAAAATTGCATATGCAAAATTGTAAAGGCTTTAGGGGAAATTCGAATGTAAAGTGTGGGCCATTTAGTGGTTTCCTTTTAAATTATACGTTATTTTGACACTAACAGCTGTTTCCCGCTTGAAATCTTGACAGAAAGTCAGTATCATACCTCCACGAAATGATTCGCTTTACGCTTGAAATATTGAAAACTTTTTTCCGAAGTGATTTTGGGTGAAAAATCATCTTTTCTGACGAGGCGCATTTTCACCACGGCCGGCGGCGGCTACGTTAACAGACAAAATTGCCGCATCTGGTTAAAAAATTTGGTTGAAATCAGTGTAGCCGTTAACGAGACATTTTAAAAACAAAAAAATCAGTATTATGATAGGTACTGTTAATAACCGTTATAATTTTCTTTTTTCTAACACAATATTCATTGTAGTAATTTTAGTAGCTCGTAATTTTTTTTATCAAAATCGTTATGGCCGTCTTTGAAATAAATGAATTTTTATATATTGGTTGTATGGCAGGTATAGGTAGTGCGAATTCGTAATCGTCTGACTAACTTAGATCTGCAAAGTTTGTGTTCGTAAACACAAACTGAAAACCGACTTCAGCAGGCCTGCAAAACAAATTACGTTCGTCAACATCAAAAGTACGCAGAAATCAAATTGGCGTCGGACAGTTTGTGCAGAAAAAAAAACATTCTGCTGAAAAAAAAGTAATTTCTGCTGAAAAAAAGAATAAGAATTAAAACAGGAAATCATCTAGAGGTTTATTTTTGAATCATATGTTATTTTTACAGTGACAGTTGTTTCCCAATCGAAATCTTGACGGGAAGTCAGTATTATACCTCCGAGTCGCTTCACGCTTGAACATCGTTGGGAAATATTGAAAACTTATTTCCAAAATGAGTGCCGTACCGTGTGAAAATCATCTTTTCAGACGAGGCGCATTTTCATATCGGTGGCTTCGTTAACAAACGAAATTGCCGCAGCTAGGGCTTGGAAAACCCGCACACGTTACTGTCGAGAACCCAAAGCATCCATAGAGAGTGACGGTTTGGTGCGGATTGTGGAGAGGTGGCATCATTGAACCATTTCTCTTCGAAAACGAGGCTGGGAACAACGTTTCGGTCAACAATGGTCGTTACAGAGCCATATTGACCGATTTGGACAACCGGAATTGGACAACCTTTGGTTCATGCAGGATGGTGCGCCGCATGCCACGCAACCCATACCACAATCGATCTTTTGCGCACCAAATTCCAAAATCGTATTATCAGCCGTCTTTGCGATGTCAATTAGCCGCACAGGAGCAGCGATGAATGTTTGTTGTTAGTAATAAAACCATAATACATGAACAAAATTAAATTTTGTTCACTTTATAGCATTTTTAAAAAGAAACTTGTGATTGACCCACCATATATATTAAATGGTTTCGAAGTACATAAATCATCACGATATTTGTCTACCAACGAATATTTCTTTCCAAATGTCACCCAAAAGCCCTAGAATCGCCTTATTTTAATAATCGGATTTTTTTATAATTTTCTGCGCTGCGATGTTTACGAACCCAAATGTATTAAAAAACTGCTTTCTGCGGACAGAAGAAAAATGAAATCGATACGCAGAAGCTAAGCAGGCATGCGGCAGATCTGACGCATATTTCTGCGATTACGAATTTTTTGAGCTAAAAAAGAAAATTTCCCCTCTAGGGAATCCCCTAAGAACCTTAAGTCCAAATTTTGAAGAAAATCGCTTCAGCCGTTTATGCTGCAGGTCGAGGTACAGACAGACAGATGGACAGACGGACAGACGGACCGATGGACAGACGGACAGACAGACAGAATTACGAGACCTACTTTTTTCGCGTTCTCCATCACTGTAATGTTAGGGAAGATTATTATCTCAAGTTTTTTTTTTTTGCACGAATCCTAAACTTGCCCTTTAGGTAAACTACGTATATCGCAAGTAAAAAAAAACTAAGTTCACAAACTTAAACTCTCTTTTTTTCCTACAACCAATAATTTAGAAAATAAAGCTATTTAAAAAATAAAATGACAAAAATATCAGTTTTTTTACATTATAACTTTATATATCGAAAAGAAGCCGAGGTACAGTTGGAAACCACAAAATTTTCTACAAAAAAGGTTGAACATTTGTTTGTACAATAAATTATTTAGAAAATGTAGCTATTTAAAAAAGAACATAATACCAAAAATAATATTTTTTTCGAGCATTACCTACTATTAAACCTTGTTCACGAAAAGATGATAATGTAATAATGTATCAGAAACTTGTTTCTTTTTCCTTAGAGTTACCGTTTGAATTATTATAGTTATTTTTAAAAAAATTGACCAAACAACCACTTAGCCACTTCCTTTTTCTTCGAAAGTAGTGAGGAAAAGAGTTTATATTAAAGTGCCCTCTATGTTAGCTTAAAAAAAATGTCCATGTAAAATACAACAACTATAAAATGCTTAGGCCTAATTTACTCAGTTAAAGTGGAACATAACTTTGGGATTTTTACATTCAACCTCAGAAATAGTTTTTATTCACTCAAAGTTGACGTTTTCAACTTTTGATATTCAACTCTAGAGTTAATCAACTTTCGATTTTCTCAACTCCCCGAAATAGTAGACCTTAGCGAGCAAACTTGGGATTTTTCTTCATTTCTGTTTATTTATTCATGCTATCCACGATGAAAATATCGGTTCCGATCACCGAAATCAAGCATCGTATGGTACGGTAAGTACCTACTTAGGAGGAGGACCGCATTAGAACACCGCGTGTTGCTGGCATTTATTTCTATTGAATTCTTTTTCTTATTGAATTTTTTTTATAAAAATGGTCCCTTTTCGCCACAAAAAAAAAACAAAAACAGGTTTCCAATTTCAATAAACCAATCACTTCAGCATTTTGTTCCATGTTATTATACGGAGCGATTTGCTTGTCTTGTGATGTTTTAGTGGGTAGCGATTTCGTTGGACAAGTGAAAAAAATACTCACGAACATGGATCCATTCATGATTTCATTCCACAGTAACAGTTCTTACGTTTCATGGAGTTGGTGTTCATTGTTGTTCCTTATCACCTTTGTGTTTTTTTCTTGGTACAAGCTCGGGGTTTACCTTTTCCTGTTTGACCCTGCATTATTTTTCTTTGTGGAAAATTTGCATTTCTTTCTTCATAATTTCATTTTAGGAAAAAAAAATAGTAGAATCAAATTACCTATAGACTTATTAATTAGTGTGTGAAAAGGAAGATTCACCTCTTATTGTTAGATGTGATGTATACATATTTATTTTAAAAATAAAAATTGTAATCTTTTGATTCCGCGCTTCACATGGAATAAAAATTGTATTCCAATTATTCGACATGAATAAACAATCAACAATAATGGTTTACCCTGAATATTTTATTGAATAAGGAAACACAAAATTCTTAATATTTTGAATATCCAAAATAAAAATAAGAAACTTATTCACACTCAAAATCAAAATTATTGTAATGCAAACCGAAAGTTTATATGACATTAGCGTGTTTTTTAGTGTCCTCTATGTAAGCTTAAAACAAAATTCCATGTAAAATACAACAACAAGTATGCTTAGTTCGCGGCGATAAACATCGCTGCTTAAGAATTAAGGCTCTCCCAAACCAATGCGGAACATTCGTTGCGGCGAAGAAACATACGCATGTCAAAATTTATTTACATCGTGATATATGAGAGTGCCCACACCAACGCGGCGGAGAAATATATGAATTAATTTTGACTGACGAATGTTTCTTCGCCGCAACGAATGTTTCACATTGGTTTGGGATAGCTTTTAAGCTAACATAAAAACAGTGCTTCCATATACTATTTTCTACGTTTTTATCTTTCTACGTTATTATCAAACAATGTCAAAAATTCATTAATTTGGCAGATGGATCTTGAAGCACGGGTTGATCGTCAAAAATATGACAGAAAAAAAGGTAAAAACCGAACATTTTTTATTTGTTAAAATATAATTATTAATTTAAAATAAATAAACCAATAAATAAAAGAAAGACCTGGTCCAGGGAGGAGACGTTTTTTTTAATTTATCAAAATTTTAACGATATTTTGTTTAATTTTTTTTTTGTTGACAAACAGTTGACAGCCAAAATGTCAGAAAATGGCGGCGATCAAGAATCGATGCGATTTTCGTATCCATATAAGTACCTAGGTTTCTGAACAACCAAAACCGAAAGGGTACTTGAAAGTATTTGTTGGCAAAATTCTTCGCTGCAATACAGTAATTTGCATTTTATTAGGTATATTGTTTTAATTATAATTATAATAATTATTTTTCCGGAGAAATCAAAAACACAACTCGGCGACGGCAAACAAATCTCAATTTTGCAGTCAGCGGTTTTTGACATTTCGCTTGGTATACAAACGTATACCAACATTTTTCGGATAGCAATCACAAGGGATTACAACAACACGAACCTATCCGGATAGCTCTACATAGGTTTTTGATCGCGGCCAATGTCATTGTTATATTGGTGCTGCCAAATTCTTTTCTTAAGAGATGATGAGCGTTTTTTTGTGCAATTATTTCTTAAGCTAACAGAGGGCACACAAAACACGCCTATTCTGTATGTCATGTGTCACAAATATCCCAAGGATATTTGCGAAACTGCAGGTTGGTCAACTTTTAAATTTCAACTGTGGAGTTCAGATTCAAAGTAGTGACTAAAAGCATTTTTCAACTTTAAGTTCAACTACGGATTTGAAGTCAACTTTTAAGTTGGCCAACTTTGCAGTTTTCAGCAAGTTGAGCAATACTGAATAAATTCGGCCTTAGTTCGCGGCGATAAACATCTCAGCCTAAGATTTAAGCTAAATGAAAAAAAAACACACTATTTTCTACGTTTATTCGATACATTCTCAAAAATTGTAAAAAATTCATCTTGAAGGGCGAGTCGACTGAGTGAGAAAAAGATGACTCAAAAAAAAGGAAAAAATCAAACATTTATTTATTTGCTAAAATATAAATATAAATTTAAAATAAATGTTACTTTCCAATAAATAAAAGAAAGACCTGGTAAGAAGACCCGGATAAAGCAACTAACCTGTATTGCTTCTTGCTTCTGAATTATTAATTTTTCTCTTTTAATTTATCAAACTTTTAGCGATATTTAGTTTTAATTTTTTTGTTGACAGCCATAATGTCATAAAATGTCATTGATATATCAGTGCTGCCAAATTTGGTTCTAAAGCGGCGATGAGCGTTTTGTTGTGCTTTTATTTGTAAAGCTAACATAGAGGGCATAAAAAAAGCATAATAGCAGAGTCAGAGTTTAACCTCGAATGAACTTACTGAAAAATTTGGCTATGGGTCTCAATCAAATTATATTCCATTTATGTTAAACATTTTTCAAAAATTATGTAGGTACAATTAGCATATATTCAATTTCGTTAATATATTAAATTCCTTGTCAATTAAATTTAAGACGGTGTTCACATTGGACTGACACTTCCGACTATTTTTGACCTCTCTGTTATTTATCTCACTCCCACTTCATAGTAAGAAAGGGAGAAAAGTAGTAAAAATTTGTGGATTTTTTTTACGTTCTCTTTTGTTATTTCGGAGGAGTCAGTCCAATGTGAACACCGTCTAAAATTATCATGAACAATATAAACCTTAGCAATAGCTATAACTTCAACCTTAGAAATAGCTATAACTTCATCTAAACAAATAACTTAATGGTAGAACACCTTAGTTGTTGTTCTTTCATTCAAAAATGTTGAATATAAACCATATTTAATGTAGTTTAATAAAGAAACCAGACAGATACAGAGAATTGAATTATTTCACTTGCAGTAATTTTGGCGCTTATAAAAGCTTGTGCGGTTTCCACCGATAAGTTTCTCTCATACAAATCCTCTCTTAAATCCAAATAAATAATATTCTTAAACAGATTTTAAAGCTGCCTTACGCCGTGGCTGGTATAGGTACCTACTTCTACAGAGAATAAAGTAAATCACGTACTAAAATATGATTGAAAATGTGACAGTGTCATAAGATCTTCACTTGATTATTGAAATTTGTTATGTTTAGCACATAACATTTTGCCTTTTCTTTTGCCATCAGCTTCAATGATTTTCCTCCAAAAATTCAATATACCCAATTTCGTGACAACCAAAAAAATTGTTCACCCCCAATTCAGTTAGTGCGTATAAGAAATCCATTTGATCCACCATCTTCGACACAGACCAAAAAAATATACAAAAACAACTCTATGAATATAATAATGTTTTTTGTTGGTGCACCCTCACGCAAAATAATATAATTTTCTCGATAGACATCCTTTGAAGCTACTCAAGTTACCTTTTTGTTTGATAGGCACGAGACAAAAAAAACATGAGTCAGATGCTCTTCTAAACGAATCCAACGCTTTGAGGAATATTCAATTTGGGATAGCGAAATGCCTTCCGAACAAAAATTATATTTAAAAAAAAAAAATTGTATTCTGTCGTTTTTGTCGAAATCCAATTGCAATATAAGCTCATGCCGAGAAGAAAAATCTGAAATAAGCAAAGTAAAGAAAACTTAAATATCTGAGGACAGAAAATAACTTCGGCAAAATTCCTGGGTATTGGGGATGGGGGTATAGATGGTCTATAGAGAGTATCTATAAACTGTTGAAATGGAAAAGCAAACTACGAAAGAAAGGAAGCATATAACTGCAGAACTATATTATAGTAGCAGGTATTTCTCGCTTCAATTGGCATTCTTGAACGTCCTTTCAGACACAAAAGAAACTAACATGAAATGGAACAAGGAAACTTGCAGGAGTCATATAGTATAAAGTGTATATTCCAGCTACTAGGAAATATTTTTACTCTTTTTTTACCACCCCGTGATACATTATATAGGTTATTATATAAAGGGTTTTTGTGGTTTCGAAAAAAAAAATACAAAATTGAGTGAATTTCAAAATTCTTGAATAACTTTTTATTTCGTTAAGCTTGAGAGCATTGTGTATGTATTTTTGAAAAAAGACAAAAAGAAACTGATTACAATTCACTTCATATTGAGGAAAAAAAAATTACCACAAAATTTGAAAAATCCTAATATTAAGGGTTTAGTATGATACTACAACAACGTACTAAAATTTTTAAAATTATAAATGTTTCTTACGTTCATATGTAGTTTCAAACTAAACCAATTTCCTTCATAAACTTCAGCTTAATACGTCCAAAAAAGTGACAGCTCGTGCAAAAAATTCACGAACGTACATTTTAACATTTACAAACGTCAAAGTGTCATGTGGATCTAGTAAGATGCTTAAAAAAATAAAGTATAACCATTTGGTGATTTTATAAATAGTAAAATGTTGAGAGATAGTAGGTACGATGATTAACTCGTTTACAATAAGCAAAATTTAATTTTTTATTGAATTTTTGAACAACAACAACAACTTAAAGGCGCTACCACCAATTGTTTGGCTGGAGATATACCTATTTCGTGCTTTGCCACTTTTGCACTCATCAGTCTCCTTTTTGTGGTGCTGAGCTTTAGTCCAATTTTATTTGAAAAACTTTTCATGCACACCATAGGATTCGAACCAACGCATATCAGATTTGCTCAGTCTTAGCAGTCGTGTGCACTACGCACTCCACCGCTTTAGACCACTGACGTCACAGGTCGAGATGTGTTATTTGTTTATCAAATGCATTTGGAGCATCAGCATTTTTATAAGTGCCTTTAAGTATGCTGTCTTGTTCCGCCTCCATTTTTCTCCATACCTTGTTTCGATAGACTACAATTCGCAGTACGTATCAAATTTTTTTTAGTTTTTAATGTTTTGAAGACGAATACCGTACGAAACCCCATGGCTTAAAGTTTAATGGCCATATAAAAAAATGAAGCACAAGTAATAACCTTTTCAACGACGTATGACAAATAACTGTTGAGTTGGTAGACCCACTTTGCCCATTCTCCTTTCAATTTTTAAATTCGGTTGTGGGTCAAAATTCTCTAACGGATCAGATTGTTTGTCTTCAAAATTTGATTTTTATAATTCTCTTTTTTAAAATTCTGTTTTGAAAAACAAATCTGCAAATATGTTATAAAAGAAAAGTCCCGATAATGTAAAAATGCATTTTTGAAACTTATTTTATTACTTGTTTTATTAAACATGCACGCCAATATTTCTGCCATATTTTATTTAAGTTTTGATCGCGTTCATAAAGAGAGGGGTAAATCGGCCAGAAAAATTTTAATTTGCAAAATTGATCTTTAAATCTAAAAAAGGGTACGACTGTCCTTTGTAGTTAACAACTCGTAGATAACAACTTTAACGTAGCTAGAAAATGATGATGTACAAGTACATAAGTATTGGTTCCAGAATATTATGATATCATTAAAAAAAAAAAAAAAAAAATTATTATGTACACTGTAATTTACTATAAATTTATTATATTAATGGCTTCGAAAGTAAAGAGCTCAAAATCAAGTTTGCCATCAGATTTGTTTGATAAATATAAATTTATGAAAAAAAAATTAAAAATCGTTGGAACGGTTTTCTTCTTTCTTTATCATATATAAATTTTTTTTTTCAAAAATAAAAGCTGGTATGCCAACATTTAGTTTTAAATAAAATACAATTTTGCACAAAATAAAAAAAAAATATTCATTGTCCCGTTTTCAAGATACTGAATTTTTTTTTTTGAATTGTGAATGAGCTCTTGTATAAAAATATTGGTTGAAATCCGTGCAGCCGTCAACGAGAAATTTGAAAACAAAAAAGTCGGTTCTATCACAGGTACCGTTATTAACCGTTGGTAAAATCCATTTTCATCAAATTATTGACCATACCTTAAACAGTAAATGCACATCCTTTTATCCAAATTCTTAGAACCATTTTCAAGAAAAATAAGTTTTTTTCTTAACGGTTTTTTAACATTTGTATGGAAGGTATCGTTATTTTTGAATTTAGAAACATGATTTTTTCAATTATTCTACAAAATAATAAAAAAATATTTAACACCTAGTTTTGAATATATTGACCAAGTCCTTTTCAAAATGTTAGGACTTTCCAAGAGACGAGAAAAGTCTCGGTCATGTATGACGAGACCGAGACGACACGAGACGAGACTGCCTTTTAAGCAACCAAGACGAGACCGAGACGAGGCTGTACATTTGGACCGAAATTTACAGAGAGTCTAATAAATTAAAAAATCCGATTTCCGTTAAATATATATTTTCTTCTGCACATATTCAAACTATAATCGAAAATATTTCGTTACAATAATCAACAGGTTGTCCGGAAATCGTATTTTTCGGAGACGAGACCGAGACGAGACTTAATTATATGAGACTGACACGAGACCGATACGAGACTGAAAATGTTTGATTTTGACGAGACCGAGACGAGACTTGCAAAAGTCTCGCAGAGTCTCGTCTCGTGACCAGCCCTACAAAATATTCAAATTTTCAAATTTTTTTTTTAATTTTGGTTCACAATAAAGTTTATACTTTTTAGAAATTTTACCATAAAAAATGAAAAATTTCAACTAAACTGTTTTCGAGAAAATCAAAAACCAAAAAATGGATGTACAGGAGGTACCAAAAATATCTTATTTTTAAAATTAAAAAAAAAAAAAAAAAATCATATGGTATGAAACCATAATAATTTCTCTACGTTAATTTTCAATATTCAGTTAACAAAACTTTAATACTCACTTTTGAATGAAAACAAAATAATTTGGTTTGTTTAGTAGTATTTTGATAGAATCTTGAAAAAATGCTTGAAATGACTGTTTTAATACCATGATTTGTTATTTTGGCTTTTCGGTAATACTTAAAAGTCAAAAATAAACGGTTACCTAGGATATCAGTTTTTTATTAAAATATAAGAACTACAAAAATAAGAAATACAAATAAATTGACACATTTGACGCTTTTCCACACTTCTTTAATTTTTTCCTTTAGTGGCAGTAGGTTTTTGGAAATGAAAATGTATGAAATGAAAGTTATTTTGAACCATCGCAGTGGAATAATTGTCACTTTTATATGGAAATTTCATTTACACTCGAGCTGTGTTCTAGACTTTACGAAAAAATACACCTTTATTTTAATTTATTTACTTCGTACCGTTTTGTTTTTATTTTCATTATTAGCCGTGTTTTTTTTTTTGCAAGTTCAGATAGAATTGTCAAAAAACGACATCCAAACTCAGCAAAGTCATCGAAGCAAAAAAATTACATCATTATCACGAAATGCAGAAAATGCCAACACTAACATTTCAGCTTTGTGGCAAGCATGCAAAATAAAAAGTAAATTCATTCAAATAAAAAGAAATTATTCATTTCATTAATGTTATAAAAACAAATGTAAAATAAAAAGAAAAAACTCAATTTTAAATCACAAATCAGGAAAAAAGAATAATTTAAAAAATAAAGTTCGTCCTTTTTTTTTTTCTGATTATAAAAAGTATTTTGATTGGTTGGCTCAGATTTTTTGAAGTTTCCATACAAACTATCGATAACAAAATGGTATTTCGATTTGCTAGTACTTTTTCTATCTGAACTTAAGTTAAGAACCGAAAATTATCTGAACTTAGCTAAGTTCATATGAACTTCAGTTGCTTGTTGTATTAACATATGTATGTGTAATTTGCTTAATTCAGATGTAGTTTTTTTGATCCAATTCTATCTGGACCTCCAAAAAAACACGGCTAGTTATGAGTAAAAATAAAAATTTAGCACCATATATCGGCTTGTTCCATAAGAGCACTACAAAAGTTTTTTTAAATAAAACAAAAACGGTTTTGGATATCAATGAAATTCGTTATTCTTGTGAAAGTATGTTCGATGCCATTATGTATGGAACTCGATTTCTTTTGCATGGCCACCACGGACACGCTTGCAGAAGTCCAGACGCTGAATGCAATTTTCGACGGTTTTCAAGCATAAATCGGCCGATACTCCGCAATTTCACGTTCGTTATTCGTACGAAGTTCATCAATCGTCGCTGGCTTGTTGGAATAGACCATAGACGTAGCCCCACAGGAAATAGTCTAACGGCGTCAAATCGCACGACCGACCGCGGCCAAGCGACTGGACCATTTCGTGAGATATCACGTTCTTCAAACTTGGTTTCCAATAAATTGATTGTGACATTCGCTGTGTGGCTTGTGGCGCCGTCCTGTTAGAACAACATGTCCTCCAAGTCCATATCATCCAATTGGGGCCAAAAATATTCGGTTATGATTGAACGGTAGCGATCCCCATTCACAGTAACGTGCCGGTCTTGATCATCACGGAAGAAGTACGGCCCAATGACGCCGCCGGCCCATAAACCACACCAAACCGTAATTTTTTCGGGATGCAATGATGACTCTTGGAGTACGTGTGGCTTGCTGCCTGACCAATACCGCATATTTTGTTTATTGACGAATCCATTCAGCCAGAAATGAACCTCATCGCTGAAGATGATTTTTCGATGAAAATCCGAATCATTTTCAAGTTGTTGCTCAGCCCAATTCACGAACATACGACGCTTCTGGTGGTCAAGCGGCTTCAGTTCTTGCGTCAATTTAATCTTGTAAGGACCAAGATCTTTTCGCAAAATTCGCCACAACGACGTCACAGAGATGCCCATCGCTTGAGAACGACGTGTGAGAGACACATTTGGGCTTTCTGCAACTGAATCAATATTCTCGACACTACGGGCACTTCTTTGTCTCACTGGCACGGGAACATTTTGTACTGTGCCTGTGGATTAAAATTTTTCCACTAGACGCTAAATTGTTGATCTGCTAGGACAATTATGACGACCATAAATTGGACGTAGCGCTCTTAACGTTGAGGCCACTCACTCCGAATTTCGGTAGTAAATTTTAATAATTTCGACTAGTTGTTGGCTCGTATATCTTTCTACCATGAAATGGCAAACCTTACTGAAGAGAAATGTCAAAAGAACGGCAAGAAATATGGCGTCGTTTGCTGTCCCTGTTGCTCTACTTTTGTAGTGTCCTTGTTGAAAAACCCTTTATATTTGTAGACAACTTTTTGGTACATAATGAAATACGGTTTTTCAATTGTCATATGTGTGTATGTAGCCGTAAGGACCAGTAAAGGTTATTTGAATTTGTGTGAGATGACATATTCTCATATTTTTTTTATTTCACTTAGGTAGATACCTATTTACAAATTTAAAAAACTACGTATACGTACGAATTTCAATTAAGAAATTCATATTTTCATAATTTAAGCAGATTTAACTAAGCAGATACTGTTTGTTTGAAGTTTCTGACTTTATTGGTACTGAAGTTAATGGGGAGGGGGTTGAAAATCGCTTTATTTTGATCCTGTAAAAAGGGTGTAGTGTCAGAACCGTACGCTTTTATTAAAAAACCATATTTGATTTAAAAAAATATTATTTTTTTTTTTAATAATTCAATTTTAGGCACGACGTGTCGCGGCAAAGCCACATAATATCTATCTATACAGATTATTTCAGCAAACTACCAAGGCAAATGTATAGTATTATACGTGTATTTACTATTTCACATGTATTTAGTATTACACGTGTACTTAGTAGATATTACACGAGTATTTAATTATTACACGTGTAATCATTTTTAATTCGTTTCGACTTTTTTTTATACAATCGCTATTTACAAGTACTTTCAGTTTGCAGCCAGACAGGAACAACAAAGGATTATTATAAAACTTAAACTTTAATTTAAGATGGACACACACGAGTGACCCAAACGACTTGGAGGCAATTTGGTTCGTGAATTTTCTACTGGCCGAATTTCTACCTTTATTAGATTTTTGCTTTTGTTTCTAATGTCGTTTTCGGTTGGAGGTTCGGAGTTACTCCTTTTTGACTCCGCTTACTCCAAAATAATTCGATTGGCTGTTCCAAGTAATGTTTTCGGAGTATTTTTCTGTTCCGGAATCAATTAAGGAGTAGACCCAGAACACACAAATACATATGAACCCTTTCATCGGATTATTTGTCAAATTAATTTTACTCGACTGAACGTGCAAAATATACATAAATATCAGACAATTTACGTCCACACATAAATATTTCCCAAATTAGTCTCGGAACAATAGAAAATAATTCGATTGGAATTAAAAAGGAGTAGTACTGTTCCGAAATCCAATCGAAAATGACATAAAAGAAATAAATGCCAGTCCATGTTTAAAACTTTCTGCAAGAAATAGGTAAAGAATTTTATTAAATTACAAGGACATCAGATTTTTTTATTTTAGTTATTGCTTTTTGACAATTTTTAATTTCCTTTAAATGTCAAAAGTATTTTCTCACGTACCCTTCTTTAGCTTTACATTTATATATATAAATTAATATCTCAAAGACATTTCATATCCTAAAGGTATGAATTTACAATTTGGTATTAAAGCAAATACGTGCAATTCCAATAGTCTATTATGTACATATATTTTTTAAAATTTATTTTCGATGGGAATATTATTTGTCTTGATTTTACTCTGTTTTTTTTTTTTTTTGTTTTTTGTTTGCACCAAGTACTATTTATAAGGATAACTACACAACAACCAAGGTGTGCAGCTCCTGTGCAAAAATGTCCTTGTTTTTAAATTTTCTTGTTGTCATTGAAAAATGTGAAAATAAAAAACAAAACAATCTGAACGACCCCATCATATAACCGCTCCACCATTGCTATGTCACCATGGAGAATTAGGAAGAAATGGCAAATGTGACTTTTGGGAGCAATTTTTCTGTTTTCTATATGACTTAAAGGTTGACACTGTGTGAAAAGCTGCATGAACGTTTCTTCATTTATTTCATTTATGTTTTTTGTTTAGTTTGTTTTTTCTACAACCAAAAATATGATATTAATGGCAATCAGTAGAAACACAATTTATTTGTTATACAGGGTGATTCGCATAAGTATATATGACGCTTAAGATGATTAAATTGATAAGGTTATTAATTCCTTAAAAATTAAAATATATTTATGTGTTTTTACGACTATATAGGTATGTGAGGGGTGTGCCACCCAGTAGTTTCTATTTAAATCATAGGTTATTTTGACATGGACAGCTGTTTCCCGCTCAAAATCTTGACAGAAAGCCAATATCAAACCTCCGCAGAACAAAATGAGTCGCTTTACGCTTGAACAACGTTGGGAAATATTGAAATTAGAGTAGCTTGACTTGGGCGTAAAATCATCTTCTCTGATAAGGCGCATTTTCATCTCGATGGATATACGTTAACAAATAACAGTGCCGCATCTGGGGCTCAGAAAACACGCACGTTACTTTCGAGAAGCTAATACATCCACAGGGAGTGGCAGTTTGGTGCGGATTAGCGGATTGTGGAGTGGTGGCATCATTAGGAAACAACGTTTCGGTCAACATGTGGGCATTGCAGAGCCATGTTAACCGACCTTTGGACTTCTAGTTCATGTAGGATCGCGCGCCATGTCACACAGCCCATGCCACAATCGATCTTTTGCGCACCAAATTCCCAAATCGTGTTATCAGCCGTCTTGGCGATGTCAATTGGCCGCCTCGGAGCTGAGATTTGACCCCTTTAGACTTTTTTTTGTGGAGAGCCGTGAAGGACCGATGTAATGCCAAACGATTCAAGCACTTAAGGCCAATAACATCCAAGCAATCCGTGAGCTGCAGCCGGAAACCATCCACAAGGTCTTGGAAAATTTGAGTTACAGAATGCGCTACTGCGAATGCAGCCGAGACAGCCACTAGAACGAGCGACGTTGTGTTCCATAATTAATAGAAATGTTTGCTTTTACTTATAAAGCCATAATACACTGACAAAATTAAATTTTGTTCATTTTATTGCGTTTTTAAAAATAAACTTGTATTCGGCTCACCATGTGTATGAAAATACTTACTCAACATTCCCAATATCAATCACAAATTTCCTAGATATCGATTGGATTTTTTTTAATGTTTATGTCCGTAGGCATAGGCAAATTTTCATTACTTTATTACATTTCAAATAAAACATCATGAGAAAATTCTAGGAGCAAATCCCTTTATATAAAATTATTTGCAATCTCTTTCAAGATCTATACCTAATTAGATTTTATTGAATTTATTAAAAGTATGTAGATTGAGTATCTATGTATATTAGAATATAAACCTATACCAATTTTATCTTACCTATATTTCGTATAGTGACCCGACATACCAAAACCATTATACCCACAAATCAAAAATATTTGAGATTAAATTCTTAAGCTTCATCACATCACCATCATCATCATCAACATCATTGTCGGCGTCGTCAATCGTCATCCCTATCAACATCATCATCATTGTGATTTTTATCTTTGGGTAAAATATTTTACTTTGTCCTCCATAGGGTTGATTGAATTGAAAAACAACAATGCAAACCATAAATATGTTGTGTTGGAACGACATTTTCAAATAATAATATAAAGCAGCTCATCAAATTTTTATTTATCTTCGGGAATATATTCCTAGAATTTTCTTCTTGTAAAATAAATATGAAATTGAAATTTTCTAGAATTCCAAAAGGAAATATTTATATAATATAGAAGAATATAGAAGATAATGTTATGAGATAATTAGATGAACGTAAGCAACATAAAATGTATTGGCCCTAAGTTATAAACGAAATTTGAGTCAAATTTAGCCAATAAAAATCGAAACTAAGCTAGATTCGACTTGAAATTCGTCTATCGGCCATTTGCGCAAAATTTACGTCGATTAAGTATGACGTTAAATCTTTTTTAGTATGACACTAAGTTAAAAATTGTATTCGGCTAATTTTAAACGAGTTCAACATTGTACTATTTCCTGACATTTTACTAAAGTTAAAATCACAAATTGCCTATTTTATCTTTTTAGTTTCGTACTAAATCTAAATGTCAAAATCAGGGATGTTTTTTTTGTACGAGCTGTCGCTTTTTTGGAAGTGTTCAGCTGAAGTTTATGAAGGAAATTAGTTTATTATGATACTTGTTAAAAAGAATTTAAAATTTAAACATTTTAGTAAACTGTTAAAGAATTAGAAAAATGTTAAGTAGTATAATACTATACACCCTAATAGAATGTTTAAAATTGTGCGCCATTGTTTTTGTTTATTTTTAACTTACCATTGGAAGTTATGTTCGACCGATTTTTCGAATAGAAATTTTTGACATTTCTTCACGATTTGAAATCCCTAGAATCCGAATCCATCGTGTTTAGGTAGATGTGTGTGTGTACGTTTGTACGATCAGGCATGATACCATTTTTCGTTCACCATATGTCAAGAACGAATAAAGGTAGCGACTTCGGATGAATTTTGTTTTATAGGAAATGATGTCATAACGTGTCATGTCGTGCAGCGAAAACGCCATCATCCCGGACATACAGTTTGGCTTTAGGGAAAAGCACTCCACTTTGCATCCGCTCCTGAAGTTCCAGCTTGACATCACCATAGCGCCCAACAACCATCGTGTCACCGTTGGATGCTTTCTGGATGTCGAGAAAGCATTCGACAGCGTATGGATTGAAGCCGTTATCCATATGCTTCGCGTATTACATTTACCTCCGTCTTTAATAAAAATTCTTTTTTCTTTTCTTTCTTCCAGAAAATTCTACGTACAAATGGACAACTGCAAATCACAATTGAAGAACATCAAAGCCGGAGTTTCCCAAGGTTCGAAGCTAGGCCCCTTCCTCTACAGCCTGATGACATCTGACCAACCATTGCCATCTGGATGCCAAAATCTCCTGTATGCTGATGACTCCCTTTCGTATGCCGCCTCGATGTCTCCTCTGGTAGCTTTACAAAAGTTGAGCACTACGTCAATAGACTCTACGCCTTCTACAAGAAATGGGGCATCCGGATAAACAACTCCAAATCGGAGCTTGTGTGTTTCAAGAGACCCAGCAGAGGTAGTTGCAGCGCAGCCAAGTGCAGAAGTCTGGTTCTGAAACTTCCGGACGGATCTACAATAGCAGCCAAAAAGAACGTGAAGTACCTAGGCATCCACTTCAACGAGTTGTTAAGGTTCAAGCCGCACTCACGAAACGTCCTCAAAAAAGCCAACTGGGCCTTTCACCGACTCCACCCATTGATGAGCCGCAGAAACGGACTAAGCCAGAAGACGAAGATACTTATGTACAAGCAGCTCCTGCGGCCTTTAATCAGCTATTCCTTCCCTGTCTGGTTTTCCATCTCGAAAACGGCCATGAAGGAACTTCAAATGTTCGAAAGAAAGTTACTAAGGATTTTTACCGGACTATATTTTGATCGGCAACGAATGAGACATCACAGCAACGAGCGTCTTTACACAGAAGCTAACATCATCCCCCTGGACAGGTAACTACTGCTTCAAGCAAAGAAGCTTGTAGAACTCACTAACAGGCACCCAAATCAACTGATGAGAAGAATGGCCACTCAGCAGCGACACCCCGAGCCGAGATACCTCAGTACGATGGAAATCCTGGTTGACAACACCACCACGGACAACGATCCAGCAGTTTCGTTCTACGCTGACACAGGGTCAGCATATCACCGCGGCTAAAGGCCAACCCATCCCCTCACCAAAAACCATAACTTGACAACCGGGACGGAACACCTCGAGGACAATAAAGTCAGCCGACTTTTAGATTTAATTTTTTGACATGTATTTTATATTTTATAATCCTTTAAATTTAAGACAAAGTATAAGATTAGGCCCCCTATGTGCCAATAAATGTATAATATCATCGTATCTAACTAGTTATTATAAGTCAAATTGTAAATATTATTTTGTTGTTGTTTTGTGTCATGATACTGCTCTTTCGGACTGGTGCGCCTGTATTTATACCCGAAATAAAGGTTCTAGAATTTTCTAGGGTCTACTAGAAGGTGTTTTCCAAAAAGGTTTCGTCAATATTCCAGTACGAACGAGGCTGGACACCAACCGTGATGGATTTAATAATTTATTTAACTCAAAGATGGCGCGGAAAGTTGTACTAATGTGTGGTTGTTTACATAACTGGGCATATTCACCACAATATTATTTAACCAATATTATGCGTTGTCAATTTCTAGCCACGTTTAAGCTGATAGCTACGAAAGCAAGTTGGTGCGATCCAGTCGTGCATTTTTCACAATTTCATTTAAGCCAATTTTTTTTATTTTTGTTTAAGAATACAAGTTTTTTTTATAGTAAGGCAATCTCACCCCAAAATTCAAATGTTAAAAAAGACTCCTAAAACACACAAAAAGTTATGTTCTTTATGTTATGTTTTTTTTTATTTTTGGGCTATTTTTAATTGTTTGTGTGCGCCATGATTTAATAGGGCCAAATTTCATGCAGCCGATCTTTTTCACTCCACCACCACCAATTTTTTTTTTAATTACTTATATAATATAATTTGATTAGGTGCCTACTTATTTTGTTTTTAACTGTTAGTTAATTTTGATCAAAAACATTGTATTCCGACTTTCTTGTTCATAATAGTCCAAGAGCAATTTCACTCTTGTATGTTTATAATATTTGGCACCAAGACTTCATTGACCACAAATTAAATAATTGACATTATTTTTTAGTCAACGATCTATGTACATCCAGAGATAATTTCCAAATACATATTTTGCTAAAAATATGCAACAATTTTAATTTATCTTTGACTTAACTCACAAGATAAATCCAACAAAATCCAAAAATCTTTCCAAACCCAGAATATAGGTATACATGAAATAGTAAAAATGAAACCTGCATTTTAAGGTCTCATTTTAAATGGAATTTTAAATAGGTACAGTAATCGCCCTGAAAAAAAACTTTTTTAGTTTTTAGGTGGCTTCCCAGCCTCGTCCACCTAAAAACTAAAAAAGTTTTTTTTTCAGGGCTACTGCCTCTTGCGAGGAATTGACAAATCCTCCAAGAGTATCACTTGTCACGAATAAGTGCTTCTCGTCTAGCCGTTCGGATTCGGCATACAATTGTAGGTCCCTTCCATTCCTGTCGAAAGTCGCACACAGGAATGGTTGCGAGTTGTTAGTAACTAGGCCCTGGTTCTTCATGAGCCGTTGTGCCACCCGATTTATTTATTTTTTTTTAGTAATCGCCGTTTAATTACACCTCGCTTAATTGAAAATCCGGCTTAATTGGCTGAACTAATTGCGTTTGAAAATTTACCGTATAAGTGGAGTAGCTTTTAAAATGGTTAATTGAACCCCGCTTATTTGAATTACTCCCTTAATTGATCTTAAAAAAATGCAGCTAAAAAACTATAAACATGTACAATTTTCGTTTAATTGAACGGCAAAAACAATCATTATGAAACGAACTTAAAAATAAATCATAGTTACTTGGAAGCATTAAAATTGGCACTGAAATTTTTATAATGAATTCATGAATAAATATTTCATCTTTTAATTGACCGACTCGCGCAATTATACGGGTTTTGCTTAATTGAACAGGTCGGTCAATAAAGCGGGTTTCTTTAATTGAACCATCACCCGGATAATTGACGGAATAATCTGACAAAATGGTCAGTGTAATTAATCGGGGAATACTGTATGTGCAGTGCATTCCTTTCGTATAGTTGTTAATGTTCTATTGTTTCTAGTGGCTTATGTCTAAATGGATTTATACCCTTTCAGCTTGAACAAGATAATGGCTGTTTAAAAATGTGTCTCTCTTCAGACTACCATGACTACATCAATTCCGCATTCCGCATAGAATTGTTCAATGTTCATTTTCTAAACGTAGCTTTATCTCAAACTAAACGTGTATCTACCTTGTTTGCTAAAAGTTCATGATTTATTGATTACTTGAATTATTTGCTTTATAGCCGGAAAAAGCATCATTCAGAAGAACATGCATACATACATAACTACAAGGCATTTCCATTACCAACAACTACTGGCATCCGGATCTGAAGAAAACCATTCGAGCTAAAACATAGTAAGTATATTTTTGATGGTTGACAAGTATTTGATTAGTATCAGAACTTTTCCCATCAACACACAAAGTAGGGCACATAATTGTACTTAAATAGATATCAGTTGATGTCAGGATAATTTGAGGGATTAACTCTAGCATCTGTCTGTGGGCTTTATTTTCTTTGACCGATTCCAGCACAATCCATTACTACCTATTTCTCTTTGGATTTTATAGCTCCGTTCGTAATTCCTAGAAAACTATTATTATTTAACAAAAATCATAATGAGAAAAGTTTCATAGGAGGGAGCATTGAACGAAAACATGAGGGTGAACATTTTCCACCAGCAGTCTTCGTACGTACATAGGTATACCAACAAACTTTTACTTTCGACAATATTTTTGATTAAATGATTAATACACAAGTTAGTTTTTTTTTTTGTGAAGAAGGGACTTAAAATCGACTCTACTATATACCTTGTGTTTATGCATGGATGGCACACTTTTAATTAAATGTTGATTCTTTTATTGCAGAAGCTTTGTACCAAGTTGACAATAATTCAATTCTTGACTTGGCTGCACTATTTTCTACTGTTATTTTTCTCTCCAGACGAACTCATTGTTTCTGATGGGAAAACGCATTAAGTCGACTTTGCCGACTGCTGAACTTATCTTTATTTTTGTCAATCAGACAATCAAAATTAAGTTAACAAAAGTTTGTCATTGTAAAATTCAGGGAAATCAGGGGCTTATTGCGAGAGTCTACAAAATAAGAGGTGTTATTTTGATATTCAAAGAAAATTGGCATTTTTGAGATAAATGATCGGATGTTTATTTCAATGTAAAGAGGAAACTGTGCCATTAATAACGGAAAACAATATCAGCCGTATGGCTACGCTTACACAACAATATCCTTTTCATGGAATTTTCCATCAATATGCTATCAATAGCTTCACGAATTCCATGTTTGAGGTCTTGAATCGACGCTGGGCTGTTGGCGTAGATCTTATCTTTCACGTGGCCCCAAAAGGAAGAAGTCACAAGGTGTTAAATCACAAGATCTCGGTGGCCAATTGTGATCACCTCTTCGATAGATAATACGGTCCGGAAACCTTTTCCCGTAAAAGACCGTTGGTTTCGTTGCTTCTGTGGCACGTAGTGCCGTCTTGTTGAAAGTAAACGTTGTCCAGATCAATACCATCCAGCTCCGGCCATACAAAATTATTAATCATCTCTCGATAGCGCAATGCATTCACCGTAGCAGTTGCTCCACCCTCATTTTCGAAAAAGTAAGGTCCAATGACCCCGCCTGACCATAAACCGCACCAAACAGTTAATTGTTGAGGATGGAGAGGCTTTTCAACAATAAATCTTGGATTTCCCAAGCCCCAGGTGCGAAAATTTTTTGATGAAATTCCGGACTATTTTCATGCATTTTTTATAGTGAATTTTAATAATTTCAAGTCGATGTTGAAGCGTGTATCGTTCCATTTTTATTAATGGCGGTAGTTTCTACTTGTTAAATGTCAAAAAATCACACCTCCAAATAAAACTTTCTGACCTCCTACAAAAAAAAAGTCGGAGGTCAGCGAGGTTCATCGGCTTTTGCTCCCATCTAGGCCATGTGAAATCTTTGAACTTATTTATGATAATGAAATTTAGTGAAATTAATGATTCTTCTTTCAAGTTTCTTCCCATATTCAAGACCGACAAAAAAAAACCCTTAATCTTGGGTAAAATATATATGTAGATGGTTTCTTTCAAGGATTTCTTTTCTGCATTTATTTCTTCCCCTGCAATTATATAAAAATAAAACAAACCATTCCTCCCCCGTTCGTCTTTTCTTTCACAAAACTCCCAATCCGTTCACAAAAATTCTCTTGATTAATGGTCGGAAAACTAAAAACGACAACATTATGTGATAGCATCAGCACTATCCACAAAATCAACCAAAGCGAACAAAAAAATCACTTTGGACTAAATGTAATTTATCAAAATGATAAAACTTATTCGGGGATTGGTTAAGAACAGAAAACTACCAACTGACACAAACAAAATCTATTATCTGAGGGAAATTAATTCATTGTGGTTGGGGCATATTATTGTGGAATCGCATAATGAAATGTGATTTAATTAGATTATTTTTTTTTTTTATTAAAATGAAGGGATAAGTTTTTTGGATAAGTCTTTTGGTTTGGCACTAAGCCGTCTACCAGATTAACATTTTTGTATTAATTAACATATTTTTATTATTTAAGTTAAATTTAAAAGAAGAAAATAATAAGTTAAAGTTAAAGTGAAAATTTAAAAATAAATTTTTTTTTTTAAATTTTAAAAATCCCCATCTATGATTCTTTTTCTATAATTTAGAGCACTTGTAGAGTATCTATATAGACTACCCCAGCCACATTCACCATTCAAAGCCGCCATCAGATCCTCCTTTTGAAGTGTACTCACTCCAAAATACATCCTTCGAATTTCATTTAGAATAGGGCACACTGCAACAAAGTGATATACATCCTCTCTCTCTTCAGGGTTACAAAGATCACACAATATTGGAAGGTCAGGAAGATGTGGCACGTAGTTCAAATTGATTAATTCGCCTCTAAACATGAAAATAGTTCTTATCATCTCCGTTTTGTTCCCATCTAGAAAGTAAGTGTTGTTATTTAGATTGTGATTGACCTTACTAGTGTAGTGACGATTTTGCTTCATTTGAATATTTGTTATATAAAAAAGACCCTGATTTTTCTACGATTTCTTCAAATTTTCTTCTGAGAGTAGTAGCACCTTCACTAGGGTAGAAATTCATGACACACCAGCTGCAACTTGCTAGTTCTTGCCATTCTTTGACGCAGTACGCGTTTTTTTCTAGCATATGCTTCAAAACAATTTTCGGCAGACGTTCATCTTCCATTTCCATGACTTTAACTATATAGCCAAAATTTATCTTAAGCGTTTCCAAGAAAAGAGGTGGACACCCTGTTTCTAGATGGATCATATAGTTAGGAGTATTATTAAGTAACCTAAAGATGCGTTTTATGCAGTAACGTTGGAACTTTTCTACGGATTCAAAGTAACCATATCACCATACTTGTGCCGCATATAAAAGAATAGTCTGGGCTGTCGCTCGGATAATTTTTTATTTCGAGCTATGTGTTAGAAATTTACTATTTATGTATGTACTCCATACTGAATTAATGGCTCGTTTTGCTTCTGCTAATTTTATTTTTAGATGCTTTTCCACATTGAGATTCGACGTTATTACAAAACCAAGATACTTGTATTCTCTAACAACTTCAATGGCCTCCGTTTGGTACGTCCACTGTTCGTTGCTTGAGAATCTCCCACCTCCGTTTCTAAATACAAGGATTTTCGTCTTTTCTAGATTTACAGTTAAATTCCAAGTTTTGCAAAACTTTTCTAGTCTGTTGATTTTAAGCTGCATACTATTAACTGTATCAGAGATAAAAACAATATCGTCAGCATACATAAGGCCCGGTATTGTAACACCATCGATTTCCACACCTCCTCCAATATCGTCTGTTATGTCATTAATATTCAAGATGAATACAGCGTGCTCAAAATGCAGCCCTGTTTCACACCCATCGTCGTTGCAAATTCTTCAGACAAAAAATTTCCATCCCATACGGCAGCAATATTATTCTCATACAGAGCCCTTATGACGTTTACTATTTTACTGCTTATACCAATCCTATATAGCTTGTAAAAGAGTGCTTCACGTGGAATAGAATCGAATGCTGCTTTGAAATCTACGAATAAGCCGTAAAGTTTTTTCTGTTTTTGCTTGTATATTTGAGTAATATTTAACAAGGTGAAAATTTGATCTATGGTCGAATAGTTTTCTCTGAACCTGCTTGGAATTCATGCAAATTGCTCTTATTTTTAATCCAGTATGTGAGTCTTTTGAAAATTAGGGCTGTAAATAACTTAGAAGCTGTGTTCAGGAAGGATATTCCTCTATAGTTTCCTGGGTTTAAAAAATCTCCTTTTTTATGAAGCGGGTATATGATTGACTTTTTGAAGCTCTGGGGAAAATCTGCACTCTCAAACATTCGATTAAATTCATTCGTAAGAGCTTGAGCAAATTCTACGGAACAATTCTTGAAGAACTCAAAAGGAATTCCGTCTTCTCCTGGGGCTTTGTTGTTTTTTGCATTTTTGATCACATGAAGAATATCCGCAAGTTCAAATGGTTGATCAAGACAATCGTCGATTATTTGAGGTTCTGCGTATTGAATACTGGGTGAAATTTGTGGAGTATTTAGAAGAGCTCTAAAGTGAGTATATAAATCGTGTGCTTGTAGACCTGTTGCGATTCGGTTTTTTCTACCATTTAGAAGTTTGATTGCTTTCCAGAAGTCTGATGACGATCTGCTGCTATTTAACGTAGAGATATTTCTTTACTCGTGTTCTTTTTTTTTGGCATTGCAGATGTTTTTAAATTCTTTGACCGCTTTAGCATATAGATTTTTAAAAGTACTACTGTTGTATCTTCTTAACAATTTGAGAAAAGCAAAAGACTTGGTTCGTGCCTTCATGCAGTCTTTGTCGAACCACTTTTTCTTACTATTACCATTTTTTCCCCTGAATTGCGTTGAATTTGGAACGGCTTTCTCAATTATATCTGTCAGATGATCAATGTTCGGAGTGAACGAAGTGATAATAAATGTCACGACTGGATTGCGTGAACTTGCTCTTGTAGTTAGCAACTAGAATGCAGTTAGACATTGACGTTTAACGAATAAATATTAAAAACAGATTAGAAAAACTATTTTGAAATTTTTGATTTAAGCCTATTACGCTGCTGATGCGAAACAAAAAATCCTATACAAAAACGACAAAGCGAAATAATAAATGAAAAATTTCGTTGTGCTTTTCGTTCTGCTGTAAGCTGTTCGACCAGGGAAATTGATGATTAAATCAGAATATGTTTAACTAACCACTGAAAAACTGAGCCCTTTTACTATTTTTAAAAAGAACGCGGGACAGAGGACCCAAAAAGGAAGTTAAAATCCTTGAACTGGGGCTGGCCACGAGACGAAAAAAGTCTCGGTCTCGATCTCAGTCTCGGTCTCTTCATGCGAGACGAGACTGGCTTTTAAGCAACCGAGACGAGACCGAGACGAAACTGTATAATTGGACAGACATTTACAGAGAGTCTAATAAATAAAAAAATCCAAATTCAGTTAAATATTTATTTTCTTCTGCACGTATTCAAACTATGTATAATCGAAAATAATTCGTTCCAATAACCAACAAGTTGGCCGGAAATCTTATTTTTCGGAGACGAGACTTAATTATACGAGACCGACACGAGACCGAGACGAGACTGAAAATTTTCGATTTTAACGAGACCGAGATGAGACACACAAAAGTCTCGCAGAGTCTCGTCTCGAGGCCAACCCTACCTTGAACCCGCGAAGCGGGCCAGGCAAGGTACTTTTAAGGGTCTCCCAAACCGACGCAAAACATTTTTTGTACGATTGTAATTTTTCTGTTGTTGTTGCTTCTCATATTAATTTTGGGGCAATTTTTCATTTTGTGTTTGGGGCCATTTTTCAATTTTAAAAATGGGCCCATTTTACATTCTAAAAAAAAGCCCCAAATTACGGACCATTTTTTCATTTTTCATTGAGGCCAAATTTCATTTCATTTCATATACAAGTATTTCTACGTCCCGGAAATTTTAAAAAATGGTACTTCCAGACCCCGCGGACGTTTTTATGTAAAAAATACGTTTTTTTTTCAAAGTCAAAAAGGGATCAAGAAATTCGCGTATGAAATACGTGGTTTCACCGACTTAAACAAAATTTTCTTCTGCCTTTTTTACTCGATAAATGACTGTTAACCCCCAAGAAATCTGTTTTTAAACTTTTCTCGATTTTAAAGGCCTACACAGGTTAAGGAAAGAGGAAGTAAGACTTGTCTTAGGGGTAATTTCGTGTGCTAAACTCAAATCCATCATCTATTTTCTGCCATCGGCTATAGTTTTTGAGATATCCAGTCTGAAATAGGATATAATCATTTTCCGCCTATTTTTGACATTTTGTAAAAATTCGACATCCTTTTTTTCCTTAAAAATGCACCGATTCATCCATGAATATGAGTCATCATAGTGCAATACTGTGATGAATCGGTACATTTTTTTTCTGAAAAAAAAACGCATTTCGAATTTTTACAAAATCTCAAAAATAGTTGAAAGAATATGGTTATATCCCATTTTCAAACTGGAATATCTCAAAAACTAAAGCCGATGGTAGAAAATGGATGACGGATTTGAGTTCAGCGAGTCTTACCTGCTCGTTCCCGTGTAGGCCTTTAAAACCGAGAAAAGCTTAAAAAACACCCGATTTTTGGTAAAAAAGGCATATTTTGAAATTTTAAGGTGCAGTTAATTGTGCTATTTTATTACTAGCATCCCTAGAGAGTCGAAAGAAATCTTTTTAATCCGGTGAAACCACGTTTGACACGGGAAATTCTTGATCATTTGTTGACACTTTGAAAAAAAAGTGTTTTTTACATAAAAAACAGCCGCGGGGTCTGCAAGTACCATTTTAAAAAATTTCCGGCAAGCAGAAATACTTGTGTGGGTATCCTCTACAAGATCCACGATACCCATTTTGAATATCTCACAAAAAAAATTTAAGAGACACCCCTAAGGTACCTCTCTATTTTCGACCGATTTTAAATCAGTGTTTCTGTGCGGGCTTAAAGTTAAAACCGAGTTAACTCACCAAAATTTGTCGAGTTAACTCTGGATTAACTTAACAAATGCTTTTGATATTTTATATTCCTTGTTTTTTAATGTTTTCTGCATCTACCCTCAACTTAAAAACTGCTTCTAGCCGTAACTGTCGACAAATATATTTTCAGATTTAACTAACTCGGGTTTAACTCACTACTGGGCCTTAGAAATATTCGAAAATCACATCTCTTAATAAAATATGTATTCGTATAAGTGTTTTTAATGTTTGTGTTGTGTGGCACCACTTGATCATGAGCTGCGGTGTCCGAGCGGTTAAGGAGATGGACTTGAAATCCATTGGGTTCTACCCGCACAGGTTCGAATCCTGTCCGCAGCGTTCAATTTTTTTTTTTTTTTTAACCTCACTTTGAAAATTGGAATGAATTTCTCAACAAAAGTCAAGTAAATTCCCATTAGTATTTCTTCGCAACCCGATGAGCTTTTTTGATTGCGTTTTTGATATTATTTATTGTAAAACTAAAATTTAGCATTTTAACAAATTCTATATTCACTTTAAGGCATTTAAAAAAAATAATTGTTTATATATACAGCACGTCCAAGAGAACTGGTTTTATTTGTTATTTTCGACTCGTCAGTCAGTCACTTACGGATTTAAGCCGAGTTCTGTTCATTATTAAGAAAATTTCCAAAATTTGCATTTTGAATTTTTAAAAAATATTTAAATTGTTGTTTTGAAAATTCAATGGGTTTATTCGTACTCTCAGATAGACCCAGGTTTAAATAAACTACGGTTTAAGACGATTTTGGCTCAATGAATACAGACCGATTTTAATTACAAATTGTTGGTTTTATATTTTTATAAGATAATTAACTTGGTATACTACACAAATAGATTCAAAAATTTTGAAATTATAAACTTAAAAAAATAGAATCAACGTCCGAAAATTCAACTAAACCTATGTGTAACTTAGACACAGCTCTAAAATGACTATGAATACGCCCCACTTAGTTTAAATTTGACAATGCCAAAACAATTTTAAAAATGGTAGGTAAATACATACAAAATTAGGTATGTATTTTCTTAAAAAGACTTAAAAATAAAAGCAACCAAAAACCGTCCAAGGTCCAGCATTTGTAGGTGTACATTTTAGTAGATTAAAACGTAATGCAAATAAATTATAAGGTTGTTTTTGTGAAAAACAACAATTTTTGAATGGCTTTCCTGATTACTTTTACCAAGGGGGCTCAAAATAAATGATGAGGATGACCTCATAAAACAATTACACATAAGCTATGAGTTGCATGCAATGATTTGGAAAAAAGACAAAAAACGCTACACCTTAATGTTGAATTGAATTGAAATTGTAATTATATACATAGATACCTGAGTACCTATGAAAATTTATATTATCGGTACGGCCAACAATTTTAAAGGGTTTCTTATTTAAAAAAAATATTTAAAAAAATTAGAACATAATACCTTTTTAATGATTAGGTATATATCAATGTTCTCAAAACACCCTTAAAACTACGCATTTATAACGTACCTATGTAGGTATGTAGGTACTTATATTTAGTTCCCATATGACTTTCCATTTTCAGAAAAGGACAACTACAGCCTTTTTCCTGTTTGACATGATATGTAGTAGGTAAAATATCAGTGACTATATACCTTCTACTTCTCTAAACCTAATCCTCTTCCGAAAATTGTTTTCAAATTGAATATAATTGTATTTATAACCTGCTCAAAACATTAGCCTTATAAAGTGCTAAATAGAAAAACGAAACACAGTGTCACACACACGTCACACCGTAGTTTGTAGCATCATCATCATCATCATCATCATCATCATCATCGTTATCGCTTCTTTTGGAAGAGAAATAGTTTGTTGATGATTTTCTTCTAACAGCTAACGTATTTATTTTGCATGAAAGCCTTATATCCGTTCCGTATTCCCATTTACTTATCATGTATAAGTATACCTAGTTATGTCATCATTAAACAGGGTGTTTATAAAAATCTTGTAAAGGGGTTAACCATGAAAGGAAATAACATTTCAACAAATCAAATAACGTTACAACTTTAAAATAAGGAAAAAGCGACTTTAAGCCTTGATACAAAACTGGCATAATAAACTTAAATATTTAAATTTAACATAAGATCGCGTATGTTCTACTTTTTTCTCAGCATAAACTGTCACATAAATTCTCATACAGCATTAAATTTTTCCAGTTTCGTTTTAGCGAATCGACCTAATTAATGTGATGTAGTTTACACTAAGTAAAAAGACTAGCACAATTATCAGCAAATGGCAGCTAACCTAAAGAGTTGGATTTAGAGGCAGGCCACGTATGCCATATGTTTTCTGCCATACAATATTTTTTGTAAGCTAACATAGAGAGCACTTAAAAACACGCCTATTGAAACACTATATAGAGCCTTAAAAATAATTAACTTTTTTTTTAACGAAAAAATTAAATTTAAAATTATTTAAAAAATAAAATGAGAAAAATAAAATCCAAGAAAATTTAAATACTTAAATAGAAACCAATAAAACACGATTGTTAACTGTTTTACAAATTATTTTGTACAACTCTTGGCTCTCTCCGATACTCAAAAATTGCTTAAACTTAGTTTTGTATACGGTTCTATGTAAATATTAAAATTTTCTTGAATTTTTGTAAAAAAAAAGTTAAGTTTTATAGGAAAAGCAATCGGGGGGGTTCATAATAAGAAAAGGAAAAATACAATGGCACAGTGGATGTAGTGTTTGACTGCTAACCTGGATGTGTGGGTTCGATCCCCAGTCTAGGTAGCATTCTTTTCTATATTCCCCAACTTCAACTGGATGCCACCCGTGGATTTCATGAGATAATTAACATCTAAAGCTAAGTACGCTGCTGATGCGAAACAAAATTTTTCTGCGGTCTCCAAAAAGACAACGAAATGCTTACGAAAACACAGCGGAAAATATTCATGGAGAGTTTAAATTAATTTGCAAATAAATAAATAGAAATTTATGGAAAAATCAAACAAAAACAGTGCTGTAATGAAAGAAACAACAAATAAAAACACGAACAAACCCAAATGTCATTTTTCAGCATACAATTAATGGTCCGGGCAATTAATTTATTGCGAAAAGAGAGTGGAGACTTGTCAAAACAATCTAGTATAATCATCAATTTCGCTGGTAGAACAGCGTACCACAGAACGAAAAGGACAACGAAATGTTTTGTTTATGATTTCGTCATGTCATTTTTGTATGGGATTTTTCGTTTCGCATCAGCAGAGTACTAGGCTTAATTCTCAATCCCCACTGTGCCTACAAAATCTTTCCTTTCCTTCTATTCCTTCTAACTAGTGCCGTGCATTGCATTTAAAAAAGACCTGAGGTCTTACAGGCATATAGCTAAAATTATTATAACTATTATTATTATTATTAATAATTTGTTTTTGTGAAAAAAATTATACCAAATTAAAAAAAAAAAACCTTAAAATGCAAACAAAATGGGTTTGGAATAAATTGCGGTACACCGTTATCCGCATAGAAAAAAGTTGTAGCATGGGTAAAAATTGCTAACTGCTTTTGTGTAGGTAATTCCAAAAAAAAATCAAGAATCGTTTGAAGCTTGATAGAGTTTAAGCTAGTTGAAGTAAACAACACAAGAAATAGTAAAACCCGTTATAAGTCGAAAAGAAAGCGAATACGAAAAAATTACCTCTTAAGTGTTTCGACTTAAAATTACCTCAGGAATCCATGGTTTTTGTCCAAAAAAGTGGAAAAAGTGTACTAACATACCTTTTTTAAAAACGTCAGTCTCATATGGATTAAGTACGATACTTAAAAGAAAAAACAGCCATTTGGTGGTTTTAACTTTACTAAATTTTTAGGAGATAGCTTAGTTTGTTAAGAATTATAGCAAAATATAATTTGTAACCTTGTATTATACTAAAAATGACTTAACATTGTAGGTACCTACTAACAGCCCTATTCTGCCGTTGCGTAGTGAGGCTCCCAGGTCACAATTTTTTGTGAGTTTGTTTTTGTTTAAGGTGATCAAAATTTCGTATTCTGTGGAATTACTCATAAGAAACCTCACAAGAACAACGTTAGTTGTGAGCTGCCAAGGAGCAGATCATAATTTTTACCCTCTTTAGAATGGAAGCTACATACATGCATATATGAAGTTTATAATCGTAATGCAGTTTTCGAAAAAAAAATTAACAAAAATTAAAATCTTATAGCTTAGAAACTTCCTGTTCTAGATGAGCTAAAACACAACGTATACATAATGTTCCATGTACATAATTTTCAATAAATGCCCTAGGCTCACTAGCTATAGATTAAGAACGTGCGACCCAGTCGTGCAAAGTCCCCTTTCGCACAAGGAAATTGAGTTGCCAGCAATTTTTAGTTTGTAGTCGAGAAGGGGGTAAGGGGAAGGGAAAAAATCTCGCCTCACACCCTTCTCGCCTAAAAACTAGCTAGTTTCCTTGTGTGAAAGCGGTCAAACTCTTGAAACACCCTATTTGTGTGTTTTGCATTTACTTATTCAAAAACTATACAAGCTACTATGTCATTAAGAAAGTAATCTATAGGTACAAAAACCCACCTAACAGAAAAGAGAGTCTTTTCTCCTAAATAAAATGTGTAGGTATTAATGTTTTAGTGGCTTAACACTGAATGCACTTTACTTGGAAAAGGTACTTTGGGATCTTTTCTGGTGATGTCGAATGGCATCACGTACGAATATGTACCTACAATATCTACGTACGAAGAATGTAGTATTAGACCCCCATCGTTCCAGGTTTGAATATTTTGTTGTGAGACCATGAATATTTATTTTCTAACTTTTGTTTGTGGAACGTATATCCATCTACACATTGGGGGCGTTTTATTGGTGAAATGGAATAGACAGTATCAGAGATTAAAGACATAACATTTAACAAAACAAAAGAACAACAAAAACAAAAACAAACTTCTTCCAAGGTTTTCGTTTTTTTTTTTATTAAGTGTGATTTGTTCAAACAATAATAATAATACATCACGGGTTCCTATGTATGGCAAAAAAAAGATGAAGCCGCCCTTTGGCAGCTTAACATTATTTGACAGCGAAGACAGGACTATATATACCTACCACCTATGTAGATAGAGATACTTGTACTTATGTATGACATGGTCAGTGTTCTTTTAAATCGATAGAGAAACAAAAACGCTGACGAAGGCGAAAAGGAAACATTTAAACAGTCTTTTATAAGATGGGTCGGAAGAGGAATTACATAGTCCTTTTCTCAAAGGAAAAAGATATACAATTTGTGCCCAAAATTGTTATAAATGTTAATGGTAATGTGTTATTTTTGAAACACATAAAACAGAACACAACCCTCCTTCCTTCAGTAATAATTTCATACAAATAATGGCAGTTCGTGAGCTACTTAGGAATGTACGAAGAGGAGATGCCGTTAGTATGTATAGGCATTGAAAAAAAATAATAAAACATTTTGTGGGGTTTATGTGGTCTTAGAAGGGTATAATTTATGGTATTTGCTTTAAATAAGTTGAAATGTTCGGCTATATACTAGAAAGTTAGCTTACAATTCGCTTGTGGTAAGTACCATTTTTAATTGCAATAATATTCCTTGTAGCTTATGAACTTAACACTTATTTCTATATATACTGTTCCTCCTTTCCTAGGCACAGCATAGCCAGACTACTGAATCTGATGTGAAACGAAAAATTCTATACAAAAATGACATGATGAAATCATAAACTTAAGATTTTGTTGTGCTTTTCGTTCTGCGGTACGCTGTTGGACTAGCGAAATGGAGGATTATACTTGATTGTTTTCTTAACTATACGCCTGTAAGACCTCAGTTCTTTTAAATGCAATGCACGGCATTAGTTAGAAGGAATAGGTAGAAGGAAAGGAAAGATTTTTGTTGACACAGTGGATTTAGAATTAGATGTTAATTATCTTATGAAATTCCATGGGTGGCATCCAATTGATACTGGGGAATATAAAAAAGAATGCTACCTAGACTGGGGCTCGAACCTACACATCCACGTTAGCTGTCAAACACTATATTCACTGTGCCAATGCCACCCGCAATTTTCACTCTCTTTTCGCACCGTCTTAATCCCCCGCGGAACATCAATTTTGGTCGCCCGTTCACTTTTTGTTCATTCGATGCGCATTCCATTTTGTTGACGCTCCGTCAATTTTTGGCCCCCCGTCTTTGGATTCCTCGTCCTTTTTTTGGCACCCTGTCCACTTTTCGGAAGCTCCGTGCACTTTTTGGCCGCCCCCACCCTTTGTTGGACGCCCGGTCGTCCTTATTTTGGCCACCCCGTTCACTTTTACACCGCTCCCCCCACATTTTTTTTAACATCGATGCCCCATCGCTTTTTGGATACCCGTTCCTTTTATGGACGCCTCGTCCACTTTTTGGACGCCCGTTCACACCGTTCACTTTTTGGACGCCCCATTCCTTTTTTGGACACCCCGTCTCGTAATAGTTAGTGCGTTCGACTGTCACGCTGGAGGTCTGGGATCGCTTCCCAGCCTCATCCACCTAAAAACTAAAAAGTTTTTTTTCAGGGCTACTGCCTCTTGCGAGGAATTGACAAATCCTCCAAGAGTATCACATGTCACGAATATGTGCTTCTCGTCTAGCCGTTCAGATTCGGCATAAAATTGTAGGTCCCTTCCATTCCTGTCGAAAGGCGCACACAGGAATGGTTGCGAGTTGTTAGTCACTAGGCCCTGGTTCTTCATGAGCCGTTGTGCCACCTGATTTATTTATAGTCTTTTATTTGGCCACCCCATTCATTTTTTGGACACACCATCCCTTTTTTGGCCGCCCGGTCGACTTTTCGGACGCCCCTTTTCCTTTTTTTGGACATACCAAAAAAGGGACCGGGACATATCTACATAAATTATGTACTTTAAAGAATGAGAAAATAAAAAAATTACATGCGAAGGTTCTTAAAAGTTTATAGAAAACGAAAGAGGAATTTCCTCCACACAAAATAACTTAGATACAAATGATTTCCCAAGACAGAGCCCTATTGCACATTTAATAACAACAACAAAAAAACTACCTCGTGATTTCACTAAAAAAATGAAGACATGCGAGTAACAACTTAAAAATAAAAAAGAGTGCAAAACCTACAATAAATTCGCATACATTAAATTTACTCAGAGGAATACGGTTAGGTTAAAGGTACCCGCACCTATACCTTCAGAAATTCATTCAGAAAAGGCACCTCTATAATTATTTACATTTCACATCAAGTAGAGCCATGATATGACAACTGCAGTCTCTTCAAATATTTTTGTTTTTGTTTTCCCTTTTCGTCATAACAACAACTCCCCCTCACTCAAAGAAAAAAAACATTCAACTTTTCTAGACATACAACATCAAGCCCAGCCCGGGCGCCAAATACTATACGTTCGTTAAGCATATACAGAAATTCAAATGAGTTTCCAAAGCTTAGTGCACTTGAGGAGCACATTTTGCAGTTGGTACGTGATAAAGTGCATCACTTTGATACTGACTCTTGTGAGCTCTGCATAACTATACGGGCTTAAAAACGTATAGAGGTTTTATGCCTTCTTTTGAAAAATTCTCCTCCTTTAGGATTTCTATAAAAAGGGAATTCAAATATAAAAAAATTCTGCAGTTTTCCGACCTCCTGTTGGATCTGGGTACACATAGAGATTCAGCGCATGTTTTTTTTTTTAAACTTCATATAACACCAGCTATAGTCCTAGTTGGTGGTTTTAAAGCAAAATAGAAATAAGTGCAACGAATTAAACAAGCGTTGCGGTATGTTAAAACATCTTTTGATGAAATTTATTTTCGTTCGTACAAACAAAGAAAAAGTAAGTAGGTATCTGGGGAGATCAAGCTCACCTCGATGGAAAAATTTTCTTATAAACTAATTTTACCTAACATTATAGAATGATAGAGAACGTGAAAAAAAGTGGATCATCACCCAATTCTGTCTCAACTCAACCTGCAGCCTTAACCATCACGGAATAGATTTTCTTCAAACTTTGGACTTATGATTTTTAGGAGATTTCCTAGAGGAAATAAAATAACGGTTCCCCGCATACAACCATTATACAAAAATTGTTTATCTCTAACATATAGCTCTAACGATTTTGATAAGAAAAAAATGCAATTAAACTAATTGAATATTATAGTAAAAAAAATACTTTAGCAATTACCGTTATTCGAAAATATAGTTGTCGGATTTTAAAAAATTTAAATTGTGTGGTTTTAACTAATACCATGTTTAATATAAAATTGTCATTTACAAAAATTCATTAATTTTTGATTCATTCACTCGCCTTTAGTTAACTGGCTCGCTTTAAATTGCTGCTTTAAATTTATGTGCATTTTAAGAATATCCTTGGGATTTTTATTTTATTTTGACTGATGAATCATCAATTTGGCACTAAATCAAGTTTAAAATAGCGTCTGTTTGTTCAGTTTCCAGTTCAGTTTTGTGTTTGCTTATTTTATTTGTAATCTGAAAGTGTGATTTGAATAACCAAAACCGGCAAAGTTGAAAAGAAAAAACCCTTCTGGTGCAAACACAAACTACACTTTTCGGAATATTTTTTATACACTGAATAAAAATCCAGCCCTTTAATAATTTCTTTAGGTTTTTCGCTATATTGCAATCAAAAGTCGTTGCAAAACCGTTTTTTCCACTTTAATATTGGAGAATGTCAAAAACCAAACATTAAAGGGTAATTTTGAAGTCTGATTCGTATTCAGTGCATTAAAAACATTAAAATTGTTGTAGATTGTTTTTGCACCAGAAGGTTTATCAAATCTTGTTTGCTTTTGTTTCCCACATCGCACTTTATGATTACAAAAAAAAAAGCAAAGAAAATATCGACTGAAAACGCTAATTGAGAGTGAATAAAAAGAAACAGTTCGTTAACTCTCTATTATGGCTAAACATCCCACTTAAAAAGTGGATTTTGTCGATTTGATTTAGCTAAAACCGATTTTAAATTTTAGAGGAAACTTCATTTTAAATCGTAAAGGAGGGTGAATAATTACAAATATTTAAAATCGATCAATTTCTAATTTTTAATAGCGAATTTAAATTTAATGGAAAGCAAATAAATTAGGCCTAAATACTGAAAATTGACATACAAAATTTAATTATTAAAATTTTTAAAATTTTAACCGATACAAAAAATTGATTTTTGTTAAATTTAAAAAAAATCTAAATATCACCGGTCATTTTGCCTAGCTGAAAGAAAGTGTGTTAAGATTTTGAGAATGTAAAATAACGAAAAATAGACTTTAAAACTAATTAAAAAGTGAAATGAAAGTGATTATTGGAAACAATTGAAATATTTAATAAAAAAAATATAAAAAAAACATGCGGTGCTGCGTTAAATCGTGTTAAAACGCCTATAATAAGGAGAAAAAAAAGTTTTCATTAAACAAGTAAGTTTTGGCTCATATTCCACAAAAAGTAATTTGAAGTGATGTTTGTTAGGTAAATGCATACATTAGGCGTTTTTCTTTTTTAGCTCAGAAAAGAGTTCTGAACAGAGTCCGAGCATATCGAGCATGCTCTGAACATCCTCTGAACAAAGCGTGTTCTGGTTCTTAGCGCTCAGAATTATTTTTGAAACACACCTGAACACTAAGCTGTCACTTTTTTTTCAATTTCACCTATCAAATGCTTGTGTTCAGCATTCAACTCGGTCTGCTGAGTTATTTTATTCTAAGCTCATAGAGCGCGCTTGAACAAGCTCAGAGCACGTTCAGAACGAAAAAAGAAACACAAATTTGAAGCTCTGAACGTTCAGAGGTAAAAAAGAAACACAATTTTTTGTTTGACAGTTCAAGCTCTGCTCTGAACAAAAAAAGAAAAGCGCCTATTATCGTAAAATACTCTTTAATTGATATTTCATGGTATTTTTCCATAAAAAATCAAATTTGTTGAAAATAAAAATATACTTTCATCATGTAATTTTTTTAAGGATGACCTGTCAAATGAAAAATTCTCGTACAGGGACGGATAAGTTTTTTTATTGGTGATGGCAAGGCGCTAAAAACCGTTGAGCGTTTTAGTTTTGGATATAAATTATGTATTTAAAATAGGAAATATTTGTAAGTTATTTCTGTGGTTATCCCTGTATAATGTATTTACCTAACAAACATCACTTCAAATTACTTTTTGTGGAAGTAATTGTATATGTGACAAAAGCCTCTTCCTCTCTTCATTTTGTCTTAGGGCGCCCCAACAAGTATTCGTCCACCTTCACTGCGACATTGTCTCAATGCACTTGTGTTTGTGTGACTCACACAATTTTGAAAAATCCTTCAGTTTTTTCTCCATATGCCTTTTCCTGTAGGTATACTTCTTATTCAGTAGGTGACGCCTGGCGGTTTAATAACTGAGGAATAAAATAAAAAAGAACACAACCGCCACCAACGTATCCATATCCACATAGCGTAAATGGTGGGTTATGATATTATTATAGGTTTTATATGTTAAATTTGACTGTAATTTGGAAACTACAAAATTACTCTATGCTAAAAAGAAAAACTGAAGGAAGCTGGTGCTTTTGTAAGTATCCGTAAAAAAAATCCACAAAATTCGATGTTTCGTTGTTTTTTTTTTTTTTTTGTTTGACAGTCAATGCGTTTGCGTTCCATTTCAATTTTAAATCTCCATTTGGGGTATGTAGCAACACCTATTTAGGTTTTTGCGTAACCTTTTGTGAACCCTCAATAGGCGTTTTTCTTTTTTTGTTCAGAGCAGAGCCTGAACTGTCAAACAAAAAATTGTGTTTCTTTTTTACCTCTGAACGTTCAGAGCTTCAAATTTGTGTTTCTTTTTTAGTTCTGAACGTGTTCTGAGCTTGTTCAGAGCGCGCTCTATGAGCTCAGAATAAAATAACTGAGCAGACCGAGTTGAATGCTGAACACAAGCATTTGATAGGTGAAATTGCAAAAAAAGTGACAGTTTAGTGTTCAGGTGTGTTTCAAAAATAATTCTGAGCGCTCAGAACCAGAACATGCTTTGTTCAGAGGATGTTCAGAGCATGCTCGATATGCTCGGACTCTGTTCAGAACTCTTTTCTGAGCTAAAAAAGAAAAACGCCTAATGTGTATAAACTCAATGGTACTACAATGGTACATACGTAATGTGTACATATATTTCCAGTCAATTAACTGTCAATAGACTTAACAAAAAAAAATTAAATTAAAAATGATTTATTGACCAAATTGGATGAATAATGGTGATTGGAAGTGATTAAAAAATAATCTTTCCGTCGGGTTTTTTTGGTCACTGTAGTTTAAGCAATGAAACAAATAAGTAACATTAACTTTTCCTAAGTCTAAGTTTATAGGCAGAATTTTACAGTGCGCGACGGTAAATTCAAGCTACTCGGTAATTAATTCATTTAAATTTGTTGAGAAAGCTAAAAATATAAAATAAAAAGACAATGATGTTTTAGTTTCGTATGATGCAGTGTCTCTTTTTACAAACATTCCCAAACAACTAGCCATCACCATTGTCAAAGAGAAATTGGAAATAATTAGTAAAAAAAAACACCAGAATGAATCTAAGCAAATTTCTGGAAATTCTTGATTTCTTCCTCAAGAAAACAACTATCTGCAGTTCAAAGATGAGATTTTCAAACAAATTTTTGGAATGCCTATGGGTAACCCTTTATCACCCACGATTGCAGATCTAGTACTTGATTACGTACTTGATGAATGTTTCAGCGGAATGGAAGAGCGGCCTTCGTTTGTTGCTAAGTATGTAGATGACATATTTGCCGTGATGGACAAACGTAACACAAAAAAAGTACAGCTGATCCTCAACGGAATCCAGTTCACTGTTGAAATGGAACAAAAGAGCTCAATTGCATTTTTGGACGTAAAAATCCATCGTGAAAACAATCGCCTATTGTTCGATAGGTACCAAAAAAACACTGCATCGGGAAGATTCATCAATTTTCGTTCTAACCAAGCGAGACACATAGTAATGAACACTGCATCAAATCTTGTCAGTAAAGTATTCGCACTCAGTGACGAACAATTTCACTCTGCTTATGAGAAAAAAGTCACGAAAATCCTCAGTGACAATGGTTTTCCAATTTCTATAATTCGTGGTCTTCTTCAGAAACACAAATGCCAAATTCGAAGGGAATACACTGAAGACTCGATTACTGTTTACTACAAGAGTATAGTTTACATCCCAAGACTGACTGAGAATTTTAAAGAAGTGATACGCCAAAAACTAACTGATGTTCGTCTGGCCTTCAAATCAAATAAAACTCTGAGTCACCTTTTCAAAAAGCTCACAACGAAACCGGATAAGGACAAACTTACTGATGTCGTTTACAAAATAAATTGTAATGGTAAACCCAACGAAACATGCGACCAGTGTTACATCGGAGCTACCAAACAATTTCTCAAAACACGAATATCTAACCATAAATCGGATATAAAATCAAACAATCCCGGAAAGACAGCCCTGGCGAGCCACAGTATCGAAAACGGTCACTCTCCAGATTTTGAAGGTGTTAAAGTCCTACAGACAGAGAAACATGTTTCCAAACGATACACCCTAGAAACATTACATATCATTAACAACAATAACAACATGAACAGAAAACAAGACACCCAAAACATCTCTGCCATCTATTACCCCGTTTACAAACAGAATCGAGAGCCGAGTTTGATTAGGGTCGGATTTTCGACCCAGGTGTTTCGTCACGTGAGTTGAGAGCCCCATTTGAAGTTGAGTTGATATGGTGTTGAGATTACATTTAATGGAATGGCAACAATATATTTATTTTACACAAAAACTTTAAATGAAAAATTTAATGAATTTAAGTATAGGTACATACTTTAAATAGCTATCAAAACAAATAAATAATTTTACTCGCACATGTGCAAAAACACTGTGGTGAACACATCATCAAGAGCGACTGTTGGACCCGAGTTTTTTATCCACAATTTCAACTCGACTCCGCTCCTGAAGTGGAATCGAGTCGGTTGAAGCTCATTCCAAGTCAACGCATGTATACAAAGGGGCCAAGCGAGATTGAAGCTCGCTGGAATACCTCATGTAAACGGGTTATATTGCTCTCTTGTCTATAGTGACCATACGTCCCGTTTTCACCGGGACAGTCCCGTTTTTGGGGTCTCTGTCCCGCGGCCATAACTGCCCCGCTAAATGCCCCGCTTTTCCTACGAAGTTTGTAAAAAACAATTCTCAAAATGAGGCAATTATATAAATACTATTTTACATGCCACTAGACGTGGAAAATATTATAATGAAGATATACGCCCACTTCTATATAGGTATGCACCGTTCGTGTTTTTCGAGTTTTTCTCAGATGTACCTAAATATAATCGCATACTAAGGGTTTTGCAAATCTAGATGGCCAGTGTTATTGCCTGCTATTGAGCGTGTGCTAAAGATGTACGAGCCCCTGAAATCATATTTTCTCTCAATTAATAATTGAATCATTGTTCTTCAGACGATTTTTGAAGACCCAAGTTCAGAACTATGGTTGATGTTTTTTCATAATCCGTCTGCCATGTTTCATAACACAACAGAACACAACACCATTTTAGTAATTGAAGGGAATAAAAACACCATAATGGAGGTGAGCGGACAGATTTTGTATCTTATATATGAATTGGCAGATATAGGTTGGCCGCCGATTTTATTTCCACCCCAGTCAAACAAATTTTAAATAATTTAACAGAGTCCGGACAAATAGATAAACAGAGGTTTATGTTGCATGTAAGAAATTTTTACAAAAACTGTATGCAGTACTTAGAGAAATAGACATCTCAGTACAAATACGCCAAGGAGTTTCAATATGAGCTTGCTAAAAGTAGCCATTAAATGGGAAGATGTTGAAAAAAAGTTTTGTATTTGTGTTGCAGAAAACTGACCAAACGATTTCGGAAAACAATTTTTTGGACGAAGTTGGATGTATAAATAAATATATTGACGATATAAAATTAAGTGAATGGAAAGAGAAAATTTTTTGTATTGATTTGAGGTGGGTAGAAATTTTTAAACATTTTTCAACTAGAGAAGTTCATTTTAAAAATATTTTAAAACTAGTGGAATATATTTTGTGTCTTTCTGGAACTAATGCGGTCACAGAAAGAATTTTTTCGTTAATAAATAAAATCTGGACCGTTGACAAAAATCAACTATCCATCGAAACAGTTAAAGTAATACTAATTTTAAAAATTGCAGGACAAAAACTGTGATATTTTGTATGAAAAAATTTAAAACAGTAATGAAATTCTTAAAGAAATTCATGCTGCATCTAAATACAAGAATACGTTTTAAATTTGATATAAAATCACACGTATATACACTTTTCTTAATTATAATAATGTATTATAGGCTTTATTAAAAAAAAATGTTAGTACCTAGATTAATATATGTACATTTTTTCTGATCTCTTTATTTATTAAATCAAAAAAATTGTTTTAAGTCTGTTCTTTTTTTAAATAAATATGCCATTTGTCGTTTGTGCTGCGTACTATTTTAATTTTGTACTTAAAAAAATTATAATTTCTACTCTCTCCATAATTTTGAAAAAATGTTCCCCTCTTGTCTCTTCATAACACATAATATCATTAGTTTCTTTATTTATTGTTTAAATTCAATAGACTAAACTTCGTTTGAAGTGATTTTTTCTTTATTTTTATTTTAAATAATATAAAAATTGTTTAAATTTTCAATATCAGTTTAAATTCAAACACATTTTTTTTTTTTAAAGTGAGTGTATTTTTATTGCTTCAATTATTGTTATTATAATGTAAACAATGTATTTTTTTTTCTTGTTGTCCAAACAAAGTTCCCCTGAAGAAGGCAGCAACCCCTGCCGAAACGTCGGGGAAAGTTAATGTAACTAATTTGTTTCATTGCTAAAACTACAGTGACCAAAAAAAGCCGACGGAAAGATTATTTTTTAATCACTTCCAATCACCATTAAAAAAAAATTAATGATGAGCTTTTACTTCATTAGAATAACTTTCATTAACTTCCTTACGATACAGATTAACAATGTTGATATCTAAAAGGATACAAAACAAACTAAACAAAGCCCCATCATTGATTCCTTCATTTCAAATAAATCTTCTTAATCAATACAAAATTAGCCGCATTTTATTTGTACAATACATATTATGTACAAATTTATTTATGTACATATTCTATGTACATAATATGAACTCTGCATATGTTATTTATAAATGTACAATGTACATGTGGAAATGTATACGCACATTGTATTCTTCAAAAATACTATTTCCGCTTTTATCCTTCGTTTACTCATAAGAGAATTAAAGATCTAGAGTTGCCAGTTTTTTTTTTTATTACCCAATGAAACGACAGCATTCACCAATTAAATTTTCATGTCTTTTTTACAGATATACATACATACCAACACTTAAGTTTGTAAATACTACATACTACAAAAGTTTAATTTGAATTTATTGATTGTTAAAAAAAAGCTTAAAAGCCACACAAAATCAATAAAACTGATGGGTAGGTATACAAAAAACATCACTCTTGACTTGGCCGACAGACTGATTTTTCCTCAGAGTGCTGCTTACCAAGGTGGTTAATGGCTATTTAGAATATAATACTTGGGTTTTTTGTATGGCAACCCTTTTGGTCCAGAGAGTTAGGGAACCTTGAATATACTTTTGAATCCGAAACCACAAAAATTAAATGAATACCGCTGAAAAAAAAACTATCCTGGAAAATTCAATTCTGTTCTGATATTCGAGATGCCTGGCAATCCTAGGGTCATAGGAATTTAAATTGAACAAAAGGCCCATCTACCAGCAAACATCGAGCTCCATCGGGCCGACAAACAGGCGTCACATCACATTATTATGTTCATAGAATCAATGACTTTTTTTCTGATGGACTCTACCCCATATCAAAGATCCACACAAACGATTTCTCATTCCGGCCGGAAGAACTTTACGAATTCAACACATTTGTGTATGTTTTTCCTTCTTATTTTATCATCATCGGGAAACACGCTTATAATCCTTTTGGAATAAAATTTAATAGAGAATCCATATCTAAAGCCAACCATCACAGACGGAATCTCTTTAAAAGAAAATCAATCTTTAAGACTAAATTATTTTTGTTTGTCCTTGTTAAAATCCATGAAAACCAAAAAGAAAGAAAGTAGGTTACCTACTCAATACTTATCTTTTAATTGGATTTGTATATGTACAGAAGTAGTTGTTAACCGCCAAAATTAAACATTTAACAAAAATAATAACCAGTTGCCTAGCTTCAAGTTCATAAAACCTCAGGAAAAATCACTTCTGTTGAATACATAATTAAATCAATATAGGTACGTTATCTTATTAAACTTCCTTATTGACTTCCTTAGTTACAAAGTTAATTACGCACTTGTTTTCTTATTTCCCTCTAGACACTTTTACTTCCTAGACTTTATATAACTAACTACCATTCCCTTTCATTTTTGCCAACCTATATTATGGTTTCTGTTGAACAAATTAAACGTTTAAAATGAATAATTATTGTAAATTGAAACGATAGAAAATCTTCCTCCTTTGCTTGATATTCTGATACGTATGTATACGTACCGATAAAAAGTTCTGTTAACTTTTATTCCAGAAAAAGCAATTCTATATCATGAATTCTCAGAATTCTCAGAATTCTCTATGAGTTTGGTCTTGGGCTTGGTGTCCTGTAGACAGGGAGTCTTTATTTTTACTGATTTGTTAAGACCAAAAGTTTGTGCAGTTAAATTTTGTTTGTGCAGACAAATACAGGATGAAATTTATTACTTAGGGATAAAGAATTAAAAGATGGTTTGGATTTGGACTATACTAAATTACTTTTATGATAGTGACAAAAACAAATACATATACAAAAATTTGATTTCAAGTAAATTTATTTGGTTTGGTTAAAGAAAGAACAGAAGTGCATAAGTAAGACTGATATCAGAAGAATGAGAACACCTAAACTACAATTTAAAAAAACTCATCTGCATAAAAAGATATTGGGGCATACCTATTCATAGTCGCCGATAAACTCAGGTTTTACTAAACTACAGCTTAAGACAATTTTGATTCAGAATACAGACCGATTTCACCTACAAATTGTTGGTTTTATATTTTTATAAGATTATTAACTTGTTATACTACACAAATAGCTTAAAATGTTTTGACATGATAAACTTAAAAAAATAGAATCAACATCCGAAAATTCGACTACCAGCTTTAACTTTGACCAAGCATGAAAATGAATGTGAATACGCCGAATTGAGCCCTACAAATAATCAAATGTAGTAACGGCTTAAATATTTAAGGAAATTAGACCATAATGGTATGACGTATGAACAATATAAAATTAACCATACATGTTATGTTTCATATTTTTGAGCACATACCAAACAAAATATTCGTTATTTAGGGTCCATCTAAATATTTAAGTCATACCATGGTTGGTTTATTGTTTAGAGCCCATACAATTTTAAAATGTCTTTCAAATTAATAATTCTTTTATTTAAAATACTTAGATATTATATTTATTTCATTAAAACAAAAACACGTCTGTTCTCGACTTCCTTATTTTTCGAATGACCGCATGAATCCTTTTTATAAGCCCCTCCCCTCAGCGGAAGTGCTGTCGCCGTCCCTTTCCCACCGATCTTCTCCTTCTATTTCGCTTCACAATTATTGTTCATTTTAATTAAAAATTTGAGGCGTTACTAAATTTGATTATTAGTAGGGCCCATTGAATTTAACGGAAGCGCGAGACCCAATTTTGTCTGTTCCCTGCCTATATCATCGTTATCTATCAAGATCAATCTTATCTTTACTTATGTAGGTATTAGGGTGGTCCACTAATTCCTTGGTTTTGTTTATTTTGGGGCATCTATATACTATCCATCACAATTTCTCAGATTTTGAAAATGATGTATGTATGTACATAGGTATATGATGTATGTAATTATAACTCCAACCCTCGTAGGTATTATCTTTTCGCGTTATTTTTTTTATTTGTTATCTTTCTTAATGTTATATTGACTTTTCAAAATTATCCAAGAAAAGCTAAACAAAAATTACATTTACCCACTCTCGTCTGCCTTAAGCTCAGGCAGATTGAAACTAGAGCGAAAATTAATTGCAATAGTGTTCCATTGAAACGACAGTATTTTTCACTTTTGATGAACTGGATAAAACCCAAAATAAAGGAATTTTTATACCAATGGCTAATAATAGCGAATAATATCATGATTGGCCAATAATTCGCTTAACAATATGAAAATTCTACTTTTTTTATTCGATTTAGCGACTTTAATGAATGGGAATAATTGTGCATCTAGTGCCCACAATTGAGATATATAACGTTGGAAAGCTGAGTTCAATAGCATCATTTTTGAATATGGACACAGAACTGTAAACCATGGGGTTTAGGCAGAATATTACAAAATATAAAACAATTCGTCTATATTTATTCGAATTTGAAAAGTTTTTTTTTGTTAATTCTTTGGTCGCTTATTTAAGCCAACTGCCATCGTTTAGGACAGCAAAAATACTCGTACGTTGGTACACTCCATAGTACCTTATCATTTTCATAGGTCTCGTTTCTAGGCAAAAGGTAGACCAGGTCCCATATATTTTTGCTTATTCTCCTTTTTAAGAACTTTTAGTTTAGTTAAAACAGAATATACATACCACCATTGAATTTATACACATAGAGGAACCACGTCAGAGTTAAGATATCACCAATCTAGGTGGCGCCCTTATTTGCACCTAGAACAAGAACCAGTGATAATCAATACTGGAACCATTTACTCCCTAAGGTAGACTATTTCCTCACTATTTCCACAAATAGTCTACCTTAAGGTGGAAATAGTCTATCTTAAGGAGCAAATGGTTCTTGTATTTTTTTTTTTTTTTTTTTTTTTTTTTTTTTTTTTTTGATTATCACTGGTTCTTGTTCTAGATACAAATAAGGGTGCCACCTAGATTGGTGATATCTTAACTGTGACGTGGTTCCTCTATGTGTATAAATTCAATGGTGGTATGTATATTCTGTTTTAACTAAACTAAAAGTTCTCTGTGTATAAACTCAATGGGGCGTATTCATAGTCATTTTAGACCTGGGTCTAAGTTAAACATAGCTTTGGTTGAATTTTCGGACGTTGATTCTATTTTTTTAAGTTTATCATTTCAAAATATTTGAAGCTATTTGTGTAGCATACCAAGTTAATTATCTTATAAAAATTTAAAACCAACAATTTGTAATTAAAATCGGACTGTATAAACCTGGGTCTATCTGCGACTATGAATATGCCCCAATGATACCACCTATATTGTTTTGTATTGTAGTTCGAAATTTTGGTGCACGCGTTTTCAGCATACCCGCAAAAGCACACGCACATGCCCCCTCGCATGATTTCATTTTTGTTTTTCATGCTTTTTCATATTTTTTTTTTTTCATTTTTTATGGTTTTTCTTTTTTTTATGAATTTTTATTTCATTTTTGTCATGATTTTTTATTATTCACGATTTTTCCATTCCTATCGTTTTCTTTTTTATTATTTTTATATTTTTATCATAATTTTCCATTTTTTTCATGAATTCATTTTTGTATGATTTTTCATTTTTTTTTTTTTCATTATAAGGCCGCTCCCTAGCTTGTCGGTACGGTAGCGGTACGGTAAAATCTGACGTACCGCTTGTGTACCGATTACATGTATTTCAATAAGTGCATGCTGATTAGGCGGTATCGATACGGTAGCGGTACCGTATTAATGCGGTATACCGAGCCGCGGTACGAATGGGCAGTAAGCCATCGGTAAATACCGCTTGTATTGTGTAAAATGTCATCGTTAGATATGGACGTCCACGTTAAGTACTGGAGGTGGAAAAATACGAGTTTTTATACAATTACAAATTAAAAGAATATTCAAGAAAAATCTTACGAACAAGGCATGGAGTGAAATCGCCTACAAAATGAAAATATCAGGTATGTATTCTTTGTAATAATTCTTTTTTTATTAATAAATGCAATGGTTATATTGCCATGGAAGTGATGCTCTAGGCAAAATAAAATAATTTGTGAAATATTTTCGAACTGTTGGTCCAGATGATCTGGAATTTACATCAACAATATCTTGTGCGAAGTTAAATGAACGAGTCTGTGAAACCTCAAACTCTGATGCAGAATATGGTGCTCCATCTCGTTTTCTTGTGAAATTGTGTAAAACACAAACCGATTTAATAATATTATTAATGTCGAATTCCTTACAACCATTTGAAGTCGATTTCATTAAAATTTTTTTCTTTTTGTAAGGAATTCATAAAAAAGTCGATTTTTTTTTGTGATTGTGTGAGTGCAATTTGACAGGAATTTTGTTGTCGCACAAAAACTAAGAAGTAGTGCGCGCAAAGCAAATATTAAAGTGTATTTTATTTTCGCGTTGTTTTGATAATTTAAAAACAAATATATTTCGTCTGATAATTGAAAAACATCAAAAACAATTCTGCGCGTAATCAAGTTAAAAAATTACAATCCAAAATTAATCCACACACAGCAGCGAGGACCTATTCTGAATATTTCACTAGAGGACGAAGAAAAATAATTTTGCAACGTGATTTCCTCGCGAATTGTATGTTATTTTAATGGGATTTTTTGTTTCTTGAAGATACGCACAATTATCTTTACTTTTTTTCATCAATCACTGAAATATTAAACAATTAAGAACACTTAAACATTTGTTTTCTTTTTTAACTTCGTCACAAAATTGTAATGAGAACATTTAATTCCATCTTGATGCATGAGAAATGTCAAATCTTGATAGTGTGTGTGCGATTTGATGTGAAATCTAGCTAAAAACGCAAGATTTGTTTGACAGCATAAAAGTCGATTTTGTTTAGAAAAAATTCGATTTGTTCAGAAAAATTCGAATTTTTTTGACTGTAAGGAATTCGACATAACTGTGTGGAAGTTTAAGCAACGAATAGGGGTTAAAAGGACTTGAAACTTTTGTGTCATCATTTCAAACGCACACTCTATTGTCTTTCGTGCTCGAGAGTGTCTATAATTGTAGATCCTTTTGGTATTATCAATACCGTTCATCGGATAAGGTCGCATTATATTCCGTTTTAAGGGAAATGCATTGCCTGCAACGAAAAAATATGGCACTAACTTCTGCGTGTCATCATGAGGTAGTTTCGATGCTATGGGTATATTAAGACCATCCTTTTCCAGCCAGTAGCTCAGAGACGAAGCACGAAAAACTCCGCCATCGCTATTCCGTCCAGCAAAGCCTGTGTCAATCATGGTAAACAAACCATCGGCATCACACACTGCGAATAAGATGATTGAGTGATAGCCCTTATAGTTAAAATTTGTCGACCCTGAGTTTGGCAGCTGTTGAATCCTTATGTGCTTGCCATCCATAGCACCTAAGCAATTAGACATATTCCAAAGCTCATAAAAACGGTTGGCTATATTTTCCCATTTATTTTTGGATGGTATTGCCATGTGTTCCGTATTCAAGATCGTTCAAATAGCACCCGTAGTCTCAGCTACTATATTCGATATCGTGCTATCACCTCTGGCAAAGTACAAAGCCAATGATTTGAATGTACTTCCTGTAGCGAGATATCTAAAAGAAAAGTTATTATACATGTTTGTTTACTAAATAGAACTTAATATTTACATTATGTTAATGCTTTTATGACTAAAATGTGTTTCTTTTGTTTTATTTTAGTGAAAGAGAAATGGCGCAATATAAGAAGTACTTTTTGAGAAGTATAAATACAAAACCGAGTGGTTCCAAACCAAAAAAGCCCTATTATCTCACAGAATATCTTACTTTCCTTTTACCATACGTGAAAGCAATCAACGATACTCAAAATTATTTTAATATTCCACCAACGCAAGAATACGACGAAAGTTTAATTGACGAGGACGCCATAGAGGAAGAACAAGTTCCAAATTCAGTTGCAGATAATTCACAAGACATTCATCAACAACCGACTTGACGGTCGTCTGCAAAAAAAAATTGTACATGGTGAACGTCGACGCAAGAGGATAAATAATGATTAAATACTTCAAACAGAAAACTGAAAAGAAGGCAGAACCAAAGGAAAATCATCCTATAAACCATTTTTTCTTGAGTCTACTGCCCGAATTAACTGATATGACAGAACAGCAAATCAGGACTTTTAAAATTAGAGTTTTGCAACTTCTCGATGAGATTAAACAGTCCAAATATCTTATTTATTCTCCGTCATCGCATTCATCAGCACATAATGACATTAAACATCCTTATCAATATCGAAGAAGTTCATACGAACATAGGAATCCTCCTCATGCTCATGCTCTAGCGCTTTCGGATGCATGCTCATGCTCCGGTTCTGATATTGATGTTGCATAAGATAAACCCATTTGGATTCACTGGATTCGAGTCACTTTTTTATATCTTTAATCCTTATATTATTTAAATAAAACATAATTATTTAACTACATATAAACAATATTAGTTTTTTTTTTAAATGAAAATGTGGTACTCAACCTCTCTTCAGCGCTTATGCATTCCCTGAATCTGGTGTCTTGTTTTGTGAGTAATGGAGCAATGAGAAGGAAAAGCTCGTTATAGTTATTTTTTTCATTTTGTACATGGATTGGAACATTTCATCATCTTGTGAAAGTTCTTTGGCCGCAACAAACAGTCGACAAAACAAATTTTTTTCAATATATGGATGTCGCCAGTATTTTGTGTTATGTATAAATATAACATGCAATTACATCTTCTTCTGAGGACGACATTTTTTTCCGGATTCTGAGTTTTTAGATTAAATACCGAAAGTATACCGACAAGTGAAGAGACAGAAGCGGTATCGGTATGCTTTCGGTACGGTAAGAAAACCCGCTTACCGATACCGTACAGACAATTCAGGGAGCGGCTGTTTTTTTTTCATTATTTTCATGATTTTTCATTTTTATAATAATTTCATGATAATTATTCATTTTGTTAATTTTTTAATCAATTTTCATTTTTATTCATCTTTGTACATATTTTGTATTAGGTACCTACATAGGCACCTACCCATGCATGTGATTATTCATTTATAGAATGATTTTTCATTTGTTGAGTGGTCAATTTTCATGATTATTCACATCTTTATGATTTTTAATTATTTTTCATATTTTTCCGTTTTGTTCATAACTTTTAATTTTTATCACGATTCTTCATTTTGATCATGATTTTTCCTCTTGTTCACGATTTCGTGTCGTTCATCGTGAATCGTGTATGTGAATCGTGTATGTGAATTGCAACAACAATTTATCCGTACCACAACTTGACAACCGGGACGGAACACCCCGAGGACAATAAAGTCAACCGACTTTTAGATTTAATTTTTTGACATGTATTTTTTATTTTATAATCCTTTAAATTTAAGACATAGTATAAAATTTAGCACCCTACGTGCCAATAAATGTATAATATCATCGTATCTAACTAGTTAAGGCTCTCCCAAACCAATGCGGAACATTCGTTGCGGCGAAGAATCATTCGCATTTCAAAATTTATTTACATGGTGATATATGAGAGTGCCCACACCAACGCGGCGGAGAAACATATGAATTAATTGTGACTGATGAATGTTTCTTCGCCGCAACGAATGTTTCGCATTGGTTTGGGAGAGCCTTTATAAGTAAAATTGTAAATATCGTTGTTCAATAAATACGCTAATATGTGTAAAAATAATACAATTTATTTAACAGTAGGTATGCGTATTCTAGTCCACACATCTGACTTTGCAGCCTCTAGGAATTGCAGCCGAGGATTATCATCTCAATAATCCGTAATGTCTTGTTAAAACGAGTACAAGTTGTAATAATTTAAATTCTCGCCGTTCGATAAGATTTTTATTATTTAAAACATGCTGGAATTAAATCAGAAAACAGATTCCGACAAGTTTATTATAAACTGCGGTTATAAAAGCTCTCTTATTGCTTTTTTGTAGAGCCATCTGTTAGTGCTTGAACGAACGATTCTATCTACTGGAAACTTCAATAACATTCCCATTTTCCCATCCACGACCCCCTTTTATTATCAACAAAACAAAAAAAAAACTGCCTTCTTCATTTCATCTCCGGCAAGCATCGTGTAGGTACAAAGGTAACATCCAGTGTGCGTGCCATTGTGGCATTTAGTCGTTATATCTAGTATTTAGATTCCCAATAGTTAATTGTGTTCACTTCAGATACCAAAGTTGCACTCTGACACTGCAAATAGCTTAAGTTAATGTTAAATAGAAATGTTGTTGTTTTCTGCGTGTGTTCTTCTACTGATTCTACATTTAGGTGGTTTTCTGCAAGTGTGGCTTTTAGAAAAATCAATAATAGTAAATTTATCATTCTTCTTTCCCAATAGGTAATGCCCAGTCGCTAACTAGCGGTATTCATCGCACTCAAGCTGCTACAGAGCGAGTAAATGATTTGTGGTGTTATCAGTGTGATACCATGGACGATGGAGAAGCCTGTTCTGATTTGCTCGCAAAGAACACCTCGACCTCGTTAATCAAAAAGTGCAAAGCTGATGAGTTTGTATGCATGGTAAGTTTAAGAAACATAATAGTTCAATGAACGCTCAATAATTTCTTGTGTACACCACAGGTAAAACGCTTCTCCTACACTACCAGCACAGAGAATATGACCAGCAACCCCAAGATGTGGTCACTAGACCGACGTTGTTCGGTCAATTGCGAAGCTGGCTGCATAATCATTGGGGAGCGCACGAAGCTGTATGCCTGCACATCGTGCTGTGAGCGGGCTCTCTGCAATATCGGACGTGGTAGTGGATCTACGATACTCGATATCTCCTTTACACACTATTTATTTCTCGGTCTCCTATTAAGTGGAACATATCAACTGAATTGAGAAATTCTAGACTTCCGGAATCTTCTTCCCAAACAATGCCAAAGTGGAAAATATGTACATCAAAACTTTTATCTCATTTTTTCTTTTCTATTTATTTGTAATTTATGTATAATGAAACAAAATAATTAATTTTAGTAATAAAATGTGAATAAATTAGTAAAAAATAACAAACTTATTTTGTGTTAACTTTGTTCAATGATGATTGTTGCGCCCTTTGTATCAATGTTCGTCCTGAATTGAAGTCATTTCTCTTCGAATTTGATTGATGACCTCGGCAAGTGCTTGAGGATGGACTCCTGCTTCGATAAGTTTGATGCAAATATCGAGACCTTCATTGTTGAGCCCTGTATTGAGAAGTTGTGAGATTCCTTGAATGTTGGAACGAATCATTTGGGATTGTTGGAGTTTGAGGTAAGTGCTGCCGTTGATTTTATCCGACTCTGCAGGATCTCCATCTTTGGTGGCATTTTCTTTCTTCATTTAAATATATTTTTGTGGGGATTTGGGTTGTAAATGAAAATATACAATTTTGTAATTTTGAAGAAACTAAATTTATTTTAAGAAAACAAAATTCTATTTAGTTTTATTTTTGTTTTTTTTTTTGTCTACAGATAATTTTTGCAAATATATTGACGTTTTGTTTTTGTGACATTTGTGGCGGCGAATTGGAAGAAATTTGATTCCAGATTTTAAATGTGAGGTATGTTCGCTGGCTTTTTCAAGTAGGACCACTTTTACACGTGGAAACACAATCGCTGAAATTCTTTTTCTTTTTGTAATTTCTACTGTCCCCGTCAACACAAGGAAACTGAGTTGCCACCAACTGGGTGTTTGAGTTTGTTGGCGAAAAGGGTAAGAAGTAAGGGGATTGAAACAAAAAATATCCCCGGTCAACGTTTGAAGAGATTTTTATTGCATTCCCTCTCACTCTGTCCTTAATGTGCGTTTAGCCAATAGACTTTATTTGGAAACAAACAAATATCTTCTGCAAATTTGTTTCTTTCTGTAAAAGGTACAAGGCAATTAAAGGAAAACGTGAAAATATTTTCCAGTAACTGTTTTCCCTGTGTGAAAGGGCATATTCTCTCAGGGCCCACCCAAAACAACTTGAAAGTCCTCTTTTACAAAGGGAAACCAGTTGCTGGATACTTTTTACAAATCAGTTTCCTTGTTTAAAACAGGGACTATGAAGAGATTTTTATCACATTCCTTCTCACGAAAAAAAGGGATGCAAAATTGAAATTTTCATTTGTTGGATAGAGAGAGAGCACCAATATGCAGAAGATCTTCGTACATGCAGATTGTAAGAAGTGTCATAATGCAGATATGAAGACGAACATGTTCATTTTCTTGACGGTATATTAAATAAGTATTTTTGAATTTATCAGAATAGAGAAATTTAAACTTCATCAAAAAAAATATTGGTTGTAAGTGCGAAAACTAGATTTGAGTCTGTATCTGTATGATAATAGAAGTAAGCCCACCGACTGATAAAACCTTTTAATTAATTGACGTTAATAGCGGATTTGTCAATTAATCACCCTTATTACGGTGGTCGTTTCACTAAAACGACACGTCCGTGGAGGAGTCGATTGATGTTTAATTCAAACGAATTTCGGAATAATAATGAGATGGTTGGAGAGAATGTCGAAGATTTTGGTTTATTTAAACGCCAACTGTCGCCTCTAGAACCCTGTCGTTTTAGTGAAACGACAATCGCATAGGGGTGATTTTTAAATGTATCAGGGGAATAAATACTAAGGCCCTCATTACACTCCGACTCCACGGTCCATTAATGATGTCCATAATCCAATCTAAAATCCAATCCACCATCTGATTTGTATGGATATGTCACTGCTTGGACATGGATTTTTGCGACTCCAATGGTATTTTTTTTCAGACATGTTCCATAGTACGGCCATCGTTCATGGCCTGTGGAGTCGGGGTGTTATGAATAGCGAATCGAACGTTCGAATAAAAGCGAACGTTTTTTATTCGACTGATTTTGACACATTGAGCGAATATTTTAGCTATTGTCGCTATAATTAATTGGTCGAAAATCAAACTCGATATTTTTTTGATAAAATATTCGATAAATGTCGAAATCAGTGGAACGTTCGCTTTTAGGCGAACGTTCGATTCGCTATTCATAATGAGGGCCTAAAGCAACGGACAATTTTTTATCTAAAATAAATACTATCTCGGTTTTAACTGACCAATTAAAAAATTGGTTCTATCTAAGTTTCAATTATTTGCATTGAATTTCGTTTGCCCATGATCGTCCAATTAATAAACTATACAATCTTGCTTTGGAAAACAATTTTTGATTACATTATTTATTACTTCCAAACACGATAGCACGCGGAGGAAGAAGCTTTAACATTTGCAACAAATCAATGATAAATGGCCTTAAAAACAAAACTACATAGGTATCTCTCTCTATTTCTCATTCTTATTTTTTTAAAGTCATTTCTTTTAAAGTGTCCTTCTGCAGATCCAGCCAAGGAATTTTTGGTTTCACGAGAAACTCTTCTCTTGTTAGATTATCCAACATATGGACTTGCTGCCTCACATATTTGACTAATGCCTCCAGTTTGCAAATATCATCACAATTCATTTCGAAGAAACGTCTCCAAATGGCTCCAGCTAAGACACGATCATCTGACATGATACCTTCATCGTAGCCTATCAAAGCTGCTTGAAATTGTTCAGACATGGTTTCGATTTGTGCTCGAGTTCGAGATGGATTTTGAGCCTTAATAAAAAAGAAAGTCCCAGGGAGATTATAAATATTGACACAGTGAGAGACAAACACCTACCCCAAGTTTTTTAGCTCTAGTGTTAACATCGCTCCACATTGCTTCAACGATTGAATTCCGCAGGAACCGACCATCCTCTCCTGATTCTGAGCCTTCAGCCATGGCGCGAACTAATATCATCCACACATGTAGCTCTGTGACCAAAAACCATGAGTTAAAAGTGTTTGGTAGATTAAAGTGCTCGAAGAAGTTCATATAATTGATTTTGTCAGCGACACTTTCGTATAGAATGTGACTACAGACTCGCAGGCGCTGTTATAAACCTATTAGTAACATAATATAATTTTATCACAAGATATATCACTTACAGATTTGGAGTTATGGGCTAGTCCGACTTTCTTAAGGACTCTTTTCAGTATTCCCCCATCATTGTTGGCCTTGGCATGGAACACATCGGTGGCATATGTGGCAGCAGGAGCAAGTGACTTCAATGGGCTACATCTTGGTTGTATTTCAGCATTGACGCGCAATGAATATGAATGCAATTGCGAGAATTGTGAAATCTAAAAGGAGGATCAGTGTTGTTTATGTAAGTTTATATGCACCTCAGAGAATCAATGCGCATTTACGCACACCGATACTAGAAACTTCCTCGTTTTCAATTTGTATTTAAAGTTAATTTGTACTTACAACTGGCAAAGTGTATTTTGTGTTGGCTAATATACTAAACGCTCTTTGATACAACATTTTAGAATGATACTCTAGAGTTTATTATAAAGTTTTTAGATAAATAAAATCTGCTTCATTGCGAAGAACAGAAAAAAATTAAAGAAAGCAAAGAACGAATTTAGATGACAGATAGCAGACAGCTGACAGCCAAATTGGCATTTGACAGTTGGTGGTACAGCGGATGTTGTTGTTCAGGCATATAAGGCTGCGTTGGCATGTCGCGTCGGATCCTAGAACACCATGAGGCCACACTAGCCAGTGCCCACGTTCTGTAACTTCTCACATCGAGAAACGATGAAAATTGAAACAAAAGGCATGGGTTTTGTTCCATTTTTCATCGTTTCTCAACCGATTTTTCGATGTGAGAAGTTACAGAATGTGGGCACAGTACTGGCAAGATAGTTGCAACACATTATAGCCATCATATTAATAAACGGAGCTAGCGGCGAGTTATAATTAATTGCCGATCTACATTGACCGATTTTAGTTTTGCCGACAAAAATTTGTTGTTGTAATCGTGCGCGATTAGGGGCGTTTGCATGGAAGAGCATGCTCGACAACATGCCCAACTAACAATTTTACTCCTATATTCATCCATAGAAGCTATTTATAATCGTTTATTGCACTCATTTAATCTCTCTTTAGTACTCCATAGAGTTAAAAAGGAGAACTTTTTAACTCCAATAGCACCTTAAAGAATGAAATTCAGTTGCTATGAAGAACATTCTAAGAGAGTTCGAAAGAAGTGCTCAAGGAATGGGAAGAAAAATTAAAAAAAAATCAAGCAGGTAATCCTAGGGATCGAACTCTGGATGCCTCGCACTATTTGTCGAGTTCGCTTTTTTTTTATTAAATTCATTTTTATTTTCATTTAACTTATAACTATCTTAATGCTAGACAAAAATTCATAAAAACTAGCCTACATATCAATATCTTATATATATCTTGTCGAGCTCGCTAACCGCTCGGCCAATCTCTTATATGAAATAATTAGCATTATATCCGATTGACTTTCTCAAAGAATTTTATAACTCATAACTTATCTAATAAAAAATCTATTGAAATCGTTTTCGCCTGCCGCACGTGAATTATTATAAGAGCCTTATGTTTTCATCGCACATAATTATTTATGCAAATAATAAAGATGACCGCATTTTTGCAAAACGCAAAAAGCGTGCGCTCATTCGCATTATTACAAATTAATTATTACAATCACATAAATTGTTTTACTTGAATTGCAAATGGTGGCAAAATGGAGTCATGGCGTTTGCAATATTAGACTTTCAATATTTGCTTATATAAACATTATAGCAACCCGAGCAAGATACTTACTTTAAGGATTGCATAAATATTTCTTTGGATCACTATTGAATATGATTAAAGAAACATCAGTTCATCGCAATGTGACGCTGATGTTATTGCTAATTGAAAGTCTAATATGGATCAGTTATATCACCTTTGACTCCTATACCGATTTGGCTTCCCATCAGAAGTATTTCTGGGTCACTAAAGAAACGAATGACACTTTAATGTCTGAAATCGGAAGCAATTTTGTTAGTTGGGTGGCTGGCTGTCGAGACATTCTCGATCATTTGAACGCGAAAACATCTGCTGGACCAACATGCTCGAAGGATTTCAAAATTTTTCGAAAACTTGTTGGCTCGTCCAACCTGCCAACTTGTGTAAACAGATGCTCGACAACTTGCAAATTCGCAATTTAGAAATGGTAAAAAAAAATAAACTATTCGCGCCAGTTATCGCCTTATGCTCGCGTCCATGTGAACGCCCCTATGTCCCGATCTAAATTGAACGATTTTTCCTGTGGTGAATGGAAAAATCGGCTGAAACTGAGGATAATGACGGCTGTACCTCTCAATCGCACACGATAACACCAACAATTTTTTTTGGCAATGGAAAAATCGTTCAATGTAGACTGGAACTATTGAGAGTTACAGCCGACATGTTCCTTCCAGTTTCGGCCGATTTTTCCATTCAGCACTGGACAAATCGTTCAATATATACCCCGTTTACATGAAGTATTCGAGCGAGCTTCAAGCTCGCTTGGCCCCTTTGTATACCTGCGTTGACTTGAAATGAGCTTCAACCGACTCGATTCCACTTCAGGAGCGGAGTCGAGTCGAAATTGTCACCATAGTAATTTTGCACATGTGCGATTAAAATTATTTATTTGTTTTGATAGCTATGTGGAGTATGTACTAAAATTCATTAAATTTGAACTGTTTTTGTGTGAAATAAATATATTGTTGCCATTCCATTAAATGTAATCTCAACACGATATCAACTCAACTTCAAATGGAGCTCTCAACTCTAGTTACGAAACACCTGGCTCGAAAACCCGACCCTAATCCAACTCGAGTTCTCGATTCTGTTTGTAAACGGGGTAATAGATCGGGACTAACTCGTGGATTAAGAAGTTTAGCCGAAACCATCACACCTTTCCGTGTGTTGTGTTGTGGAGTCGTGTGTCGCTATCGGTTCAATGTATTTCATAACTGTAGAACCATATTTGTCTCATAAATTCATAAGTTGTTGTTAATGTGCCAGAAAATGTTGCAATTTTACACTTTTGCATTGACACTAGAACATCAGTTGCATCGGATCGTAAATATCCATACTGTAATTTACTGTACCAACTGTACTGTTACTAGGGATCGAACTCGGGAACTCCTACGTGACAGTCCATCACTCTAACCACTCAACCATCTTAGATATAATTTGGAAGATGCAAAAACTTAATCAGCCCTTTCCTGTTTTAAAACTTTAAATTTTCCTTAAATAAATCCGAGCTTCTATAAAAATTTTCACACATGAACAAGGTTTCTTTAACTCTCTTATACATTTCGCGTGTTTTAAATAGAACAAAAACATGAAAGCTGACCGTGACGTCACATAAATACCCAGATATAAGAAAATGCCGGATGTTATGTTTATCTGATGTGCATTAACCTCGTTCATGTTTATCGTGCATTGAAGCTTATGTCTTAAACCAACGAAAATTAGCTTTCCGAATGCTCAAAAAGACAAATCAAGTAAAATGAATTATCTTTCTCTCCACGTGTCATATTTATTTAATATACATATAAAATTATAAATGTGAATAGAGTTTATTTAAAAAGCTTCTTTAAAATGACTTATACAAATTCGAGCTTCTTTATTATAGATTGACGAATTGGCCGCGTTCGGGTACGTCGCCAATGGTATCTAGATTTGTTCGTGTTGTTGTAATGCCTAAAGAAAAAACCAGCCGACGAACCAAACAGCTGATATCAAAAAGAAATCTAAGGCTCTCCCAAACCAACGCGGAACATTCGCTATGCAGGCCGAATCATTCACAATCATAAAAAATAAATGACAAATAAATAATGCTTAACAACAAAAAAAAACTGCTGTCGGCGAATGTTCCGTGCCGCTTTCGCGTTGGTTTGGGAGAGATACTTCATACTAAAGGTAAGACCGCACACAACTGCAGCGGAACTACACTTCACCACTTCACGACGCGGCAAAACATTGTTTGTATGAAATTGTATGAGCTATATCGCACTAAGCGGCAACTGAACTTCATAAAATTTCATAAATAATATTGTGAATCGCAGTTCCGCTGCACTGCAGTTCCGCCTAGTGCGGTCTAACCTTAACAGCTGATATCTCACCTGTTTATTTTCTTGGTTTTCGGTTGTTTTGGTAACATACACGGTTTTGGTCGTTCGAAAACGTATCAGATGCTAGAGTAGATACCATATGTCTGCCTACCACCCGAACGTGGCCATTCTTTTACGATTATTTAGTAAGACTAAACAAGTCGTATCGAAGTATTTAATAAAGCTTATTGAAAATGGTTACAGAAAACTTTTAAAGGCAGCAACGTATATAAAAATTTTATGCAGCCTTTTTAAAGTGACATCTTCAGTCATCTTCTGTAATATCAATTTAAGAAGCCTATTCGAGTGACAGCTCGCAAACTCGGTAAGTCTTCTTTTTCTTATTTCTATTCGGCTTTAAGGAAGTAGTTACCCAGCTCGTTACATGTATAAGAAATTTAATTCCGCCGAAGGCCGTACCGAAGCTTTATATAAAGTGAAACCTGCGGCACATCAATATTTTTAAGCTAAAAGAAGCTGAATTGTTAGTTGGGTGGCGATGGCGATGGCGATTGCGACGGCGCACTGTGGCGCCTTTTTACAAAAGTACTTGCTAAATTCAATTTTCGTGTGTGCTTAAAATCCAAAACTTATTTATTTACTGGATTAGGGAATATTGGAAGCTTCAAAAGCCAAAAGAAATTTTAAAATCGGTTGAAGGATTCGGATGATACAGGTAGTCAAAGTTTCCTTATTTTTAAAATCAAAGAAAAAATATTTTTTTTTATGAAAAGTTTCAGCGATTCGGCATTAAAATCTAAAAACCTAGTTTCAAAATTATATTTTTTTTATTTGTGCTTGTTAAAAGGACCTTTAATGTTACAATTATAATGGATTTTTTTTTTTTTTTTTTTTATTTTTATTGCAAAATTTGAAGATTTTCCGAAAACTGTTTTAACTCAATTTTTTGAATTTAAGTTGAGTTATAAAAAACCCTTAAGAGTCCTCGGTCTAAACTCAACGGAAATTAAATCTTTGAGTATTTCTGAAACATTTAGTAAGAAAATCAGCTGCCAGGTTTTGCCTATTTGCGGTTTAGAGAGATTTTATTAAAGAAGGTTATTTTTATTAATTTATGGCTGAAATTGGATTTTTTTTTATTATGTCCTTAAAAATGCAAGTGGTTTACATGTAAAAATGTATTCTTAACTACACATAATAAATATTTTACTGTCCTCATTTTTTGACTACCTCAAAATAAGGAATTAGGATATAAGTCAGGTAGTTTTCGTGATTTGTAAAAATCTATTAATTTTTGTGACAGGTCAAGTACCTGTTGTGTTCTTGTAAACCATGATATATTTTTAAAGATGATTGAATATCTCCATTACATGCCAGAATCAGATCCATGGAATTCATTTTGAAACTTGCATATATACATACACTCAAACAAGATGGAGAAAATATTGATGAAAGTATTGGAACCTAGGAGGCAGAAAAAATAAGGAAGCAAGATATCCAAAGGGAATTTCGCGAGGAAATGCGACTCGATGTGGATTTGGAAACACTAACGATGGAAATACATCGAAAAGATTTTTCGCAGAACCAGATGTAATAGCTCGTATAACAAGAATCAATAATGAGGTGATAAGAGGGCTTCAAGTAATACTTAACGTTCTAAACTGCAGAGAAAATGTTGACGGTTCAAAGTTTGGAGTTTATGCAATGGAAACAACAACTTTCACCTACTCTTCATAAAATTCTGGCTCGTGGCCAAAGTATATTCGAGTATCAGTCATTACCAATCGGAGAACTGCTCAGGAATCCAAAAATAAAGACTACCAAAAATATAGGTACCAAAATACGTGCAAGGTTTCAAGAATGCGACAGAATGAAGACCTATTTAACATTCTTTCAGCCCCATCGGTCCCTATCTTATTTCTTCGTTAAGGCATGTCAGAACTGAAAAAGACCTCAAAGCACGATGCTTTCCAGAAATGATAAGTTTATTAGAAATAACATCGGACTTTGACGAAAGTTTTCAAGAAATTTAGTTTTGTTTTTTTATTTATTATAACTTATTAATTTATTTATTCTCCACTGTTTAACTTGAAATATATTATTGAAATAACAACAAACAACAAAAATAGCACACAACCGCAGAGGAACTACACTTCACGACGCGGCAAAACATTATTGGTATGAAATTGTATGAGCTATATCGCACTAAGCGACAACTAAACTTCTATAACTAAATTATTTTGAATCGCAGTTCCGCTGCAGTGCAGTTCCGCCTAGTGCGGTCGTACCTTAACTTGTTATGTTGATGTGCCGCTAAATAAAAAAAAAACTTTTTGCAACACAAACAAAATTTAAATGGTTCTTTTTTTTTGATCTACTCTTTCAATTGAACTAGTTTTTTAATACTCTGCAAATACTGCAAACATTAACATTTATGTTTTATTCTAAAGTAAAATACTACTTTTACCTTTTTGGAATAAAATGTTTTTTTTTTAACATGAAATTATGGAACACCCTGTAAAGCATTTTGCTTAAATTTTATTATTTAATAACACTTTACACACTATCTCTATACCTTGACTTAAAATGTACCACTGAAGTAGTATATTTTCACCCTAATGTTCAGTAAAATAATAAAAAAAGGCTTTTGTTACACATGCAGAAATATTTAAAAAAATTATTGTTTGTTTACTTCTATGCACCACTGTGAGTTTGTTTGACTCTAAGGCACCCTGTTCTTACTTCAGTTTTTTACTATTGACATTTTTTGAGGTAAAATATTAAGTGCATTTCCTATTGGGAGAAAGTCGTATTTCAGCAGAAAATTCAGAAACATCCTGTAAATATTTTTTCTTACAATTCACAAAATTTGTAGCTTTGGAATTTTCCTGCAAGCTGAAAAAAAATTATCTCGATATCTTTATTTGTTTACGAGCTATGATTTTTGCAACCAAAAAAGTCAATATGCGCCACTGTGCGGCGTTTGTTTGTTTTGACAGTTCTTTATCATAAAGGTACACACACATAGATGGTAAAGTGTTGTGATATCTGAATTTTTTGTTGGGATTTTTCTGCAATATTTTGATTACTGAGAGAAATTGTTTATTTTTTTGTTTGAAAGTTAAATCCACCCAAAGTACTGTTTAGTACAAACAACTTTGATAACAGACCGACTGACAAAATAGGCGGCTGTCAGACGACTGAGCATACCCTAAGTGGAGCGAGAAGTCGCGTGAGCGGGACAGAGGACCCGAAGAGGGAGTTAAAAGCCCTAAGCCCGCGAAGCGTGCCACCCAAGGTACTGTTTACTACAAAATACTTTGATAACAGATCGACTGACAACACAAGCGCCTGCCAGATGACTGAGCATACCCTAAGAGGAGCAACAATGGAGTCGCGTGAGCGGGACAGAGGACCCGAAAAGGGAGTTAAAATCCTTGAACCCGCGAAGCGGGCCACCCAAAGAACTTTTAATTGAAAAAAAAACATCCTAATTCGCAAAAAACTTTCCAACAAAAAATCCCAAAATAACATCCCAAACAAAATCCACACGCCATGCAACACTTTATCATAGTAGTAGTAGAAATGTGGCCGCAGATTTCATGCAAATTGAATGCAATTTTTTTTAACTTTAAATGTTTATTAAAAATTGAAATAAAAGTTTGTTCATATTAAAATTGTTGAATTTAATTATTTTAATATACCCAAAAAAAATATTCGCGTGTGAAAATGTGTGCTTTTTTAAGTGAAACTTGAGTAGTTATATCGTTTTCGGTTGGAGGTTCGGAGTTACTCCTTTTTGACTCCACTTACTCCAAAATAATTCGATTGGCTGTACCGAGTAATGTTTTCGGAGTTATTTTCTGTTCCGGATTTTATAAAGGAGTAGACCCGGAATACACATATACATATGAGCTATCTTTCATCGGATAACTTGTCGAATTAATTTTACTCGACTGAAAATGCAAAACATATGTACATAAATATCAGACAATTTACTCAAACATAATTTTTCGCAAATTAGTCTTATAACGACAGAAAATAATTCAATTGGAATCAAAAGGGAGTAGTACTGTTCCGAATTTCAATCGAAAACGACATTAGTGTGAAAAAAAAGGGCCAAAATCGAAAAATTAAAACATTTTTTAATCATATTTAGGGGTTTTTCCTCACCAATGTCCCGATCACCGCCGTATACTTAGCAGCACTATGTGAGGAATTTCATTTTTTTTATTCCTATTTTAGTACCGTTTTCTACAGCACAGGCCAATCTACCAGTTCAATCACCTATGACCACCCAGTTCATAATCGTACTTCTTTGTACGCCATGATAATTAAAAAATATTATGCAAAATGTAAAAATAAAAATAATTTATATAGAAATCAACTCCCAAAGACAATAGTTTGACATAAATTGGGACAGAATTATGTGTATGTGTGTTAACGACAATTTCAATTACGTTACATTGCGTTACGTTACGAAACGTGTTAATTGTAATTGTTTATTGAACTGTCAAAGTAATTACATTTTGTTAATTATTGACTAAACTATTTCCAAATTCTAAAAATGGTTTTGTCCCGGTCTACATTGAACGATTTTTCCCGTGCTGAATGGAAAAATCAGCCGAAACTGGAAGGATCATGTCGGCTGTACCTCTCAATCGCACACGATTACAACAACAATTTTTTGTCGGCACTAAAAATATCGTTCAATGTAGACCGGGACTTTCCAAATTTTAAAAATGGTTTACCAAATTTGTCCAAATGTTTTCCAAATTATAGGAATCAAAAAAATGAAATTCCTCACATAGTGCTGCTAAGTATACGGCGGTGTCCCGATCTACATTGAACGATTTTTCCCGTGCTGAATGGAAAAATCGGCTGAAACTGGAAGGATCATGTCGGCTGTACCTCTCAATCGCACACGATTACAACAAAAATTTTTGGTCGGCACTAAAAAAATCGTTCAATGTAGACCGGGACTATCTTTTATTCTTTTAAGGTTAGACCGCACTAGGCGGAACTGCGATTCACAATAATTTGTATCAAATTGTATGAAGTTCAGTTGCTGCTTAGTGCGATAAGCTCATACAATTTCATACAAATAATGTTTTGTCGCGTCGTGAAGTTTAGTTCCGCTGCAGTTGTGTGCGGTCTAATCTTTATTCTGTTATTCTTCTATCAATTTCCATACAAGTTTTCGAACTGTCAAAAAACTTTTTATTATTTTATTAATTGGTATTCTGCAGTTCGAATTCTGTTATGAAATCATTTATAAACCATAACCTCCATACTAATAAACGAAGCCAGCGGCGAGTTATTTTTAACTCGCGGATTAGGAGTAAGATTTCTGCCTTTTACGAGCTAGCTAAACCACCAAGGAAGGTAATTTAGCGATGGATTAACTATGACAAATAAATATACCTTCCTTGGTGGTTTAGCTAGCTCGTAAGCGGCAGAAATCTTACTCCTAATCCACGAGTTAAAGAAAGCTTCGTTTATTAATATTGGGGTAACAGAATAAAAGACAGATTTGTTTGACTTTTATCATAAAAGAGTTAAATACATGAAATAAAAACTTTTATTTCTTTAATGAATTGTTCTTCAAAAGAGACAGATATAACAAAATAATATTAAAATGCATAATTACAAACACAAATAAGTAATTTCAAACTAAATTATTTTTATACACGAAAGCACAGAACACAGTTGATGCATGAAACGTAAAAACTAGTCACTTTATCTTGCCGGTCGGCATGGAGTGATCGAGGAGGACCTTTCCAAATAAAATAGAACAATAATTTATCTACGCGAAACAATACACGAGCATTGCACGGGTTAATTTTATTTTGGTCACTCGTCAGTATCAATTTTTTTTTTTGTTTACTACAGCTGACAGCAGATTTTAGGTCTGTTCGTATAAATGTTTCTTTTTCGAAGTTCCATAACAGACTTTTATATAAGATCGAACTCTTGAATACCAATTATAAAAATCTTTTATGGTGGAGATCTGTTATGCATCATAACAGAAAATTAATAGAAGAAAATAACTGATATGACAGAAAAGGCCTAATTCTATAGACACCCAGTAACTCACCGTAAAAAAAATTTAAATTCTAGGCGTGCTACCGTAATGGAAAGTCGCCCCGTCGTTTTTTTTCGACAATTATATCTGAACTTGCTAATAGCCGCATTTTTTGTGCCTTTATTTCCGCTTCCATTTCTGCTTAAAAGTAATTCCCATGTTAAATACAACAACAATTTTGGAATTGTCAAATTCGTTGTTGTATTTTACATGGAAATTATTTTTTAGCAGATATGGAAGCGGGGATAAAGGCACAAAAAAACACGACTAATATTAATTTTGTCTTCAAATAAAAAAAAATAATATAATAAAAATATAGGTTCATACATGTAACTGCGATATACAATTTTTAGCTAATACAAGAACCTCTTTACCATGCGTTTCCACCCTTAGCGCTTCTACCTTCTGAACCAACCCCGCTTCAAATAAACAACCAACGGAATTTTCTGTCAAGCGTCAAAATCCAACAAAAAAATATCGAAAGCGTCACCTTGTTCTTTCTTGAATACTTTAATTTTTTTTTATTTCTTGTAGGATTTGACAAACAAGCTATTTTGTTTTTTTTTTTCTTTTTCGTAAAAAAAAATTCTTTTTTTTAACTATACTTCATACGTGACACCAATTAATTTAGCTAATTAATAATTATACAACACAAATGCACGAATAGAAAGCAAAAAAGTGAAATACAACGCCGAGAAAAAATTCCGAATTGCGATCCAGCGGAGGAAAAACAAAGCGACGCAAATGAAAATGCCTCGCAAACGGAAAGTGCCTATGCCTGCTGTAATAGAGGAAGAAAAGGAAAATGAATCCGAGCTTATTGAAGTCTCTAGGAATTCAACAAATTCAACAACTGTCCACAATGGCCCAATGTACTCTATTATGTCCAATGTCCAGCTCAACGAGACCTTTCACAAGAAATACATTCGTGAGATGAGTCTACTGTATGAGAAAGTAAGTGTTGCGGAAGTTATTTGGCTTTGTTTAGGCAATATGGCTAACTTGTTTGCTCTAAATTCAGATGGATCATGAGGCTTTTATGTTTACATTCATCAAAATGGTCAAATCTGCCATGGAAGGTGAAGAAACCAACGAATATGCCTACACAACCCTTTTGTTTTGTGCAAGGTTTATTGCTTCATATGATGTTGATGATACACATCCTGTTTTGGTGGATACATGTCGGTGGTTATTGACGGTAAGCTACAAATTTCACTATTAACTAAATTATAACAAAAAGTACAGCTCAATAGTTGGGAAAATAGGTAAAAGATGTAATAGAATTGCTAGTTGGTAGCTAAAAGCATTTTATATTTGAAATCATTGCAGTCTTTGGTGTTCATGAAATCATCTTAAGAAAGATAATAATTGCGTCATATGCTCCCACTTTAGGCTGCATGATCTTTGAAGGTCCATTTAATGACGTTCGTAGGCTTCCACATTTGTTATTAACGTTGTCGCATTTGTTTATTCCAGCAGTTGGTATGTAAAGGAATGTGGAATGATTTTGCCTTGAGCTTGTTTTTTTTTAGTTTGTTATTATATGTGTTTATTATTCTTTTTAAAATAATTAGGTATAATTTCCAGGTTCATGCACATATTATTTGATATATTTAAAACGACTCATATATAGGTATGTACCTATTCTATTTATAAATGTAAAATAAAATAAGTGAAAAATAAGTTTACAGAAAGTAAGTGTAGTAAGGGTGCTTACAAATAAGAGTAGGTACAGTCAAACTACGATAAAAAAAATGTTAACTACTGCAATCGAATAAGACACAAAATAGGGGTAGGCACATCACAAAATTTTTTTAAAATTAAGTCTGCATTTTATTGTTCCTTAACCACCCCCCTCCCCCCACAATATTTTTTACATCAAATATTGGTCGGCAAAAAAAGTGACTGCATACAACATATTGAGGCTTTAATTTTGTAATCAAAGTCCAACTTTGCGATTATTGTATAAAAAAATATAGCCTGAGAAAATTTGATAAAATTACTGAGATGAATTCGATGGTCCCAAATTTTTTGACCTCATATCTTTTTAGGTATTAAATATAAAATATGATAAAGTGAATGAAATGAAACAAATAGTGAATACCTATTGAAAGCTGAATATTTTTTACTACACACGTTTTAATTAAAAAACAATTTAAAGATTTAAACAACAATGAGGGGGAGCGCTGGGATATTACGGACATTTTTTGGTTAATGCTTTGACTCAGGAATAATAAAATCAAAATTCTAAGCTGTTACAAATGTTTGTGATGTCAAAATATAATCTGACTGTACTGAACTGGATGGACTTGGATTTTATTTTATCTCAATATCGAACACACAATACAAAACCGGCATAAATATGTATACCCCCTCGAGTTAAAAAATGCAGAAATGCAGTAACACTGCAACATTTACTTTCTATTTCTGAAGACAAATACTGTTCGTTAGAAAACATTTCTACTGTTTTAGAAGAATTAATATTTCCTTTCAACAATGGTATCAAATTTTACTAAAAAATTACATAATTGGTACCATTTTTTTTAAATTGTATTTTGCCGTCATGCAGCATTTCTGCATGTTTGAACTCGGGGCCACGCTGCTGCTAGAAAAAAAGTGTTCCAAATATAGATATGAATAATTTTTTTACCACACATTTCTTTACTTTTACAAATATAAATATGAAGTAAATCAATTTTTTAAGAAAAGGGAGAAATGAGGGTTAGAGAGAGTGGCAATTTCGTTTGTTATTGTGGCTCTGAGCTTAAATAAAGTGCAAAATCCAGTCTCTTTTAAACAGCTGTACATAAAAGATTCTCACTTCCTCTGAACTTCAAGTAGAGTTGTTTCATGTAGGATTATCTCTAGCCTAGTACTCAACTCTGAGTGAAATTAATAATAAAAGTGGTTTGAAATTAACGTTAACAAGCATGTGTAACAATTAGCCCAGTCAAATTCGACAATAAAATCGTAAAGCGTGATGTAGTTCCGTATTTTTGATATGTTGTTGGGGCATGTTGGAGTAGTCTGTAGCTAAGTTTGCAATTTCGAAAAACTGTGCTCGCTGCTCGTGAACAAACGCTAAAACCACCCCATTTTCCGACATTTTCCTTTATAACTTTTAGAAATATGCAATTTAGGTAAAAACCACCCAATTTAAACGTGTTTGTTTAAAATTTTCTACAAAACCACAATAGTTTTAAATTGATGCATGTTACATTTGTGTTGCTATTTAACTTTGAATTAAAAAAAAAAAATATGAAAAACTAAGCAATTTTGAAGCACCGAACAAATACGCAAAAAATTGTCTTATTCTGTTAAAAATTTGGAATCAAATAGTCTAGAGTATTTCAACGCGAAATTCGAAAATTCAATCCAAATCAATCAAATAGGACACTAAAATTGGCACTGATTCTTGTACACGTACTTGGAACCCTTAACTATCATAAAATATTGTTAAATATTTATATCTTTTTTTAAGCAAGCTTGGTAGCGATTTTAAAAGTTCCGAAAATTGTTAACTTTTTGCGCATATTTAAAATTGCTACCAAAGTTGCAAAAAGAAGAAAATTAGCATTATAATGATATTTTATGATAGTTAAGGGTTCCAAGTACGTGTACAAAAATCAGTGCCAACTTAAGTGTTCTACTATGACATGTTTCTTGCCAAAACTATTTTACCGATTTGGATCGAATTCCAAATTTCGTCTTGTAATACTGTAGATTATTTGATTCCAAATTTTTATCAGAATTGGAACATTTTTGACCTATTTTTTGAGTGCTTCAAAATAACTTAGTTTTTAATTCATCTATACGGCTCCTAGAATCCATCGGTCTGGCAGCGATACCGTGGACCTAACACCAATAAAATATCATTTCAAAATGCATTGTTGTGGTCATTGGTATGTGGTATTGCTGGCTGACAGATGGATTCTGGTTAGTATAGGCACAAGGCTTTAGTGATGAAATTTTGGAGCCGTATAAAGCCCTTTTAGAGGGATTCTTTTTGTTGTTGCACTTTGAAAGTGCATTTCAAGGCTGTTGGGGCCGCGATATCGCTGCCAACCCAATGACATGTAGCTTGTACTGATACAAACGACATGGCCACAAAATTTACTTTGAGTAAATGTTCACCAGCTCTCGGGGCTATAAAATGACACATGAGCCCCCTGTTAAAGAGCATATGAGTATTTGAGAATCAGAACTTGTCATATCTATCCAATTTAATCAAAATTGATATTGCTACTTCTTAAATTGGAACTGAATGGTTTTCAAATGATTTTGTTTAGCACAACTAGCTAAAACCCTTTTAAATTTGCTGTAAAATACTATTTTTGTTTCATAAAGTCTCCATACCCAATATGTAGGTATTTTGCATCAAAACTTTAGATATTGATTGCAGTACGTTCGTTCTCAAAACAGTGTCCAAAGTATTTGTTTGTACACTGTACACAATTCATAAAATTTCTAAATGATTTCCCAACTGACGTAATAAAGTTTTTCAAAATAAAATTGAAACATAAAAGACTTTAAGCACCACTAAAAGAGAATCTGATGATTGGCGTCGCCTATAAAACTGGTGGTAGCTTGCTCAAGTGGTTGTTGTTTTATTCAAACCTCCAAATTTCATTTTTAAATTACTTCTTAGAGGAATTTCAAATATATGTAGGTAGTTTTGCTTTTAATTATAACATAAAGATTAAAATATAGTTATGTAAACTTAAATATTTTCTATTTTCACTCATTTCAATTTGCAAGAGACGAATATTTTGAATATAGCGATTTTTGGTATTAATTTATCGTCTCATGAATTCATGAACAAAATTTCATTTAAACATATCAGATGATTTCAAGTACTATATAATACTAGCTACCCCGGCAAACGTTGTTCTGCCATATAAGTTATTTATAGTGAAAATTTTAGTTGCTTAGTAAGATATCACGAATGTATTGTTTGTGTGTTTAAATATTTTAACAATCGATAAAATTGATCGAATGTTATCAAGAACGATCGTTTATGGATGAAATAGAACGAATGCAACGATTTGAACGAAAGTGAATTTGACGTTTATGCTGTCGGCAATGACGGTGCGCATTGTCATTCGATGGATAAACAAACTTGATACGATCGTGACTCTAGTGTTCTATTGAGAAGAAATATTTCGATGAACTATATCGGTGGTGAGCACTTACATATCGGTGCAATCAAGCGTTTCATTGAGTGTCGTCGTTGAGTGTGCGGCACTGCTGTTCTAAGAATTTTGCGGCACCGATTTCGGATGCAGCTGTAGCGGGCCAGTTATTTCAAGTACGATAACACTGTACACAACTTATTCGCTGTTGAGGATAGACTCCGTATTGGGATCTATGAAAAAGGAATTGAGTGCTGTAGACGATGACTGCCGATAAAAAACACCAATCCAACCATTTATTTTCTCAATTCATTGTATTTCATTAACATATTCATTGTTTGATCTCTTAAAAGGTAAATGTAAAGTAAAATATTTTTTATCGGTTATAAGAAAAATCAAGAGCAATTATTGAGTGTCAACAAAGCCAGTGTCAAAAAAGCCGGCAAAACGTTGTTCTGCCAATTCAATGGTCTTGGATATTTGCTATGGTTCTGTTGGCTCAATATTTAACTGGCCCAATTCCTGTGGGCCCAATTATTTGTTGGGTAAATTCCTGCGATCTTTATAAAAACATTTTTGAAATAAAAATATTGTGCTTTTGTGGAATATAAATTTATTCAAACAATATTTTGACTTGATTATATGAAAGTGATAGCATAACAGCTGTCACAGGAAATAGTCACAAAAGTGTGATTGTCACATGTGACAAACACCTTACGCAGATGGAATTTCTTGATAATAACTATCAATTATCACAAAGCACCTTAGTTGATTTTAACACAGAAAATAAATGTCAAAGTGACGCGATAATTCACGTCAATGAATAAGTTCGATGGGGTGGACGTAGTGACATCTGTCATTTAACAACATAAATAATTTCGTTTTGTTTGTAAAATTTTTTGAATATTGTTCATACAAAAATGCTAAATTCGCGATTAAAAAATGGGTGGATAGTGTAGGAGGTTAACATTTTTGGGTTGTTAATACTTTTGGATTTCAAATCTAAAAAAAAAAATCAAAAAACAATTTTCGTCAAAAAACTAAAAAAATAATATTTCTGGAAAGGGCCACCCTAATCACCTATCGGTATGAAGTATACTTTAAAACCGATTCTCATACCTACCAGTAAAACACACCAAATTTCATTAAAATCGGTCAAGCCGTTTCGGAGGAGTTCTATAACAAACAACGTGACACGAGATTTTTATATATTAGATTTTTCTTGCATCTAATGATAATTAAATTTAAGGGAAACTGCCTGGCTAATAAACTAAAAATCTTTGCCATAATAAACATCAAAAATAATATTTAACAAAAAAACTCATCAACCCATTCTTAAAATATTTGGACTTACGACCAAAAACTTCATAAATAAAAAATATGGTTATTTTTGGATGGGTATATTTCCGCCAATGTTTATCAAAACATCATTTTTGATTCATCATATTAAAGGCTTGAGTTTCTTCTTCTTTTCAATAAAATCTTGCATCTATTTTTGAACAAAATAAAAGGTATGAGCAGTTTAGTAAAAAAAAAATCAACTTTTTTTTAAGTCGTTTTCCTATTATTTTTTCGTGCTTAAATTTGGTTTAAAAACCATCCACTTTAATAGAAAATATAATTTACAACAAAGTCATTTAAGTTAAATTCTCAAATTCGGCTTAGTTTTCGACGCAATTGTTTTTTACTTAAAGTTATATTCAATAGCCTACAAAGTGAATATAAAATATTAGCCGAATCTATTCTTGCGTGCAAAAAATGTAATCACTCCATTTCTTCTTTTATAAAAACAAAAATCGCTATGGATACAAGCCCATAATAATTGTTTAATGGTCTCGTTTTTTAAAGCTTAAACTCAAAACATTAAATTAAGGTTAAAAGCATACAAATCTATTGGATATTATGGCTATAACGTTAATCACGATTAATAAGTCGTAACACCGGTGGCATACAAATCCTGTCCTTTACACTAACTTACACGGTTCGCTAAACCTTCCGTAGATCATTGATATATAAGGCTTAGATGGAGCTGACGGGCCACAGAAAATTGGCCTTGTTGCAGTAGTGTATTAACTTTACTAACTTTTGGAGGCGTGGTATCAATTTTTTCAAAGATTAGGAGGTCTAATAGGTGAATATATATTTCATTTAACTTCTAACACACTAAAAACCAAAGACCACAATGGGCGCATTTATTGCATATCAATGTTTCCAACTCTTGCCTACTTTAACAAGAATAATTTGTAATGTTCGTTATTATGGCGGATAGCCTACTATCCAATAGATTTGTATGCTTTTAATCTTAATTTAAAGTTTTAAGTTCAAGCATTAAAACGAGACCAATAACAATCAATTACAGATATTGTATCCATCGCGATTGTTACTTTTAGAAGGCGAAATGTGTCACACTAGATTGCACGTGTAGCTAACAACTATAATAGTCAAAGAAATATAGGATCTGAGCGGTCAAAAATTGATTCATGAAATTTTATTGTTGGTATCAATTGTATCCTCATCTACATATTCAAAGTACCTCAGATTGGGTTTTAATATAGACGCTTAAAAGAAGAAGAGATAGAGGTGAGGTGAAATATTTGTTTTGGTACAATCGAAGCATACGACACATGATTTGAGAGTACTTTTTTAACGCTGAATCAAAAGAGAAAAGAACTGAAAAGGTATAAGTATACTATTAAAAAATTCAAGTCTTTTTTATGGAATGATGACTCTTTTTTTAAGTACAAGTAAAATATTACCCAAAACTATTTTAGAATAAATGTTTCATTTGGCATGTTTAACAAGAATCAAAAGAGTACCCAAAAATATCTGTGTTTTTTTTTTTTTGGGATGGGGGGAGGGGTATATCCAAGTGCTTGATTATTACCATAACATCCATGAACAAACTCTGACACTCATGAAATTTGCTAAAAAATATAATGTAAGTCATGGTTCACAAGAATAAAAAGAGTCAATGTGGATTTTTACCAAATTGTCAAACTCAAAACTTACAGACAAAATTTTGGGTTAATGACATTTGTGCATTCTTTTTGTTTCTAAATTTATTTAAAGTTAACTTTCAGCGTTCTTTTATTTAGAAAAAGTTACTTTGAGTTTTCATTTTGGGGTCAGATTGTATTTGCTTTTCGCCTTTCAATTTGGAATTGTTTTCAATTTTGTAATAATTTATAATAAATTTAATTGTGTTATTATTGATTTTGATATTTGTAATTGTTTTCTGAATAATTCACTTTTCATCGAAATTTTATTTTCCAATCGAGTCAATTTAACCCCTTCCATTTTTATTAACTTTTATCGTTCTTAAATAAAAAGTAACTTTTTTTAACTTTGACATTGCAACTCTTGTTTTTAACCGTAGTAACAAAAAAGAACGCACCACTAAAACAAATAACGCTAAGCACTTAAACGTCATTAACCCAAAATGTCGATATGACGTTTAGAAGCTATGCTAGGCGCCAGTTATAGCGATAATTAAAACCCATCAGTAAAAGTTGAAACAGGTGAAAACTGGAATTTTTTACTTACGGGCGGTTATAGCAATCAGTAAAATTATATCAGTAAATTAATGTCAAACCTACAGCCGCAATCCTTTATTTATTTTTAATGATGCAAAATGCTTCAGTAATTTTTTTACTGATGAGTGGAACAGTAAAAAAATGTAACATAGAAAACTGAAACGAAATGTTCCATTTTTTGGGTTTTGACAATCAGCTGTTCAGTAAAACGAATTTCTATCAGTAAAATAAATAAATGCTTTTTTTTACAAAAATTATTCATCCTTGGGATTATTTTTTGGCAGAAAAAAATATTTTTATTGATTTGCCATCGATTCGTACCACTTTAATGTTTCAATTATTTTTTTTTACACAGCAAATTATCCAAAAGAAAATTTTTACTGATGGTTTTTAATTATCGCTATAACTGGCGCCATACAGAGATATATTGTTTTGTTTTCTTCTTAAAAGCCCTCCTTTTGAAATAACTTGGTCCAAAGAGTGTTTTTTTGAGAGGTTATGTTTATAACATAATATGGGGAACAAATATTAAATTTTCTATCGTTCCTGAGCTACTAGTACTAAAAACTAATAGTAATGGTTCGAAAATATTTGTATTATTAATACAACAAAATTTGGAAAAAAAAGTTAAAACAAAAAATATGATTTTATTTTTTCGTACAAAGAATAATATACAAGAATAATATTTCTTACAATTTTATTTTTTCAATAACTTAGAATTGCTGAATTGCAAAATTATGACAAAATCAACTGAGCCAACAATTATTTTTTAACAAAAAACCTGAAAAGTTTTATTAGAACTGTTATTTTAAATTCATTTTAATTTTTAATTCAACTTATAAATATCTTATACCTAGACAAAAATTCATAAAAACTAGCCTACTTATCAATAACTTACTGGCCCCAAGCGGGCGCTTTGAGTAAAACCTCGAAATTTGTTGACACCAAACCAATACTTGGCCTATACGTAGAGCAAGTAAAAAATAATGATTTCGTTTAACAAAATATTTTTAAAATAATATAAATGCCATATCAGGACTAAAACAAAACCGGAAATATTTTTGTTTGTATCCACCATAGGTCTTTTAGTTAGAAAATTACCCAAAATCCATACAAAACTGTTTTCATAATCATTAATTTGTATTTTTTACAGACCATAAGCCAAAATCCCCACATTCGCTTCCGTTTGTGTCAATTCGTGAATATGATTCTAAACGCATTGGGTGTTGAAGCAGCTCTTGATGACGCCATTTGTGATGGCATCATGGAGTATATGTTGAGACGCCTGCGGGATATCAATCCCAATGTACGGGTTCAAGCAATATTGGCACTCCAACGATTGCAATGTCCGGACAATCCAGACGATGTCGTGCTTCGTGTTTATCAATTTCATTTGTGTTCGGATCCATCGCCGAGAGTTCGTCAGGCTGTAGTAACTTCCATGGGAAGGAATTACAGTACAATTCCATATATTTTGGATCGTCTGTGGGACGTTGATGAGAAAGTGCGTCGACACACCTATCTGCATATGAGTGGATACCCGGTTAAGGCTTACAAGGTATCCCAACGTTTGCAATTACTCGAACAGGGTCTCAACGATCGATCAGATATGGTTAAGAAAGTAAGTATAATTTATTTTCCCCCCATCAGCATCACATTTTTATTTATTCGATTTATTTTCAGGTTGTTACAACAATTATGTTGCCGCAATGGCTAGAGTCTTATAATAAAAATTTCATTCTGTTTGTTTCCGCTTTGAAGCTTGATGCTAGCGAAGCGGAAGTTGAGAGATTTTTGAAAATAGCTAAAGTAGCTTTACGTGAAATCTTTAAGTAAGTTAAAATTATCAATTAATTATTTCTATTAATCTAAAATTTTGTATTGCAGAAGACAAAAGACAGAAGACCTTGTGAATTGTGTTCCTCTTGATGAGGATGGCGAATTTCATAAGTGTATCCCACATGATAAACTATCGATAGAAATAACATTGTATTGGCAGTGCCTTATTGAACATTTATCAGTTACAATGGCTGATGAATTGGATACAATTATCCCCGAACTAAGCACATTTTGTGCGTATGTTTTGAAGTAAGTACAAACTATAGTTAATTCTAACATTAGGAATAAAAGCTAGGAAATTTGAAACTTCTGTTAAAATAACTAACAGTGTTCTTGTCGGACAAATTTTAAGATACAATTATTTTAATATAAATTTAATTTAAATTTAAATAATTTTCTTATTTAATTTAGATTTTGTGAGGCTCAAAAATCGGCAACAGACAAATTTATGAAAATGGAATTTCAATACGTTCTCCTGTCTTTGTTAGAGATTCTCTATCTCTACGATTTAGGCGATGAGATCGGTCGCGAAAATCTCAAAAAATTAATCACTGCAATTTTAAAATCCAATGATATTGAAGAAAAGTTAGTTGAAGTCATCGTTAAATGCACAGAAAATTTAATAACCGATCAGAATTCAAGATTGCAGGTAAGTTTTAAATACTTAGCCTTCTTTCTTTTCCAAAACAGGGCGTTTTTTTTTTTGCAGTTTTTTGTTGAAATTATCGAAGAAATCACCAGCATGAGCTCATTTAAAAATGATGCTCTTATCAATGACCGCGTTCTTATCGACGAATTGCTTGAAAAACATCCCGATAAGGATCTTAAATTAAAATTATCCTCGTTAAAAGTAAAAATCTTAGATCTCGAAGAAGAGGAAATGAATTTTGTTGAAATGAAAGATTATGTACAAGCGCATCGTATAACTGAAGAAAAAAATGCATACACGGAGGAGTATACGAATCTATTGAAACCATTGCTGGAGAAGCATACAACGACAGTTTCAGAAGATACCAGTGGCCAATCGAGTTCGGTGAGTTATTGAAAGAAAACTACTAAACGGCTAAAACTAATTTAAACGATTTTTTAGCTCTCATCGTGCTTTCAGCGAAGCAAAAAAGTCACATCTGAGACGATACTAAAAAGTCTTCAGATAGCATTCTATATGGTCGTATCGAAGAATGTAAGATCTTTGACTCCAAATGTCTGTAGGCTGTATAATGTAAGTGTGAAATCGAATAAAATGATAGATATAAATTAAAAACAAAAACTTTCAGGAATTTATCGGTCGTCACATTGCTTCCAATCAAATTGCCATTAGAGATTGGGCGCTGAAATGTGGGACAGCCTATAGTATGCTGTATGAGGCTCTGGCTAAAGAAATCTATGAAGTTCTTTATGCGCAGTTTTTTAAGAACCACAACATTCGCATATGGAAGACTTCAATTACTTGTATTTTTGAGCTGCTTGACCGGTAAATGTTTTTTAACAGTTTTAGTTTTGAATTTTCTAATAGTGAATGGTTTTTGCAGATATGGGTGTTCGAGCTTTAACGTTGAAGAGCGTCAAAGTAAAAACAAACGGAACGGTAGACAACTGTACAACACACTGGAGTTTCTCGATGCCGACGATGACAGCAGTGTATGGACATCAGGGCAAGGTAAACTAGAATACTCTTCTTATCTCTTTCATCTTATCCTACGTTTTTTCATCTTGTTTGTTAAGCTGTGGATATAATATTTATGATGTCGCATTTTCTGGACACTTGCGACGATGTTTGTATTATTAGTGCAATTGTAAATGGCTTCTGTCGTCTAGTTCTCCATGATCATATCAAGAATTCCGAAATCCTGGAGAAACTACTTTTACGTTATTTTAATCCATCGACAGGTAAAATTGAATCAATTTAACGAACAAAAAAATATTTTTAACTTTTGTAAATTTCCAATAGATGCTGAAATAAATCAAATTCTGGGAGTGTTCCTTGAAAATTTGATACAACGTAAAAAACAAGAATATCTCCATCCGTGCCTTTTGCCAACAGTTTCTCAAGTTATAAGTGCTCCTTATGAAAGTCCGCTTCATGAAATTAAACCCGAAACGGTGTTGCGATTTGTTATTGATGCTACACGTCCTGAATTTTGTGCACCGGCTGCAAATATTCATAATAAATTGGCACTTTCGTTTTTGCAAGAAATGCAAAATAATATCGCCAACAAGGATTTGTGTAAGATTTTGTCCAAAGAAGTGTTGACGTTGGAAATGTGTGTGTTGGATGATCAAGCATTAAAGGATGAACTTAAGGGCATAGCCGAAAAGTTGATAAACGTGAGTTTTTTTTTTTGTTTCTTATGTCCAATTTTTCAGTGGCGAGATTAAACTCGAGTTAACTCACCCAACTCTGAATCTCGCAGATATAAAAATGAACCTAAAGAAATTAATTTTTGTTTTTCAATTTTACTTTTTCAAATTGTAACTTATTTCAATTATTTTTTATTTAAGTGTGAATTTGATTCTAAGACCTTGAAGAATATAATTGATTTTAAGGACATGTTGGATGGTAAATTTAATCCACCCTTACTGCCAACAAATCCCGATGGTTCTGATGATGTAAGTTGTTTATATATTGTATTCTTACGTAAATACTTCATAAATATATTTTTTTAGGAGGATAAATCGGATGATGAAAACGCCAGCGCAGTTACAACGGAGAAGGAATATGAAAAAGTTACATCAAATGAAACTGCTTCAAATCGCCTTCTACCAGTGTTGGAAGAAGAAGATGAAGTTGAGCCGCAAATTTCTACAGAACAATTGAGTATTGCCCAAGCAGAAAATGAAAATTCTTTAGATAAGGAGAAAACCATAGAACCACAAATTCCCACAGAAGAAATAAATAGTGCCCAAGTTGAAAATCAAAACTCTGCAGATAAGGAAAAAACCTTAGAAACCCAAAGACGATCAACAGAGAAAAGAAAATCTGATGCGAAGAAAAAGTCTCCTGAAAAAAAGAAAACTCCCGAAAAGAAGGCAGCTCAATCTCAAAAGCAGCAAACTAGAACAAGAACTAAACAAGCTGAGAAGGAGAAGGATCCAGAGCCATCAGCCGAGCCACCACCTGAACCAAATGAAACAGTGGAAGACGAGCCTCCTCCTCAAGTTTCTGTACCAGTTGTTGAAGTGATTCCGCCGTCAACTCCTCTTGCAGTGAGAGTCGAAACACCTATGACGACGCCTGCTAATTCTATTCGTCAAATGGCAACACCAACAACCTTCGGCCGGGAAAACTCAACAGGTTTGAGATATTTACGCAAATCAATGAATTCCGCGCGTCAAAGTACGCATCCTGAGGATGCGCCATCTCCTAAAATTCGCATTGAGGCTCGAATTGATACAATTGTTTCACCACAAAAGGCCCCAACTCCGGTTGAAAAGCCACGATCAACAAGGCAGAAACTTCGTGCCTTAGCAAATCCTACAAATTCTGCTACAGACGATGATGACAAATCTACAAGAAAGCGGACACAATCGGCTAAAAATAAAAAGACCGCGACTGTAATATCTACACGTAAGACGCCTAGGAGGCAGGCACAAAAACAACAATCACTAGCAGAAGATGTAAGTTTTAATAAAAAAAAAAAAAAAATGTAATGTTTTTTTTTTATATTTGTTGTTTGATTTTTTTTAGAGCAATGATTCTGAAGAGATTCCTCCATCGCCTACATCATCTGCAGATGCAACATATGAAGTAAGAAATTCGACAACTAGAAGATTTAATCGAACTCTTCGTTTTGATAATATCAAAGTGAGTACCAAGAGAAGAGGTGTTCAATTATTATAAGCAGAAACTACGTTAAGTATCAAAATGACTGTGCATTCATTAAAACATTACCTCGCACATTTTTTTGTAATGTTTGTAAAATCTTAATAATCAAATACCAAATTCAACTTAAGTCATAGAAAATAATTTTGTATTAGTAAAACTTTTTCAATAACGCTTTACACATCATAAATAAGGGTAAATAAACAAAATTTCTTTAGTTTGTTGTTACTGAGCTAATTATTGTAGTTTTGTGATTCACTTAGTTAAGAAGCTTCTATGAAATAGCTTATAATTGGTAATTCAGTAAAGTAACTAATGCGTCCATTAAAATCGTAATTGATTAATATGTGCTTCGATTGAATGTTAAGAGGTAAAAAATTATTATTATTATTATTATTTATTAACAAGCAATTAAAATTACAAGCTAATATACAAATTTAACAAGCCTAGCTGCAGAGACTATTGGCTTTCTTGCTTATGAATTTAAATTACAATTTTTGCATTTTTGAGAAATTTAGTAATGTTATTTATATTTGTTAGGCTGGGATTCTGGAGGATTTCATATATGGAATTGTTTTTGAAAATATTGTTAATTATGGGCTGCGACACCGGACAAAGTTCCAAAATATGTTTTAGATCAAGGCGGGTGTTGCAGGTGGAGCAGGTTGGGGCGTCGTTTTTATTGAGGAGGTGTTGGTGGGAAGCAGTGGTGTGTCCAAGTCGAAGTCTAGCAAAGTTAGTTATTTTTTGTTTCGAACAGTTCGTAGGGTACATCGGCGTAGATTTTAAGGGGTTTATATCCTTGTAGTGATGGTGATACAGACTCCGTCGTGGATGTTTTTTGCAACAGATATTTTTCCGGTATGCTTGAGGAGATCGGTTTTGGTGAAGATGTTGAAGGTGAAGACAGGTGCGTTTTTGGCTGAGTTCGCAGCACTGTCGGCATATTCATTTCCGCATATTCCAACATGGCCAGGAGTCCACATTAGCTTAATGGTTTTCAATTTTATCAGTTGATATCTTATTGCTGATATGATTTCGGTGTTGTTGTTTGCGTTGTGAATTGCATTGATTACTGAGATGCTGTCGGAGCATATAATGCATTTTTCAGATAGATTGGCTGCAGCTTTAGTCGCTTGTAGGATTGCAAATGCTTCTGCTGTAAAGACCGAGGCAAAGTCTGGGAGAATGCCAATGCTTATAGTTGATCCGTTTTCATCGGTCACCGCGTAAGATGTGGAGTCTGGAGTTTTAGAGCCATCGGTGAAGATAAATCTCCATTCGTCAGATCTTAAGTCGAAGACGATACAATTATATAATTGGCGATATGTGCTATTTGCTGTTTTTAATTTTTTGTATTTGGTTAAATCTAAGATCAGCGATTCAGGTTTGATGAACCATGGTGGGTAGCGTGGGGCGATAAGCCGTTTTCTTTTGGTAGGCAGATTGTTAAGCCTTGCTTCCTTAAGGATTCTAGCGATGGCGGATGGGATTCGTTTTGTTAATTTTTGATTTGTTGTCTTTTTGATGTCGTTATCGATAATGGAGTTTTTAGAGAATACAAGTTTTGCGAGCATTCTTAATGTTAGTGCGTCTCTTCGTTCCACGATGCTGGGGAGTCCTGCTTCAGCTAAGATGTTTTTTGTTGGAGTTGTTGGAAAGGCGTTTATGCTTCTTCTAGCTGCTATGTGGTAGATTGGATTTATGATGTTTAAAACATACTTTGGGCAGTGACCATATATACACAACCCATAATCAATTTTACTTAAAACTAAAGTTTTGGTTATGTATGAAAGGGTGTTAATATGTACATTGCTTTTATTTGATGCTAAATATCTTACTATGTTAGTTCGTGCAGCTAGGGATTTCTTAAGTTCTAAACAATGTTCTTTCCAAGAATATTTACAGTTAAATATCAATCCTAAAATACTTAAATTACTAACATTATTTATCATGGTGCTGTTTATGTTAAGGTTAAGTTGTTGACAATTTTTTTTTCGACATATATGGAGTAGTTTACATTTGTCAACTGAAAGTTTTGCACCAGATTTTTTTGACCATTCAATTATATCTTCTAATGCAATTTGAAATAAAGATTTACATTTACTTAGGTCATTAATGTTGCATAATATATAAATATCATCTGCGTAACTACAATGATCTAAAAGATGATGTTTAATTAAAATTGCGTTTATATCATCGAAGGCAATAATAAACAGTATTACCGAGAGAGGTGATCCCTGGGGAATACCGTTATGAAGTGGGTAGCTGGAAGAGTAGACGTTATTGGTTTTTACCCAAAGTTTTCTGTTAGCTAAAAATGATTTTATGTATCCGTATATACTGCTTCCAACACCCCAGTTTGTGATCTTGTTTAGTATAATATGAGGACCAATACGATCAAAAGCTTTTTCAAAGTCGAGAGAGAGTATAGAAATATGTTTTTTGGTTGAAAGAGCATTTGAAATGGCAAAGTCGATGTGGAGCAGAGCATCAATTTTAACTGCTTTGAATATTTTCAGCCTTGTTGGAAAAATATTTCACCTCACTTTTTTTTTTAATCAGAAATTAAGACAGTTCACTAATTTTTGGTATATTTTTTTTATTGTAAATTAAGCAATCAGCAAGCTGCCGGATGAACGAAGTAATTTGACTCTTTGACGGTGTTTACATTTGGCTCGTTCAGGAAAATGAGAATTCAGAAGTCTCACTGTCAAAATACATGAGCCAACAAAATTTTGGATCAGCTTACTCATGCATTTTGAGAGTAAGGCCTTTGAGATCTCATTTTCATGAACTAGCCAACTAAACTCCCTTTTCGTAGATAAAATTTACGTTCAAATTGTAATATTAATAGATTGCTTTTTATTGATTGAAAAAATTGATTTCGTTATCCGATTGGTAAAGACGGCGGCCTCACTTCGCGCGACTCATTTTGATGACTGTATTTTATCTCACTCCAAGCTCTAGTGAGAATGTGTCTTTTTCAATTGGAACAGTTCTACACCTTTATTGATTCCAACCGAATTAATTTCTGTTTTACGGAGCCATATATTAAAAAATTGTATGCGTGGCCGAGTAAAATGTCTGATATTTATGTTTTGCGCTTTCCGATGAGTTAACATTTGACAAGTAATCTAACGAACGAGTTTATAAGTATAGAAGATGTGTTCACACTCCGAAAATATTACTCGGAACAGCCAATCAAAATCGCTTGAAGTAATAGAAGTTAGGCTAGGCGCATATTAAGACGCGTGTGTGATCTGGAGCGGGTCACACGTCACGATTATAGAAACATATATATATATATATATAACAATTATAACCACTTCAGCCTGATATGTGTGTGAACCGATGAAAACGGAAAGAATAAAAAACCCTAATAGATACGTAACACCGAACGATCCCTCCACACGAATGGGGTTTCAAAAAGGCACGTATTCGGGTCTACGGCACATAAAGTAAACGTAGCGTTCACACAAAGTAAACGTAGCGTTGACACATTCACGGTTCTTTTCGATTTGGTTTCTGGTTTTTTGAAATTTTTTTTCATTAGTTTGATTTATTTTTAAATATACATAGGTTTGTAGTGAACCTCATAAATGTTTTTTTCAAGTTGCCAAATGATGTTGTTGACATTGCATAAAAGGCTCCAAACTCCAACCGTTTTTTGATGATTGGGTGCACCCAGAAAGGACATGTCAATAATTTGACTTCGTATCGTGGATAGTGGACCCGAAGACAAACATTTCATGAACCGTATGTGTGTGAACCGTATGTGTCAAGACGGAAACCGAAAACGAACCGAATACAGACCCAAACGAATGAAAACGTATATGTATGTGTGAAACGAGCCTAACAAAAAAAAATAATTTTGAATATTTTTTGTTGCTATAAATTAAGTTCGAAGTTGAAATCTTTTTTTTTATGAAACACACAACGTGTTAATAAAAATCCGTTCGGTTTAAAATATTATGAGCGAATTCATCATTTTCGATTCGATCATTTTTTAAAATATAGCTGAAAAAGAGTTTAACAAAATTATTCAACATTTATATATCTTGAATTTCATAAATTAAACAGTCAATTCGTGGTCACAAGGTTATTTTATTTTTGTCCACATTTTATGTTTTTGGGGGTGATAACTTAATTCAAAAAATTTATTTTTACAGACACGAAACCTACCAGATACCCCTGGCTTAAAAGCAACTCGATCTAATCGCAATAACACCCCTAGTACTGTAAGTACAATAAGATATATTTTCTCTACTATCACATAAACATGAAACACTTAACTTTTTATATTTATAGAACTCAAAGCAACCATCAGAACCAGCCACAAGAAATACACGTAAGCGACGGATTTCACCAAACTCTCCTAAAAGTTTAATTGAAGGAGGTAAAGAATTCGCGTCTCCTTTACGCAAACAATCAAAGACGAGTATTCATCTTTCAGAAAACACAGCAACAACATCGGGCACCCTCAACAAAACCAACGAGAAAGAGCCGACACCAATTACAAATAAGCAGCTGCAAGCGAAGAATTCTAATGTTCCTGAAACCCCAGTCACACAAAAAAGAATTACTAGGAAGGCGCAAAAGAAAACCAATAGTCCATCGAGTAAAGAAAATGAACCAAAGAGTCCAGCGAAGTCGATTGATTCGGCAACATCAAGTGATCTAAACTATTTGTTATCTAGTGAAAGTGACAGTGATAGTGGCGAAGAAGCAGTTCCTTTAAAAACTCCCAAAAACAAGAGGAGATCGAATTTCGTCGTAGCAACATCTACCAAGAAGAGATTGACAAATAGTAAAAACCCAGCTCTTGCAATCCGTCGAAATTACATATCGGCTTCGGCTAATCGCGTCAATACGAGAAATTCGGCACGAAGAGATCGCCAAAACAATATGATAATGACGCGCAAACGTTTGTCTTTGGAAAGTGTTCGAAGTCCCAGGTCAAAGGCAACTTTGTTCGCATCACCGAAAACAAATGCTAAAAAAAAAGTCACATCAACCGCAGTAACGCAACCGAAGGTCAGTAGGATTCCAGTTAATGTAGCCCTGCGTTCAAATAGATCAAATGCTAATTTGAATAAGTCCAAAACTCGGACGACTGATTCTACGACGAAAATGAGTTCATCTACCAGCACATCGAACATAGAATCGGAATCAGAGTCAGAAGAGAACGTGCAGGCAAAAAAACCATCACAATCCAAAGCAATAGTGCAGCAGCCGCGTAGTTCTTCGTCGTCAATTGCCGCTCAAAGGCCAAGGTTGCTATCTAGGATCGCAAGAAGTACAACACGCACCACAGCTATGAATGCAATGCTGCGCAAAAGAAAAATTTGACGTCCGCATAAGCCCTTTCAAGATTTTCATTTCATTTATTACTAAGTTATAGAATTTTTTTTCATATTTTTACTTTTCTCCTTTAGTTTGAATGATACACTATGTATTTGTCTGTCTTTCAATTTTCTGCATCCAAATTTGATTTTTTTTCTTCTTCTCGTTTATTTACGCATGTTGTTGAAACTAACAAAAAAATAAAATTTCAGTAAAAAGGCATTTTACACCAACAATTAATCGAAAACAAATAAAACTGTTTATAATTAATTTTTTATACGCCTGAAAAAGTTGTTAATGTATTATAGATATTATATATATATAAATAAATTATACCCCAAGCATAGGTAGTATAATGACTTTAAGTGGTTTCTTTAATTATTCTTTTTTTCTTTCCCTCTTTTACACTGCAATTACAATGAATACAATTTTTGGTTTATGAATTTAATGAATTATTATTATGAACAAAATAAAAAAAAAACATATTTTAAATCAATTTAAATTAAACACCTTGTAAATAATAATATAAAACAAAATGTTTAGCAATAAAGAATTAGATTTGTAAAATAAGTTTTTTTATTTTCAACAAGAATACGATTTTATTGGTTAGTATGGGCTTTCTGGCTCTGGGATTGTTTTTGCAAAATACATGAAACGCCAAAAATGAGAAATGCATTACAAAATGATTGTATTCACAAGCACATTTCCATTTAAAAAAATGGACACGCCTGGATCGCACAAAACCTGGGGGCCTATTCTGGAAAGCGCGGCGGATCGCCCCAAAGCGCTTTCCATTTTTTGTATGAAAGCGATAGGTTTCTAGGTGACGGGTCGGTGGCGAATTGAAAACAAAAATGCAAAATATATCTTCTTATCTTCCTTCTTAACCTTATCATTTTAAATCACACTTATTTGGTTCATTTAAATGTTTTATTTTATGACTAATAGCAACAAAATCGAATAAATATACAAAAAGTTATTCTTTTGGCACAAAATATTAATAAAGAAGTTTCACATCAAGAAATTCTTCGACGGCCAAGAACAACTGTCATTTTTGTTTAGAAAAATTGAGAAGTGGAAGTAAAAATGGAATTTATTTTGGAAAAATTTAGAGAGTGGAAGTAAAAATGGAAGTGGGTTGGAAATATTTGACATTAAAATAAGAAAACTGGAAGGATCGCTTTCTTCCACTTTCGCTTTTGAAAATAACCTAAAGCGAAGACGGTCTAAATTGAAATATCGCTTTCAATACGATCCGCCGCGCTTTCCAGAATAGGCCCCCTGCTCTCGTAGGTAACGACTTTCACGTAGCTTGAAATTGACAGTGTACATGTTTATTTGTTCCATAAAATTATGATATCATTAAAAAAAAGTTTAAAAACAATTTAAAATATATGTAAATGATTACTTTGAAATAATAATTCAAAATAATCATTTACATATATAAATTAGTTGTTTTAATAGCTACAAAAGATAGAGCTAAAAAAATGTATGCCACCTGATTTGATTAATAAATGTGAATTTATGAAAAAAAAAAAAATGGGCACGACTGGATCGCAAAAAATCGCAAATCTTTACATCGTTTTGAAGAAAGTAAGATTATTGCGCTTGATATTTCTAAAGCATTTGATAGAGTTTGGCATCAAGCTCTATTATCGAAAATGCGTGCATTTGGTATCGATGAATCTCTTCTTCGTTGGACTAGAAATTACCTTTCGGATCGTTCAATACAAGTTGTATTGGATGGTTTCAAGTCTGAAATTCACAAAATAAATGCTGGTGTGCCCCAGGGCTCCGTTCTGTCTCCGACTCTCTTCCTTATATTCATAAACGATCATTTATCTGAAATTTCTAATCCATTAAATTGTTTCGCTGACGACAGTACCCTCAGCTTCTCATATTCGTTTACAGATTCTCATCCATGTCCTTCGGATGTGGAAATTGAACGGCAGCGTATGATAAGCTCACTAAATTCTGATCTCGACAGCATTGTCCATTGGGGAATAAAAAATCGTGTAGAATTTAATGCTTCAAAAACTCAAAAACTCAACTACTGTCGTTAAAACGAAGCCCACCCCCATGCCACTATCCATGAGTGGCACTTGCTTCAAAAACTCAAAAACTCAACTACTGTCGTTAAAACGAAACCCACCCCCCATGCCACTATCCATGAGTGGCACTTGCATTGAGGAAACCGAAAAGCTTTCAGTCCTCGGTATGTGTGTCACAGACCACCTTTTATGGAACGACCACATATTCGACATCGCCAAAAATGCTGCTAAGTGTTTAGGTTTTCTCCGTCGATGCAAGAAATTTGTCTCCCCTTCTGATCTGGCTGTGATCTACAAAGCCTTTATTCGTCCAAAACTTGAGTATAACTCTCACATTTGGGCAGGTGCTCCAAAAACCCACTTGAGTTTATTGGATAGAATTGAAAAGAGAGCTCTTAAAATGATAGGTGAAAGAACTATAACGGAAACATTCTCATCTCTTGAGCACCGTCGAAATGTTTCATGTCTTTCGTTATTTTACCGTTATTTCCATAAACAATGCTCTAGTGAAATAGCCAGTTGCATTCCTCCCCTTAAACAATTCAACCGTAATACTCGCGCTTCTAGGAATGCCCATCAGTTTACCCTTGATCCCAATTTCGGACGTACTGTTAAGTACATAGATTCTTTCTTTAGTCGCACTACTCGAATGTGGAATGCTCTACCCAGCTCAATTTTCCCCTCCCATTGTGATCTACAGACGTTCAAAACCAATGTGGATCGGTATCTCCTTTTAAATCCCCTCCAATCTACCTAATCGCTCGTGCTGTGTATATCATCTTAAGGGTAGTCACAACCCCTTTTACACGCGCTTAATATAAAAAAAAAAAAAAATCGCACAAAACTTGCTCTCGTAGCTTACAACTTTAACGTAGCTTGAAATAGAAAATGTACATATTTATTGGTTCCATAACATTATCATTAAAAAAAAAGGTTTAAAAACAATTTAAAATATAAATGATTACTATGAATTATTAAAAATTAGTTATAAGCTAAACCAGATTGAGCTCAAAAAAAAGTATGCCACCTGATTTGTTTAATAAATATGAATTTATGAAAAAAAAATTTAAAAATCGTTAGAGCGGTTTTTTATTAAATTATCTTTTTATATATAGGTAATCTTGAACATTTTTTAAAATGAAATTTTGTATGCCAACTTTTAGTTTTTAATAAAACACATTTTTTTACAAAATTTAAAAAAAAAAATCATAAGCCCGTTTCCAAGATATTCAATTTTCAAAAAAAAAATTTCAATATTTTTTTAAAAATCCAAAAATTATTATTTAGAAAATATTTATATGCAAAATTGTTAAAATTATAAGCGACCTTTTGTATAAAAATTTTGGTTGAAATCGGTGTAGTAGTTAACGAGAAATTTGAAAACCAAAAAATCGGTTGTATGACAGGTACCGTTAATAATCGTTATAAATTTTTTTTTTCTACCAAAATATTTATTTTACTAATTTTAGTAGCTCGGAATTTTTTTTGAAAATCGTTAGAGTCGTTTTTGAAATAAATACATTTTTGTATATTGGTTGTATGACAGGTATCTACCGTTATTTTTTTAGTTAAAAAAAAATTCAATTTCCCCTCTAGAGAATCACACAAGAAGCTTAAGTCCAAAGTTTGAAGAAAATCGCTTCAGCCATTTAGGCTGCAGGTCGAGGTACATACATACATCTGAATATTTTGGCAAGGCAAGGTTAAAAAAAATACCGGAGTTACTCAAAAACTAAAAAAATGGTTGAGTTTGAAAATATTTTTTTCGAAAACTATTAACAGAAATAACTTGATTCAAAAACTCAATAAAAGAACAGACTTCTAGCTTTCTAAAAATGTATCATTCTTTATCATCAGTGTTTCCGTTCTTGTCAAATAATTTGTTTAGCGATTTATTTGCATTTTTAAGTATTTTTTAAATTTCTCCTTCCACCTATACGGAAGGAGATAGACCCCTACCTCCGCGGTGAAAAATACTTGTATTTAGCCCCTCTACAAGAATCTGTTATTATTTTACACCAACTATTCACTTCCCTAATTCTTAATAGGCAGGTTTATAATTTTTTTGTGAAAAACGACAAATTTTCGATGGCTTCCCGATTTTGTTTTTCCCAAGGGCGACTCAAATTAAATGATGTGGATAAGTTCAGAAAAACCATTAAGCATAAACTATAAGTTGCACACAGTGATTTGGCAAAAATTATTGAAAACGATCCACCCTACTACACATGAAAGAGCTTTTAAAATACACTGGTGCTTGTTGCATCACACTTAACTAAAGAACTTGCCACTGAATTACAAAAAAGGACCACTGAGTTTCCCACAAATTGTTTTTGTTATCTTGTTAAAAACCAAATATATCCCCTCATTACCTACCTACTGCACTTCAAACTGCAGAGGCAGACTGCTGCTTGTGTACAGTTCTCCATACAAGATACAGAGATTCATTCACGCAGACGGCCGCTGAAAACAGTCGACATGGATACACACGACGCAGGCGGTCTGCGCAGATTTGTGCACAACAACAAAATATATTGGTCTGCAGCGACGTGTCTGTGTCGTGTATGGGCCCCATAAGCACACTGAATGAAGTTGCCATTACCACGTTGATGTACCTATATCATTAATGATTTTTCTTTGGGTTTTTGGAAGGGAGCTTTGTGGATTTATGCTTTTTTTGATCTTTTGAGAACAAATATTTTAACCTTAGGACTCAATTGACGTTTTCCTATATTTATGTTTACTTTTAACTGTGGAAATTGCGAAAAAGTGGGGTACTGATTTTTTTTTAGAAAATCACCCCACCCACCTGAACGGCTGTCTTCATGTGCCAGTCTCAATAATGTTAGCATCAACCATTTTTTACGTAAAACCAATAAAAAAGAAAGTAATTTAAATCTAACCTGAAATTCCTAAAATACAAAATGGCGCCCAACTTTTGCGGAATCCTAATGGGGAATGTATTACCTACCCAATATCTAATCCAAAAAAATGTACGGACTTCGATTAAACGCTAATATAGGTTCTTTTTGCCAATTTTGATGAAATTCTAGAAAAACATTTGTTTTTTAAATTACAAAAAGTGTCTTGCTGGGCTTTTGCAACCGCAGACGCAGTCTGAATTTTTCCTAAAAGATTAATAGATATCAATGAAAAAAATATTTGTTCGAAAATGATTGTAAAAATAAGTTTATAACCGCTATAAATGGCATGCGTATGGGAAAACACAACAACTCCTACCAGCTAGACTGTCCCCATTCGAATCGAGGGGGGACGACAAAACATTGAAAAATCTGCCGCTAGAAATTGATTGCTTTTCTATGTTGCTAGCTCTCGTACTATAAGGCTTGGCTTTCCACAAAGAAAGAATGTAGGAAAAAATAATCAGGAAAAATAAAAAAAAAAAAAAATACATTTTTGTTTACCGAATCCACGAAGATTATCCATCTAAGGTTCAATACACAAGCTTCTACTAACTTCTATTAAGCCGTACCGAAGCTAAAATGTTATTGAGGAATGCATGTCGTTTGCTTATCAATGAACGACTTTTGTCGAATTGGTCTTCGGAAGTTCAAGATATTTAAAACCTTTTTATTGCATCAGACATCGTCATTATGTTTTCAAAAGGAATTACTATAACATAAATCTATCCCGATAAATTTGAACAACATTATGAACGTCCCCAACTTTTGGGAACAATTTACTTTTATCGCATCGAACTTTTTGTACATAAATAAATATTTAAATTGGATGGCAAATCAGCTCGTGGAGAACCAGGACCTAGTGACTTACAACTCTCAACCATTCCTGTGAGTGCGTGTGAACAGGAATGGATGAACTTTTTGTACTCATAAATTAAATCTTTGTTAGGGACCATTTATAGAGACCAGGATTTTCCTGTTGCCGTCTGTTAGTATTTCTCTTAATGATAAACTCAACAACACTCTTCCTTCCTAAATATTTGTGTTTGAGTGAAGCATTTTTTTCACAAGTGCTTTGGTACATTTTCCCTCTCCAAAAAGCACCATTTCATAGATCATATATATTTTTATTGACTCATCTTGGTTTTCGTTAGAAATGGAACATTTCTGCCAAGTTCATCAACAACCATTGTTTTCAAAGGGTTTTCGCAATATTTACCGTAATCTTCCAAAGTTTCACTGATTTCTGTTTGATCACTAGCGCCTAACCAATAGAAATAAACTCATGGGCTGCTTATCAAATTCTGGTCGCATGTGCTCTAAACCGGGTTAGTTCTGAGGGATTATTTCGAACACAACACTTCTTGGCAATTGAGGTTAAAACTACACTCGAACACTTAAATGGCTGCGCTTATTTTGTTTAAATGAAACAATATGCGGGTTTTGTTCATAACCTATACACGCTTAAACAAAATACAACGCTTCAAGAACCCGGAATACAACCGGAGAAACGTCGGAAAAAGCATGAATTAGTTGTTTAATTAATTGCATCATTTTTCACTGATGATTAGCCCAATTATTCAAACAAATAAAATACAACAAAACTGCCTGTAAAAGTCGTTACGTTAATATTAGTATCTATTAAGTCTTGTACTTAGCCAACGAATGAATATCTGTTAAGGCATATGTCATTGACTTGTAGGATATTTTCTATCCGGGCTCAGGAAATTATAAATAAGCCGTGTCAACACACAGGCTATCGATAGGCTCGTTTCTATATTTTATTTTTAGAATATTTTGTATGCGGACTATTTTGTTGCTTTGTACTATTTAAGACCATATAGAGTAAGAGAAAAATACACGTATAATACTAAATTCCAAAATTAAGAAAAAAATAAAAAAAAATTAGAGCAAAACATAATTTTTTAGCCTTTTGATATGTTTACACTTTCGCATGTCTATGAAAAAGTAAAACGTCTTTGTGTTTACAATTCTAAGCTACTAATATCCTTGAACCACAAGAGCAAGTTCTTGCGATCCAGTCGTGTTCTTTATTCGTCGTGTTTTTTATTCGTTCCTGAAATATTCAAATATTATCAAAGAAACAAGTTAAATCAAATTAACGCAATATTAATTAATATCAAAATAGCTTTATTAAAATTTCTTGGAAAAAAGGTATAAATGTAGGGTTTTTTTTTGTATTTAGTTCTTAAATAAGTCAATTAGTTTTATAAAAATAAAGTTTTTATTTACTTTATAATTATTTTAACAATACAAAATTTTCATTGAAAATATGAAACAAAAGTAAAAAAAAATCAATAATTATATAATAAAATTTAAAAATAAAAAGAAAATTGTAAAAAAGTAAATAGAGTTTTTTTGTTCGATTTTTTAATTTAAACATAATATAAAATTTCTTCTCTTTCAAAATATTTTATTAATATTCCTATAAAATTTTTAACGTATTCAAATACTAATAAAAAAATTATATTAACATACTTTTTACAGCTAAATAAGTACTTATTCGGGATTCAGACTTCGATAGAATAGAAATGATAATATGTCATGTTTGAAAAGAGATACAAAATATATAAGTTTTTAATGTTTTCAAATCATTAAAAGATAATTTAAGAAAGAACCGATATCTGCCAAAAGAAATGCTTAAAAGTAGCCGTGAAGAGTTTGTGACTGTACAAATACAACAACAAAAATTAAACAAAAGCGATAGTTTGAATTATCATTTATGTCCTTTCAACTTCATGGCGGTTATTTGAAGATCCCAGTCTGATTTGTGTAGAGCTTCAACAGATTCCGTTAGACTTAATTCCATACCACAGAGGATATTTTGTAGTTTGATAAGTTTTATTGCTTTGTGCACATCCCATTCGATGAATTCCAGAACGTGAAGGCATCTACTTGGGGTACTCTATAAAATATAAATATAAATTATGAGGCTACAAAATTAACAATTAAAACACAATAACTTACCTCCTTTCCCAGAACTTTCATCATTATTCTCACTTCGTCAGAGTCTACACCACGTTCGCATCCCTTAGGCTTCTTATCTGAAAATTCCAGTAGATCCTCACAACTCACGGAATTCGAGTCTTTAACTAAAGCTCCTTGAGGTGAAGCATCTTCTTCCTGGTCAATTTCATTTGAATTTTCAATCACAGGCCCTTCTTGCTTACTGCCAGGACGGCTGCTATGACGACTGCCGTCACTAGTCAATGATCTATTCATGGCCATGTCAACGCTCTCTCGAATTTTGTTGAACAGTGCATGGCCTGCCAATTCATTGCCACTATTTCCACTTGAAGTTGTGGCTACAGCTGCTACAGGCTTTGTGACAACAACCGACGTTGAACTACTACCACAGTTTGTGCTTGTACTTTTTGGCGATACAAAGGGAACAACAGTTTTCTTTTCAATGTCCAGATTACGAAGTTCATCTTCGTTAACATAAAGCCCGGATATTTTTGTACTATCAAAGTCAACCTCCTTGGACTTGTTGTATTGTTCCTTCTGAATAGAAAAATTATAGAAACCATCTGTTACATCAGGTGACGTCAAGTTATGACAACCATCTTCAACCATTGCTTCAAACTTTAAGGATTCCGAATGAGTGTTGTTCTCATTCATGTCTCGGTGGATTTCCTGCAAGTTCTGGTAGGTTCTCACATCATTCGGCTTTTCAAATGAATCTGAGTGTCTACTCGTTGGACGAACAGCACTGACTGCTTCATGTGTGAATTTTCTTAAATTAATACCCGAATTTCGATGTGCGTCATTCGACAGGGAATTATTTCTATCAGCATTTGTTCCAGGGAATGGAATTTTAGGGTCATCGTCAGGTGTTATTTCGGTGACTTTATTAAGAGTCCTTTGAACACCATAGGCTGGAATTATAAGCGGATGTTTGCGCACATGACGCTTAGGATTGGTTTTAATAACTTTGTTTCTATCTCTTGGTGGCAGGGGAATAACATTTGAGCTGGAATTGTCTGCCTGATCAGAGCATGATGCACTCTTCTCGCCGTTCTTCTCGGGGAAGGTATAGAAAGTATTCGTCAGATAGCTGGGGCTTTCGCACTCCTTGTCACAAGCAGCTGCTTGGCTGCAAGTATTACTGTTGACTGGAGAGTTTTCATCATTTTCCCCGGCCAATGTTCTAGGCCTCTGTTTCAAAGGAAAGAATTTTGGATTCGTGATGAGTTCACTTTTTCTTAGCTTTCCGTTAAATCCACGATTGGGAAGCGTCATAGGTCGGGGAGCTTCCTGCAGTGGAACAGTCAGTTGACCTTGTTGATTTCTCAAACTTGTTTCCATTGCAAGTACATCAACTTCATTTTTCAAATGGACAGATCTCCTTGGTAGCGTCTTAGCAGTGGTCATTTCAAATTCATTAGTGTCCAGTTTGCTTATGAATGTCATCGAAGACTTTCGTTCAATTAGACTATTATAGGCTTCACGTCCTTCTTCAGTGATAGTATTCTGCGAATGAAAATTTATGTGTGGATCGGAGGGAGTTTTTGTTTTAAGGATGTGGTGTAGGTTTTTTTTCATTTTTTTTATTTGTTTTTCGTAGGTGGGCAGGAATGGCGTTAGTGAGAAAAATAAAGCGTTAAAGGTAGTTTTTTGTTTAAGGATTAGGAGTATCGTGGGTTAAAATGAAAATTCAAAAAAATTATTTAAAAATAAAACGAAAAACAATAGAAAAAATAACAAAAGTAATATTAATTGAAGGTTAAATATTAATAACAAAAACAAAAGGAGCGTTAGACACGAATAAAACAAAGTAAAAAAGCCACAGATAGTAATGTGAGTGCTGTAGTATTAGTTTGTTGTGGCTTTAACTTTTCACCAACGTAAGTTTATTAAATATTCAGTAGACATGTTTCGATTCAGTTTTATATTTTAATTCACATTAATACGTTTTAATAAATGTCACCTTACTTTGGTGTGTGCAAGTCCATTTGAACTTAGCTTTTCACCTAGATTTGAAGTTGCAAAATAATCTATTTATGTACATATTGGGTTGAATAGAAAACTACATCAGAAATATAGGTACATAAACAACATTTCTCAGATATTTTGTTCAGTTTTGCTATGAAATAATAGGGAAGAAGTTTTTATAGGCAAAAGTCAAAGTGTCTTCTCTATAAGAAACTTCTCAGACCGATCATCAAATACGGATTCCCTACATGGTTTACTATTTCCAAATGGTATGTTTTTGCACACTCCAGGCAACACTTAGGGCAACAATTTTTATCGCTTTGCAATTTGGAAGTCAATAATTGTTAATCCTGGCTTTAATCATATATAATGCTTCATTTTTTTAAGAAAAATCTTGATTTCAATTACTCATTTTGATTTTCTTTATGTACTTTAAAATAAATTATCTTACTCATGCCAATCATTGGTTGACGCTTTGAAAATTTCCTCACATTTCCGTTGTCTCTTACATAAGTTCAGAAAACATTGTCGAATCGGCCAATAGATCTTCATGCATCACAAAGTAAACGAATGTATAATAATTTAGAACAAGATTTTTGCACGACGAATTCCAAAAAAAAAAAAAAATGGAAAACGAAGGAAGTTAATAATTTTCCTAATACTTAATAAAACGTCGGGTAAAATAAATAGATAAGTATTTTAATTACTTTAAGTCCTAATTATAAAGTCTAGATACAAAATAATGTTCTCAAATTTGAAATCAATTTTGTATTTATTTTATTTTTCAAGAAATGCAACAAACTTTTTTCTTATAATTCGCTTTCATCTTAATTTTTTTTATTTTTAGTTTTAACATTTTAAGTTTTGGGTTTATTTTTTTATTTTATTGTATGGTTATTTTGGGATTAATTATTTTATAGTTATAAATATAATATCATATGTTTTACGTATAAAGAAAATAGTATTGTTACTCTTTTTTTTTCTATAAATTCACTCGTGTAATTATCAAACAATTACAATAAAATAATTTTAGTTCATTAGATTATAAATATTATATTATAATTATTTTTTTTTGTTCAAACTTTATATTTTTTTTTAAATAAATATTATATGTAAATAGCAGTAATAGAATATTTATTCACACATTCAATGTTTGTTTTGGTATTTTTTAAATGGTTTTATTATTTTTTTTTTAATATTTCTTTATGTTTTTCCAATTTCATAAACGATCCTTGAACTTTATTGCTTTCAAACCTTTTTTTTATAAATTCAACTTTGTAATTTATTTTTATTTTAAAATAAATTGCCTGTTTTAATTGTAAGTAATTATTTTAAGTTTTATGAGTTTAAAATTTAATTTTTTTTTTGTTTACGTTGTCTGTAATAAAAGTATATTAATTATTTTGTTTGGTTTTGTTTGAATAGAAAAATTGTTTTGAGTAGCACAGATTGTCGTGTATTATAGAAAGAGTATACAAAAAATTATGAAAAGTGTAATTATTATATCTGATGACCAACCAAATGGTCAGCCATTGTTGACTGCTTTTATTGTTGCACTGCTTTTAAAATTTCTAAGTTTTTTTTTTTAGTTTTCGCTTTGAAAACGAATAATAGACGGTTTTGTGCGGTTCTATTGAGATGTTTTTCAATATAAATTAAATGCGAATGCCAATGGAGTTTTTATTGTGAATTTTATTTCGGGTTATGAATTTGTGGAAATTAGGTGGTTTTGTATGAATTTGCTTTCTTGATTCAAGAGAGATTTGTTAAATTAAAATTGAATGCAAAGATGTAAAAAACTAAATTGTTTTCTTAAAGAAGCTAATTAAGTGAACTTTGTGTATCAAAATCGTACAAGTAGTTTAAAAAAAGGACGTGGCTATAGCAGCTACAAAATTGTACTAAAGGCTCCGTTTTTTGGTCTTTTTAAAAAATCAATATTATATCCAAAAACATTATGTACCGAGTTTGAAGAAAATCAAACCAGACGTTTTGACCTGGCGCCAAACGGACAGACCTACAAGATTACGAGACATACTTATTTTGCCATCCCTATATCGACCCAAAATTCGTCTACAGAACACTTTTTTGTATGAACCTACGAAACAAACATTTCTAAAATAGTTATATTATTTGTTTTTAAAGGTACTATCAATTTTTTGAATAAAATATCTAGCTTGTTTGAATCACACTGAAATAGTACGTGATATTGGCAGTTTACTTTAAACATTTTTGAGCATGTTTTTCATCAGTTTTAGTAATGAGAAAGTTTGAAATGAAAGTTATAAGCTTGTAAAAACACCTGCATCATAGGAAGGCCCATAGCGGCCTTATTCTCAATTCAAGTATTGTTTATAGGAAAACGAAATGTTCCAGCTCTAAATTCTCCCAACATAAATAGAGCAGCATTGCAGATTTTTGGTGGAGAAAGCCTTTGGGTTTGGTGTTAAGTCCTTAAACGAGAGAGAAAAGAACATTTTGAACCAACCACTTTTCATATTTTTTAATCTAGTGACCATAAAATAATATCTTAATCAAAGATCATTCAAGCCTCCAAATTTCGTTGTCGTATATCAAGCGCAAGTTCTGAAGTTAGATAAGTAATTTATTTAAAGTGCAATGAGAAGTTCTCAAAACAACCATTTAAAACAACCTGACCTTATATTTGAAATTTGGTACTCTAATCTCAGCAGGGATGTTATATTTTGAATAGATGAAAAACCCATTTTAAACAAACTAGTATCGCCCACCAGAAACTCACATTCACAGACTCTAGACTCAAATAATTAGTTTGAAAATTAAATCACGAAACATTTTTGTTTTAAGTTTTTTATATGCACCGGCATCAAATATGAACCACAGTGTGTAAATGCGTGTCTCTGGTATGTTCTGCACATCTCTACACCTATGGCTTTTCAACCATACTTTGAGCAAATGGTACCACAACGTTTTTTAATGCTTTTTATATATAGATAAATTAATCCTACCTAACTCAGTATATGGTTTCAAAAAAAAAAAACACTTATAGACAGACAGGCTGCAGTTTAATCATCAATTAACAAAAAAAATCAGATCTGGTGGATCGTTACGGCAACGTCTTAAGAATACCCAGCCACTTTTTAATATAGATCCCCATAGCTATAGTTTCTTAACTAAGTCATATTCCTTTCCCAAAAATTTCCTTTTGCATTTTTATTTGTATTCTAGGGTCCAATGAGATGATACAATTTATCCCACCTAGCTAAATAAAATTTGTTCTCTTCATACAAACCACTGATAAAAATACACTTGACAAAAAATAGTTTGGGCAGGGAGATGATACTGTTTATCAGGTCAAGGAAATGCTTTTGGAAATAAATTAAGGTATCCGTACAAAAGAATTGGAATTTACTTTGCACAGTTGCTTAAATGATTTAATTAATTTACGCAGAAGCATTAATCGCCTCGTACCTTCCCCAAAATATCACTGAATATTTTCTTTATATTTGTATGCCAAGCATTTATACCATATAACTCACTACAATAACAACAACTATCAACTCGAACAGATATTAACCGTAACAATTCAATATTTCAAACTTGATTGAGCCGATGATCGCTTGACAGCCGGCGACGCCGTCGACGCAGATGACGACGACGTTGGCGGCATAACGCTTCCAAACAGTAAATTCATTAAATATTTAAGCATTTTTCTTAGTTATGGTGCCGGGCTGGGCGGAATGTGAGGCAAGAAGTCCTTTCGAAATTCAAATTCCTCGGTGTCAGTCGAAGAACTATCACTCGAGAATGCCGGCTTAACTTTGAGACTGCTGAATGTGCTGTGGGAGCGTTGTTGTCGCCACAGTATGTCATTCTGCTTCACTGTTGAAGCATGAATTTTCTCTGGCCAATGGAAGTTGCCTCCCTGATGACTTTGATGTGGCATCGAAGATTGCTTCTGCAGAACGGCTGGGGGTGGTGGTGGCGGCGGCTGTTGCGGTTGCTGCAGCAGCTGCGTCTGTTGTTGTTGAGGTGGTGGGGGAGGAGTTTTCTGAGGCTTCACAATAACCTTCTTTCCTTCCTGTCCCGCATTGTAGTAAGTTGTGGAAGTTGGACTCTTACCAGTCAGTTTGGAGACATCAAATTCATGGAACATTGAGTTACGGCTGTTGGCAAAACTTGACCCATTAACGGCAAAAGCTCGTGGTGGCTTGATGACATGGTTGATGTTAATCGCATAATTGTTGCCAGGTCCACGCCCTCCGAAGTCATAAATCTTCTCATCATATCCATGTTGCGACGGCTGTTGATGGATATCATGGGAAAAATGCTGCTGATGGGTATTGCCACCACGGTATCGACGTTGGGTAAGCTCTGTGCCATAGTTGTTGTAGTGCGGAGCTGATTTAATGCTCGCATTGGACCCATAGAGCTTGTCCTGTGCCGATTCGTCATTGCTGGCGGAGAATGCCTTCCTATTTAGATATTGCCGCCGCCGTTTGGAAGACACACGTGTGCGTATGTCGCACTCAGAGTGGGCAATGCTTCGGTCAAAGTCGCTTTCTTCATCGCTTGATGTAGAGCTAGAGTCAAGTACAATTGGATTATAGCTCAGACGCCGTAAGGTGCGCGCTTTGATGCTACGCGGTTTATATTGCATTACCTTGTTGCCCGCGCCGCCGACGGGATTGTTACGAAAGGAGCCGGTGCTGCGATGGGAAAAGCTTTGCTGTCCCACAGTTCGGTGTTGTGGCTCTGATAAAACGGGAGATTTTAAATTATAATTATCATTAAACGACATGGAGCGTTGTCGACTGCCCGAATAATCACCTAATTGAGAGTTCTGCATTTGAGAATGCGAGTAGATGGAAGTGTTGCTAGCGTTAACATTCTTAACTGGAGATGAAGACTGATGGATTTTTGTGCAATTATTTGTGGCCAATTCGTTCTTCACGCTCATATAGCCACGCGCTTCCATCGAACTTCCAGAGAAACTAATATCCTTCGGACTGAAGTAGCTATCTTGTGGGGAGTAGCTACTCTTCTGGCTACTCCGCCGAGAAAGCGAGAGATTGGTTTCTCTGGAAGCGAATCCCGTATCTGGAGTGCTCGATCGCTTGTCTTCAATCTTGTCAATGATGTCATTATAGTGTTGCAAATGTTTATCAATATGACTTGTGGCCGAGTTAAAATCGAACTTCGTATGAACACCACCGCCGAAATCATACACTCCCGATGATTTTAAGCTGCCCGCAATAGTGCTTGCGCTACTGATCTCACCCTCCAGAGATGACACTATGTTGGCAAATTTTTCATTCAACAGCGTTTCGGCTGAATCGTTCTTATCTAGCTCACTATAGGTTTGGATAAAATCCAAATTAAGAGCTTTCAAAGTATTTTCAATGTCTAATAGATTCTCGCCGATAACATCTCTTGGTGTCCGGCTATCATTAATTTCGATATCTTCTCGAAAGTCAATGTTAATCGGGCGACTAAGGATTTCGCGAGATTTTTCAAAGAAGAAGTCAGAAGCCTCTTTATCGAAAATTGGTATTCGAATGTCTGATATAGGAAAGGGTTCCAAATCGCTGGGGCGAAAACGCTATATGTGATGTGTTTTTATTGTGCGTGTATTTAAAATACAAAAATAACAATAGAATAGAAACAAAAAAACACAACGCAATAAAAAAATAAAAACAAAACGAAAATCAGGATGTTTCATAAAAGGAAAACATGATGAACGATTGATTAGGGGAACGAGAGTGTGAGAGAGAGAAAAAGTGAATAAGAAAAGGAAAATGTTTTTGTTAGTTTACAATGATTTATTTATTATTATTTTTTTTTTTTTTTGATTCTAATCTACAAATCGATAGTGGAATGATTAATGTAATCGTCAAACTAATTGCAAAAGCAAATAAATTAAATTGATGATGTTATGAGGTTTTGGTTATTTTGTAGCAGATACAATAGTTAAAATATGTATAAACATAACCACACGAAAAAAAGCATTAAAAGGAAAATAGAAAAACCATAGAAAAAAAAAAACAAATACACAACAAAATAAAGGTTGGAGACCAATATTAAGGTTTTCGTTTCGAGAGAAATTGTTTTTTTTTTGTTAGTAAGAAATTATCGCGGGATAGGTAAGACAAGAAAAAAAGTGAAATAAAAAAGATAAATATGCAATTCAGATACTTGAATTAAATCAAAATAAATTGTTTGACATCAATTTTAAGAAGGAATACCATTGCTTTTATTTAGAGGTAGTTTAAATGTATACGTTCAAAACGTTAGAGCCGTTTTCGAAATACCTATATAAGGTTGTATGGTAGGTATCGAGGTATCAATCTACTGAGTATCTTTTTGTTGAGCTAATTAATTTCACCTTCCTCCTATATATCTAAGAACCAATTCCAAGTTTATAGATCTTTAAGTTTATAATATATCTTCAGCAGTTTAGGCTGTAAGTAGACAGACTGACGGAATTGCAGAACCCACTTTTGTTTTTTTCTTTCGATTAATGTCTTTACAGTTTGATACCACGATGTCGACCTAATGATTTAAAAACTGTTTACTTCTCAAACTATCCAATATAAAAGCAATGATATATCTCCTTTCTATAAATGATTCTACTTTATAATTATATTCATTGTCAAAAGTTTAAATATTAAAAACAAAATTCAATTAAAAACTTAATATGTACCTGTAAGTCGGGTATGCTCTTCAATTCCTCTGTAAAATTCTTCTTCTCCTTTGAATATGATGATAATGGACCAGCATTACCATTATGCCCAGTGGATGGGCCTGCAATGTGTTTATCATTGGCACCATGATGATGTGATAAATGAGGAAAACGAAAGCTAAACTTTCGTTTAGGACTCTGAATATTGGGTGTTTGATCAGACACCAAATCCGTCATTGACCTTGAAAATAAAACGAAATGAAATATGTGTGCACATTGTAAAAACATACAACAAAATAATTTTTTTACCTTGCACTAATCTCATTCGCGATCTCAATAGCATGGTTGAGAATTTTCTCATCTTTAACTGAAATCGGCTTCATTGTTCCAGTGCCAGACTTCTTTTTGGACTTATTTCCGTTCGAATCACCGCTATTCTTTCTATTCAATTTGGAAGACAATTCAGCAAGTTTATGCGAATGATCAAAGTCGGGTGACTTGGACATTGTTAAACTGTCGGTTGTGCCAGTAGCTGCTGCAGCAGTGATCGTTCCAAACATTGAATTTATTTCATCCAACAACGACGGACCCATATCGAAGACTTTGTCTGCTGTGATTTCATCATCAGATATCTCATGGTACTCATGTTGATCTTCAATATTCGAACCGCTCGATGCCTGCAGAGAGTCATCTTCTAAATTGGCATTCGTAAAAGCATTCGCTTCTAGACCATAGTTATTGTTTTGCAATGCAAATGTACTATTACTACTGCTATTACTACTTGAAGCTGTGGCTCTAGCATGATGATTCCCTGTAGCTGATTCTAAAGCAAATGGATTTGTAGATGAATGAAACATCGTTTTTTGGGCATTGGACATCGTTGTTGACGTCGATGAGAAATCAAAGGATGGAGCGCTAAAAGTGTTATGATGATTGGGGGTGTTTTCATTGGAACTAATAAACGTCGGATTTGTCGACGATGATGTGCGTATCTCTTCGGGAAAATAACCGCTGGCAGTTTGTAAGGAGTCTGGGCTGGTTGGTGTTGGTGGTAGTAATAGAGGCGTTTGTTCAATGTCTTCAGATGGTTTGTATGGCGTGACTACTTGACGTGGCAGATGATTATACTTCACAAACGATAAGAGAAGATGGAGGATGTGATGTTTTGCTTTTCTAAATAAACAATGCTTTATACTTACACTTTGAGAATTTCCCAGAAATGCAACATCACCGAATGATTCTCCGTCGATTCCAATATGTCCGGTGTGTTTAAAATCGTTTTGTGGCCTCGAAATCATTTCAGTGCGCAGTTTCCGTTTACTACATCGTTCATTGTTGCGATAAAATGATTCTCTACAAAAAAAAAAAAAAAAAAAAACAAATTAAAATGTTTTATTTCATATTAATAATGACTTCGATCCCATTTCTGATTCAAAAGTAATATTTTTAATTTAATCACCTATTTGAGCTAGGCGGAGTTTCCGTATAGGCAATAGTGTTTGCTGGGTTAAAGAATCCCGTTTTCCCCGAGTTTAAAACTCCTCTCCAGAATGGAGTATTAGTATTTTTCTCAAGAACAGTGATAACTTCACCTTGTCGATAAATTAAATGATCCTTTTTCGGTTCACAGGAATTAACAATAGTCTTTAGTTGTTCGGGTTTCAGTTCAGGCAACATTTCGTGGATTTCTAAGAATCTTGGCCTCTTTAATGGATCATGTTGCCAACATTTCATCATGAGGTTATAATAGTCCCGTGGACAACAGTCTGGCTGCTCAAGACGCTGAAATTAGAAAAAAAAAATATTTTTGCCAACAAAATCAAAGAAAGTATTTTGAATCAGTTTACTTGATAATTTGGTTCATCGATAGCTTCAAGGATTTGGAGCCCGGTAAGAGCAGCCCAGGGTTGGAAACCATAAGAAAACATTTCCCACAAACAAACTCCATAAGCCCAGACATCCGAGGCATTGGTGAAACGTAGATAGTTGATACATTCAGGGGCACACCTAATAAATTGGTTGAAAAGAGTTGAATAAAGATTTTGATATTATTCAATTTTTACCAACTCACCATGCAATGGGAAGTTTAAGATTAACATTGAAATTGGTCTTGTAGTAGTCTTTGCCAACGCCCAGCGCTCGAGACAGACCAAAATCTGAGATTTTCACTTTATTCTTACTAAAAACTAAAATATTCCTGGCAGCTAGATCTCTGAAATGATTACAAAATAAAATGTTGGTAATCCAAAACTGTGCACTTTTCGGTTTTCCAAATTTTACCTATGAATAAGTCGTTTGTTCTCCAAATATTTCATTCCATTGCAAATTTGCATAGCAAATTCACACAAGGTCGGTATGGTTAGAAAGCTCACACGCAAACCTGAATCCTTAAGGCACTCCAATAGCGAACGTAAATGTGCCAGCTCAGTGACCAACATCAAAGAGTCGGTGGCAAGTACAACGCCATACAAACGAACGATATTTTCATGTTCGATTGAGTGCATAATCGCAGCCTCTTTGAGGAACTCCATCGGATTTGATTGCATTCGTTCGCGACACAAACATTTTATCGCCACTTGAATCTACACACACAAACAACAAAACAAAAAGAAAGTAATAAATAAATCCCTTTTATTTTTTTTTTGTTGTTGATGATGATGAAATATCGGAAAACCAATCACTTACCCTTTCTGTGCCATTTGTCCAGACTCCTTGTTGAACAATACCAAACTCCCCAGTGCCCAATTGCTTATTCACACAAATTGAATCGGCTGGGATAATGTGTTTATTGTTTGGTGCTTTACTGGGCGAAGTACCCGATTTGGCGCCATTGCCGTCAGTCGATGGTGTGTTATAAGTTACGGTGCCATCATCCCGTTTCACTATGGTGGGTGTTTGAAGGAGACGTTTGATTTTGCTAAGATATCCATGTGGATAGTACTTTTCATAGTATTTGCGTAATCGACGTATTTCTGGACGAGACAGTCCGATTTGTTTGAGGTCTTCATCGGTTGCGTATTTAAATTGGGAAGCGCTTTTAATTTTAAGTTCGTTTCTATGTATAGTGCGAAAAAGGATAAGTAATATTTTAATGTAATGGGATACTTTATCCAAACTAACTTGAACGAATTATAGTAGTGTTGCAGCTCAGACTCAGTCAGAAACTCATACAGGTCAATCTGTCCCGGTTCTAAAAAGAAAAATAAATATTAAACTTTTTGTTTTGTTATTTTGCAAAGAAACCATAAACAAATTAATTAAATACAAATTAATAAAAACATCGATGAAGGACTCAGAGGAATCAAAAATGTACAGCTTTTGATTATTAGGTTTACAATATGGAACGACCAAGAAGTGTTTTTTTTTTTTTTTAATTCAAATTTTAAGTACGGGATAATAAGGGGAAGGGTTAAATAGAGATAGATAGAGGGATGTTTTTTTCCGTACTACATATTATTATTTGACTATATCTTGTAAGAGCTATGAAGAGAGTGGTCGGTTTTGTCCCATTGTTGTAAGGCTTTATGGCCTATGTACATATATCATATGAAAGGTAACAATGAGCGTCAATTTTTTTTAAAGGGACATAATTCTGTATCTCGTGCAGGGAAAATGTTAAAGCCCAAACCTGTTGACTGCGATTTCCTAGTTTTCGAGTCGCGTTTTATGGTTCCATGTGTTGTAAAACTACATATATGACCTACATACATCAGGTCTCTATAGAAAGGTCTCAATGAGTGTATTTTGTTTTTGTATGTGCATATGTTTCTCATAAACGGCTCTATTTTCTGGAAACTATTTAAACGCTTTGGATACAATTTTAAGAATTAGTTATTTTAAGCGAGTCAAACAATTTGAAAGTAGTTTCCTTAGTTTCACTGGTTTCTCGAAAAGGCTCTAACGATTTTGGCGACATTTTCAGAGATTGTTCTTTTAAACTAGAACAACATTATGCCCACTGCTACGCATATTTTTATTATTTCTTGGTTACTCGAAAACAGCTCAAAGGATGTGGGTTAAATTGTCATAGATTATTCTTTTTAAAAAGATGAACATTAAGAAATCAAATTTTTAGTCTTACCAATGCGTCACGGTCATTTTATTTTTCTTCGAAAATGGCTTAACCGATTTCGTTGACATTTTCATCAGAGTTTGTTGTTACAGACGAAAAAAAACACTATTTCCAAATATATCCCAAGGCCTTAGCTATAAGCCCCAAGGACCGCTTATTGCCTAAACGGGTCTAAAAATTTGGATGCTATTTTGTATTTTGGTAATATTTTACTTTCCAACTTTATTTACATGTGTCTTAATGTGTATAGCATATCATGAATAAAAATAAACTAAACTAAACTAAACTAAAAAACTAAACTTACGGAGCTATATTAATTGCTTAAGTGTGGAAAATGGCAATATATTTCTTGTAAAAACGTCTAAAATATACACTCGTTCTCTGCGATCATTAGCAATCGAAATAAATCTTTTTTATTTAAAGGCTTACATCTGAGGAGAATGTTGAAGTGCTTCTTGCACCAAATTTCATGTTTAATCGAACTCAACCACGTATTTACGCCGTTAAATACCACAAAAAAAGTATTCATGAAGAAATAATTGAAAAAAAAAATTAGATTCAATATTAAAACTAGAAAATATTTATATATATAAAGAGGGCTTGAAAGATAAAACTGCAAACAAATGAAACTTCGGGACAGTTTTTAAGTGTAACATCCTTAGATCTTCATGTCTGTTATTTTACATTTAAATATTTCCTTAAAAATCCTATGTTTCATATAGATACATGTACATATATTAAGTACTACAAGGTTAAAATGAACATCATCAGAAGTATAAGATAATCTAATCGATGTATGTCTTTTTATAGATGCAAATAAAACTCCATTAACACTCAAATAAAATCCACTCCCCAACGTGACATGATAATAAAATTTAAAAATAAACTTCTTTTCATCCCAATTGATGAGAAAGGGGCATGTGCCTTCGGTCTGTATAATATTCTTCGACGTCGCCGCTCCGTTTCTTTTAACTCCAAAACCTTATTATCTCGTCCCCTCATACATATGCACACACATCATACGAAATATTAAAATAGACACTTTTCTTGATTTGAGGAGAGAGAAGCGAGTGCCTTATTGTGAGCCACTTTTATTTTCATTGATTCTTAGATCCAGCAACAAAATGTTAACAGCATGAGACGACTTGTGAAACAAAATATACATTCGTAACTCGTACACCATCAGCAGAATAATAATATATAGGAAAAATAACCATATTCTACCCAACACCACCTGCTCTTTTTCAGCCATCAGTGGTGTAGATTGTATGTAAGGAGTAGATTATTGACACATCCTTTTCCTAAACTGATCTTGAAGTGACAGGAGACAGCCGATGTCACTGTCGGTGTATGATTTGTTTAGTTTTTCTAAGGGCCTCCACTTTAAAATTAGCTGCAGGAACTATGTACTGTACAACTACCGGATTTGTTCAGGTGTTAAAATTCAAATTTGATTTTTTAAGTTTCATTTGTGCTGAGAAAAAAGGCCACTAATGGGTCAATTGAACTAATATAATTAAAAGGAAACAAAAGGAAAGGCCAAATGCAGGATTTGATTCCCATTTTGATGTAACAATCGATTTGGGCAATCTTGTTTAACAAGAAACAAGTATCGACGTCTAAAGTTTGCCAGGGATGCGGTGAAGGATCAAGCGATTGCAGTCGCTTATTTACAACTTTAAAGTACCTTTGAATTTTAATTCAAGTCTAAATCTAAAAGTTTAGATGTTATTGTACTCACAAAAGTGGTCACGTTTGTCCTAGCATATGCATCTGTATTATAACGCAAAGAAATCATGTTAAATTAAGCTCACAAGTTTGAATTTTTTTTTAAAGCTCTTAACTTGCCTTAAGAATGTCGGTGTTTTTTGTTATATTTTAAAAGAAAAAAAAGTGGAAAATCACTTGATATTTTTGCTGAATCTCTAAATGAAAATGTCATTCCCCTGCGCCCTGCTGGGTCTGACTAAGTCGATGACAATTGAAGCTCCCCAGAGCCCAGAGCATTGTACCATTTCAGAATGGAAAGCGGAAGCGAATATAAAAAAAAAGAAATGAAATCTTAAGATTTTCTTTTCAATGGAATTACAAAAAAATGAGAGAGAAAGAGAGTTAGTCACTCGTTTGGCTATATGTATTATTATTATATGTATTATGCTGCTTCATACCTTCTTCGTTGTAGTTTCCGCCGACGATTGCTCCACTTCCCCCTCCGCCATCGCCGGCATCAGGGGGATTTTCATTTGGCAGTAGTTTTGTCTGCATGGTCCTTTTACCGAAGCCAGACATACGAACATTAATTTCTTAACACACAAAAACACAAACGATTTTACTTGGTATTATACATTATAGTATTAGGTTGGTACGTCTTTTTCAGTTTTTCACCACTATCAAGCCCGAGCGAAACAAGAAAAGGCAACTTTGCATGACAGGAAGTTAGTTGATGACGACAACTATAGGATATGAATAAACAAAACTATTTTATATATGTACTATATAGCAAGTATATATATAAAATAGTAATGATAAACAAAAAAGAAGCACGAACAAACGAACTTAAAAAAAAAAAAAAACAGCAACGGAAGTTCTACAGCGCCACGTAGTGTCAGATAATTAATTTCTTATTCTGTTTAGGGAAATCAAAGGAGAATTTTGAACAAGTAATTTTTGTCAACGTAGGTGTTTATTATACGCTAGTGTGAATTTCGTCGTAAAAAGTTTTTATACGAGAAGGATATTTGAAAAATTAGGATGACATACATAAATTATTGTGTAATTAGAAATTGCGTGGTGCCTTTAAAAATTTCCGTTCAGAAAATTGTAAGGATTTCAATAAATACTTTTTTTTTTCTGGAAATTTACTACAAATAGATGAAGACAAGAGATTTAGGTTAGGAAATATGTTCACGGTTTCATGGAATAAAATACAGGAAACTGATTTTTCATTCTTTGAAAGGGGACAAAAGCCCGATTCCAGACTTTCAGCACTCTATCAATGACTCTGCAGTAGCCCGTAGTGAGGCTTCCCAGCCTCGTCCACCTAAAAACTAAAAAGTTTTTTTCAGGGCTACTGCCTCTTGCGATGAATTGACAAATCCTCCAAGAGTTTCACTTGTCACGAATAAGTGCTTCTCTTCTAGCCGTTCGGATTCAGCATAAAATTGAAGGTCCCTTCCATTCCTGTCGAAAGGCGAACACAGGAATGGTTGCGAGTTGTAAGTCACTAGGCCCTGGTTCTTCATGAGCTGTTGTGCCACCCGATTTATTTATATATCAATGACTCTGTAAAAATACACCATTTTGGAAAACGGTATTTGTATGTAGATCAATCCGAAACTATTAATTAAAGCAGGAAAGTTCCAAAATTTGAAACAAGTAAATAATCTTATATCTCTATTAATTTTTTTTTTCTGGTCGGGCAATATTTTGTGGTTATGTCGTTTTAATATTTAAATGATTGACATTATTTATGTTTTTTTTTTTTTTTCTAAAAAAACTGGTAAGGTCTAGAACATTTTTAATGAATCCCTTAACCTAGTCAAAAGTTATAAAAGTTAACGCATTTAAATTAAAAAGAATGAACTTAAGCTTTCCTTACAGCCTCATTGAGGTAAGACAAAACCAGCATTTTGGCCGAAATTCGACCTTTAAACATTTGTACCCTTAACGGTTACATACGCACATCTATGGATTAAAACCTTTCCGACAGTACATATTTCATGTAGTTCCTGTTCCGTTTACTATTTACGGAGAAAAACGGCCGAAATTCAATCTTTAAACATTTTTATCCTTAACGGTTACATACAACAGTAATTTTTGGTTTGTGATCATAAGATTGTATATAGATATCTATAGTACTATCAAAAAATCAAAACGACGGTGGCGGTGACACTGACCAGGGAGGGCATTTGCTTTGTAGATAATGTAGAGTTAAAAATACATTGAAAATCTCATTAAATCTCTCTAGCGATAATACACCACCTATGGGCGTAGACTATCGTCCCGAAAATCGACTCATTTATAGTACTATAGGTTTTATATACAATGTCATAAGTGGATCAGCCCTGTGGCATACCCGCATTTATATTGTGAGTTCCGTTCCAGACTTGAAACCATCAATATAACTAGGTTTGAGAAGGGTGTTTTCTAGTCCAACAAAAAGATATTCTCGATACGAAGCTTGATAACAAACTCTATCAAACGCCTTTGGCATATCAAGCAAATCGATGTAAGGATTAGTTCCACTGTTCGGTCAAATATACCACCAAATCATAAGTGGAAGCCATACTATCGGCGAAGAAGATTCACCTGTTTTAAGGGGCTTACTGAAAATGCTGGTATCCATCCACTCGGGAAGTGACCCATAGAGAATAGGCATAAACGGCGTGGTTTTGCCAGGGTTTAAAAAAAACCTCTTCAGAAAAATGGAAGGAATACTATCTGGACCAGCGGATTAGTGTAGAGATCTTTCAGAACTCTTAGAACTGCACGATTGCGAAAAAAAGATTTCTCCCATAACATCATTTGCGCTCTCAGTCTGTGCTACTTGCGAATTTGCTTTATCTCAACTATTAGGTTTGTTTTTTTTTACAAATGACCCAAACATTTTTATTGTGGTTATGTCGTTTTCTGTTGTGTTTTTGGGTGTGTTCCGTTTTAATCGAAAATTTTAGAGTAAAAATGTTCCAACGAATAAGGAAAAATTGGAGTAAACAATTTTCCACATTTAACAAGCTCGACTATAAGCACTACCATTGGGAAGTTGAGCAATAGAAGAGCGTTATGTTGTCGAATGCGTGCTGAAAGTAACTAATGTATGGAAGCGATCGTTAAGGCAGAGTATAGAGACGATCTGGCATGTAATTTGCATAAAGCTGTTCGAAACCGTGCCTTACGAGTTAGGAGTTTGTATGATATGGGAAGTTTTAAATGTAAGGAAAAGTGAGCTGGTTTTTGTAACTCGTTGTGAAAGTTTAACTGCGGATCAGTACAACTCCTATTTTCTGGTCTTTTTTATGCTAGTTAAATTAGTTAAAATTTTCTATTAATGCACGATGACGCTTCATCCCGCACTGCGTGTGAACGGTCGAATTCTATGGAAAGTCCGCAATTGCCGCTATGGACTGGCCGGTGCTAGTACCCTTTCCAGCATTTGCGGGACGATCTTAAGCGACGGGTTTGAGCCAGAAATCTATAGCTCCTGAAACAATAAATGTCCTGCAAGCGGAACTGGTAGATGAATAGGAAAACACATGGCAAGAAGTATTCAAGAAAAGGCAAGCCGAAATTATTTAGAAACTGAAATTAGATCTATGGGAGGCAATTAAAAACACTAACATAATAAATTACGATTTAGTTTGTTTAAATGTTTAATTTTCCAGCTACACTGTTTTAATTTCAATTTGATATTCCTTAAATGCTTCAACTATGACTAGCGTTTGAATGTGATTAAAGAAACTTATTTATTGTATAATAATCCTTTGACTTTAGATAACGGTCAAAAAACTTTTGCCGATTGCTAACCAAATAAACTTTGTTTGAAACCGGTGCAATGTTCTTTTCATGTCATACCGAATTGCTGCAAAATAAATTCCAAAATCTACACTACCGTTTAAAATTATTGTTTTCAACTTTTTGCCTAGTTTCAAAAATTTAATCTTTTGTACTGGCTAAATTCTCAGGTACGGAGATAAATATTCACTGATGTTGTTTGAAACGAGAGACCACCCACTTTATGACAAGCACTCTAAGCCCTCGCAAAATGCAGAGAATTTTGCCTCCCCCTCAACAGTGTGATGCAGTTTACTTAGTCACAACAATAACGAAAATTCGGTTCACAGCAAGAAAAAAAAACTTAAAAAAAAAAAAAATAAACACAACTCTAGTACGACATGGACCATATACCATGGACATTTAAAAACTCAGATCGACGCGCCACGACGATGTTAACCATCTGCGGGTGATGCTGGTACTGTTGCTCTGAGTACTGAGAAACTTACGACAGTGATTGTCAGTTTTCCAGCTACATATAAACATAGGTATGTACGCGATTATATGAATATGGAGCTGTGATGGCTGGCCCATGGCACAGAGACAAAACACAGAAGTGACAGGCAGACTGTTGATTTAAATATGATACCTGAACGTATCTCCGATTACCCTTTTTGAGTGAGAAGTATAGTGTACCCTGCGTACCTAGCTTCAACTTGAGTATAGAGTATCTCTATCTCCTCCGTATTCCGATTCCGACAGTAACAACAACACCGGATGACATCTGGGCCATTGCTTGTGCTTGTTGGCTGTTTTTCGAAATGGGAGCTGTTTGTAGAGGACACAACAGCAAAGCCCACACTCGTAATAAATTTTTGATACGATTTTACAGTAATGTGGACATAAAAACAAAAATAATAAATTGTAGAGTTTTCGGCATGTTGTTTTTGGTATGGGTTGGTGATGTTTACTCCAAAAATATAATCCCAAAAACAAAATCCCCAAAGACAAAATCCCCAAGAGGAAATGTAGCAAAGACAAAATCGCCAAGAGAAAATCTCAAAGAAAAAAAAATCCCCAAGAGAAAATCCCTAAATAAGCAGTGCAAGTAGGGAATCAAGCAATAAAATCGCGCGCGCGATAGGCTAGGTACTTATTTTTTGTTAAAATAAAAATAGGTAAAATGCTTTCTTATCCGTTTTACTTTTATTAAATAAACAAAAAACCTGATTTCGAAATACTAATAGAAAAATAAACATAGTTCATCTTAGACAAAATCAAACAAACAAGAAAAAAACACAAAACATAACAACTACTGTCTTTTCTTAAACGATGACCTTCATTCGCCTGTGCCATGCCTCAACACAATTCTGCGTCCTCGGAAAGCTCACGTAACAAATACTGAATTAAAATGTGTCAAATCATAACTGTAATTTATTAACTGTATCGCTTAAGCAAAAACAAATATTTGCAATTCTTTGAGATCTTGGAGATTTTGGCAGAAAAAAAAATTATTAGGGATTTTGTCCATATGGCTTCTTTCCCTTGGGAATTTCGTCGTGTTGGATTGCATTTTTTTGGGGATTTCGTCCGATGGAGAATTTTTTTTTTTGGGGATTATGGGTGTTTCCCTTTTGGTATATTAAAATAAGGGTTTGAATATTTTGTTAGAAGGGCTATCTTTTTGAGGAATGACGCAAAGTTTTAGTCGATTTAGAACGACTAAATTGCTAGTATGACAATAATTTATAATTTTAAACGAGTTTAGCAGCGTACTATCTCCTAAAATTTTACTAAAGTTAAAATCCAAAAATGACTGTTTTATCTTTTTAGCAACGTACTAAATCCATATGACACTTTGACGTTTATAAATGTCAAAATAAGGTATGTTTGTGATTTTGGCACGAGCTGTCACTTTTTTAGTTTAGTATGTTACTTGTTAAAAAATGTTAAGTAGTGGGTTAGTGGGTATCATACTAAAAACTTAATATTAGGCTGTCTAAAATTTTGTCCGAAACCCGGCTGGAAAAATTTCAAGTATCTTTCTAGTTTAAGCAAGGCCCTAGTAAGTTTTCAGTAGGGAAAATCTAGACGAGGAAAACTTGTCAGATACTTAATATGCTTGATTTCATTACCAAAAATTTAGACGAGGGAAACTTTTCAAATACTCCTAAGGCCCTCCCTAGTAAAAACTTGATTGAATGTTTTGGCATCCCACCAGGAATGTGTGTTGTACACCAAAAACAAAAAAATCAGTATTATACGACACTTTTTTATCTCTTTCCTTTGTCTTCTTTTTCATATCACACTGTTAACAATGGTTTTGAAGCATCTGTTAAAACCTGTTATAAGTTGTTCTACCTAAAAAGCAATTACATAACATCCTGTTCTATTCCGTATGAATTTGTTATGCAATATGGTATAAAATATAAGAGTATAAAACTTGTTCACTTTGAATTTTTGTATGGCAAGTTAGCCCACTGGGTAGCGCATTGGACTGACAAGCAGAAGATCGAGCGATAAAATCCCACATAAGCCAACCTTTTGTTTTGCCTGTCGAAGCAAAGGGTTCATAATCCCCAAAGCCCTTGTTCTAGCCTTTGCTAACCCATTCTAGCCCCTTGTCAAAATCTATATAAAACTCTCTGGTGCCTTGTCGAAAACTAGATTGTTTTTTGTGCGGGTTGCTTTACATTTAGAAAAATGTTAAGTAGCAGGTATTATACTAAAACCTTAATATAGACTGTTTAAATCAAATGCCCAATTTCTGCGAGTGATAAAAAATAGATAAATCAGAACTTTTATTATCACTCATAGCGGAGATATTTTATTCAGTAAGTAACTTCGTTTAATGTTAACCACCCTAATACAGTTTTAACATTTATTAAATTTTGTTCCACCTTACTGTACATAAACAGAGAGGAGAAATGCATCGACAGACAGTCAGACAAAAGTTTAAATATATAGAAACTGCTAGTGGTGCTGTTGTGCTTATGGTGCAAGAAGGAGGAAATGCGTTCTGAATAAAAAAAAAAAAAACTTAAAAAAACTTAAAATAAAAAAAAAACTTTTTGAAGATGGGTGGGTGGAGGTTGGAAGACTATAATGGAACACAGAAGGGCGAAATGTTGTAATTAGGTAAAGTTGATATGTTAAAGTGGTGCATTTTATGAAATTCTTCATGAAGATGAAACGAAACAACAACAAAAAAAAAAGACAAGTTATCAAGGTAATTGAAGTACATGAATTCTTTTCAGAGAAATTAGTTTCGAAAGAACAAAAAGTCTCCCCCGCCCACAATATAGATACTTCTTCATCTAACAAAAAAGAACAAAAATTGGAAAGAGTTTCAAAATGACAGGGAAATAAAGAGTTGTATTTGTTGAGTTTATCTTCATTTCTTTAAAATTTAATTTAATTTAATTTAGGGTAAGAAAATTGATAGATTGCGTTCCATTTCAATTCACATTTACCTCTAACAAACACAAAGAAATAGATATGTTCATATGTATACACGAAATGCAAGCTTATAAAAAGTTGTCAATGAACATTAACTTTTGAGTTTTGATATGGAGGCGTTCATAAGAAGTGAAAGGCGTCACGGTTATGGTTAGACCCAATGTTAACTTGATAATTGATTGCATCGTTGAACAATATAAAATGTTAACAAATGGCTTTTGAAACTGTTCCTTAGGTATTGTAAAATAAAAACAATACAAAATGAATTTGTAACAAAAGATCATAGAGTGTGGGACATACATCTGCGATGGAAGCGAACAAAATATCGTGATCCAGATATTTTCTTATAGATATAGAAAAATGATCTCCGAAGGAAAAAAGTGTCATATCATAAATGAAATTTGTTAGTAAATTAATATAAAACTAGCTGCCCGGGCGAACTTCGTTCTGCCTAAATTTCGTTAATGTAATGAAATTGATAATTCCGAGCATGCTAATAATTCCAAAGCTCATTGATAGAAGATGAGTGAAATAGCTAACGAAGTTGGGACGAATGCTTTTGCAGAATAGAGTGTCGCGTTCAGCTTGTAGAGATGATGTTGTAAGGCAGAGAGTTGAATCTGGAGGTGGTTTAATCGTTCTAGATGACTGTTGTTGAATATTGGAAGAGATTCCAGAGATACGTGAAGATTCTTGGGTTTGGCAATTGAGGATATGTTCCCAAAGCTTATTTAGGACGATTTTAACATGCTGATCATCATATGATTTCCTAAATTTATAATGAGATTGTTTCTCAGTATACAGTCATTTGGAACTAAGAGACTGTCGGATCAGTGAATTCAATTTGAAGAGTTTTTGTTTTGCATCCAGCAGTTAGTTGAATATTAAGAAGGGCTCCGAATATAAATTGATTTCTGCTAGATGTTTATGGCAGCAATATTGAATTCCCATATTTCTCGAAAGTTCCATTGTATGTGGCGTGCTCACGTGTCGGCAAACCTACCACTTTGTACGTGTACGTGCCCGAGAATAAAACAAAAAAAAAAAGTTATGTAACCACTTCAGTAAAAAAAAAAGCGGAAGGTTGGCCGACACGCCACATCATTTCGGTTTGAAAACACATCAACATTATTAATTTGGATATTTTTTCTGTTATTTTGTAAACGTCATACAGACCAATAATTTGCAATGACAGCATCCAAACTTAAGTTTGACAACGAAAAATACTTGCAATTTTTCTGCAAAACATTCTTGACTGTGTTGTTATAAAGTGTACAAAATTCGGTGGAAATTCAATCCGGCTGGCGACTTAGTCCACTGGAATCACCCATCGCCAGATAATTGCTAAGAGAATTCTGCAACGAACTGATCATTTCGTAAAGCAAACCGCATGTTTGTTTTCAATTGCAATTTTACCGTAATGCCAAAAAGCTGTGCCTTCAGTTAAGCGTTCAATGCATCTGCTGAAGTTGATCTTGAAATGACAGGTAGCGTTTGACGGAAATCGCCTGACAGCTAAATCATTGCACCACCGAAACGTCGTTTATCACTTTCAACGTACAACTCAGGGCTTCCAATGCACGTTTGTACTGCAATAGTTTCGCCATCGCAGAGTTCTTTAAAATGTTGCATGTAGGTTCTTGACCGCCTCTGAACAACCTAGCCGCTATTCCAAATAAATACTTTGAACACAATGAAAATTAAAAAAAAAAATATTATTACATTATTTTATCCGACGGAACGCAATAGCAAGTCCAATTCAAATTTTAATCGCGAAATGAACAGGACACCTTATATTCCTTTCTTAAGCCAACACGAACCCATCAATTCCAAAATTGTGAAAATCAGGATCTTCCCGTTCCAGTCTTTCTGGAAATTTTCTGAGATTTTCCACCAGTATTCTATGTCTTTCCTTATGGGCCAATACAAATTCATCAAGGCCAGAATCGTGAAAATCTAAGTATCCGTTCTCGAGTTATGCGCTAAAAACAGGATCTTCCCGGATTTCAAATTTTCCTGAAAATTTTCCGGGATTTTCCTCCAGTATCCTATGTCTTTCCTTGGGCCAATACGAATTCATCAAGTCCAAAATCGTGAAAATCGAAAGATCCGTTCTCGAGTTATGCGCGCGCACACGGACATTTCTTTTTTATATATATATAGAAGATATCATTGCAGTAGGGAAAATACACACAAAATTGTTTAGGGCTGAATTAAACATTGGATTGCAACTAAAATTCTAAAATAGGTGTCTTAAAAAATACTACGCGTAATCTAATCCTTAGTTCCTTTCTTCATGTTGTCCTTTTTAAATGGTTATTTATTAGTGACGCCCAAAATGTATATCACGTTTTATAGCGGAAATGTTGGTTAAAGTAACATTATTTGTTGTGAATTGTTCAGAGGAGTATGACAAATCACCATGGGACACAATTGCGTTTAACAATTCAAGGCTCTTCAAAGCCAACGCCAAACAATCGCTGACACAGTTTTTTGTTGCTGTTTAACATTGAATATCCGTCAGTTTTTCTATCGTTGCCACTGTTTCGCTCCGATTTCACGTTGGTTTGGGAAAGCCTTCATCCTCAACACAACCGTCTTGCATTGTGTAACAGTCACAATTCAAACGAAATACACCATCATGCCGAAAAAGTCACTGTTTGGTGGGGATTTTGGTCTGGGCAGAATCTTCTTCTAGCTAAATCATCAAAAATTTGACCTCCCGAAAACGTGTCCCCAAGCACAATCGAGTGGCGGGCATTTTTGAACAATGTATACCGTATTCTCCATATACTTAATGCCATAAAACGTTATTTAAAAAAAAAAAAAATAGCGGACACCTCACATACATATTGTTTTTTTTACATTTGAAACTCGAGTACTTGTAATCCCTTTATTTATTTGTAATTTAGTTCAAAATGTTCCAAAGTCGTTACCGTACCGAACAAAACTTGTATTTTTTTTCCCAAGGGGTCTGGGGATCGCCCTTTTGCAAGTTTTCTGACTTCAAAATCTACTCTGGAAGGCTTTAACGTAAGAACGAGGGGAGCGATATTGAAACTTGAATGCACGCTGAACTCGAAGGATCAAGTGGGCGTTTGAAAAATAGGCTTGAACACAAAAAACACACTATGAATAGACCACTCCAACTTGTCAACTGAAACTTAGTGCTAAACAAATTTCCCGTCCTTCTCTTTAAAATAACCTTACATTTTACAGTCCAAGACCGTTAGAAAGGAAGTTATGACCTTTTCAAATCCATTCGAATGTCGTGACCTCTTAAAATCGGTTAAAAACTGGTTGAAAATAGTTTAGTATAATAGGAAGTAGAAAACATCATTCATTTTTCTCCTAAAAATATTTTTGTTTGGTTATTTGAATTAACCCGTACAAAAAACTAAAACCAATTTTTTCGTTACTAAATGAGAAATTAAAAAAAAATAAAAATATTTATCAAAATATTGAAAAACCTTTTTTGCATAAAATTGATCTCCGCGACTTCTAAGCATCATTTTAAAAATCTGAAGAAAAAAAATATGCAGTGTTTTTGGAGCTAAAATATCTTAATTTCATGAGACGGTTTCAACAGAACAAAAAAAAAGGCATTCGTGACCCAGACTTATTTATATTCTAAAATTATGTACAATACGTAATATTCTAGTCAGTATATATAAGTCATTTTGCACATCAAATATGGGTTTGTCTAAAAGTTGAAATGAAAATAATAATTCTTGTGTAGCTTTCAATTCAACCCTCTCAGGCCCCGGGGCACCGCAACGGTTTGCCCAAAAGTAGCTACACCGCGGGTTGTAACCCTTTGAGTGCACACTAATTACTACGAAAAGCGCTTTGATGGGACCCGCGATAGCTTGGCCCTTAAACATTATGTTCAGTCTTCCTTGCGACTAGGCAGCTACAGCTGAGTTTCAAAGAGACTCTCTATTTTAAGTGTACCTAATCAAATTGTAATGCCCCCTCTAATTAAAAACAAACATAAAATCTGGTTTCATACATAGAGTTCGCAGTTGCATTTTCTGCTCCATTCGCCCTCTAGCATACCTGGAGGTCCAAATTAATCGAACATTTTTTTTTTCGAAAGACTCCCATTATCAGCTCTTAATATCTGCTTATGGTCAACACTCCGTTCCGCCAACGTTAAGCTGGTGGTTTAGTCCTTCGCCGAGTTAAAAAAAATGGGCACGACTGGATCTCGCAAACTTGCTGCCGTAGCTAACAACTTCAATATAGTTTAAAATTGACAATCTGCATAGTGGTTAACATTATGATATCACTAAAAAAAGTTTTAAAAACAATTTAAAATATAAATTATTACTATAAATTACTATATTTTGTTTTAATAGCTAAAACAGATAGATAGAGCTCAAAAAACGTATGCTATCTGATTTATTTTATAAATAGTCCAGTCAAATTCGACAATAAATTCGCAAAGTGCGATGTAGTTCTGCATTTTTGATATGTTGTTGGGGCATGTTAGAGTAGTCTGTAGCTAAGTTTGCAACTTCGAAAAACCTGGGGTGGAATCGCGTAAGGTGATTTGTGATCATCACATTTTTGATAGTCACATGTGATAAGATTTTATTTTCCATCTGCGTAAGGTGATCACAAAAAATTAGTGCAAATTTGGTATCACTTTGAGAGAAAACACATAATTTGTACACATACAAGTTAGATTTGACATTTCTCACAAATCGACTTGAAGATTTTCTCCGTCGCTTAGCCAAGTTTAGGTAATAAAAAGAAAATGAATATTCAGCAGTGTTAAAATTGAACAAAGTTAGTAATTAATTGCAAATAATAGATAAAAACTGTGCGTTCGTAGTTTGTTAGATAACAAATAATCGGAAATAACTCAGTTTCAAGTGCTTAAAGCACAACGTTGCCGGTGTGTTCTTTGGCGGATTTTAAGAAACCCGCTCTTCTGCTTTAAGTTATTGAATTTGTTTTTTACTTGATGATTAAGCGAATTAATATTTTGTTAAATTTTGCAACCGTTCACTGAACAAAAAAAAAATTTGTTCCAATTAAAAAGCCGTGACAATTCAATGCTCTTGAATATTCATAACGGATCTGTGGGCTCAATATTTTATGCACTTAATTCTTGTGGACGCCATCATTTTTTGTCTAAATTCCTGTCAAATAAAAAAAAAATATTTTTAAAATACAAATATAATTTTTTTTTTACAGTACAAATTTATTCAAACAATATTTTGACTTGATTTGTATGAAAGTGATAGCAGAATAGCTGTCACACGAAATAGTCACAAAAATGTGATTATCACATGTGACTATCACCTTACGCAGACGGAATTAGTTGATAATGACTATCATTGATCACAAATCACCTTAGCCGATTCCACCCCAGTTCTCGCTGCAAGAGAAATGCAACAGTGAAAAAAAAACGCTAAAATCACACCATTTTTTCCGACAGTTGCTTTTATAATTTTGGAAATACGCAACTAAGGAAAAAATCATCCACCATATTCTTGTTTGTTATAAAATGTTATCCAAAACCACATTAGTTCAAAATTCATGTATGTTAAATTTGAGTTGCTATCTAACCATCAGTAAAAAAAAATCTGTAAAAGTAAGTAATTTTGAAGCGCTCAAAAACTAGGTCAAAAAGTGTCCAATTCTGCTCAAAATTTGTAATCAGATAGCCTAGAGTATTATAAGACAAAATTTGTAAATTCAATCCAAATCGGTCAAATAGTTTTGGCAAGAAACATGATGTTAACTGAGTGCAGCAAGCAATGTTTGCATCATTACTGTGATCAAAGTAGGACACCTTAGTCGGCACAGATTTTTGTACATGTACTTGTAACCCTTACCTATAGCTATCATGAAATATCGTTATATTATTTATGTCTTTTTTTTAAAAACCTTGGTAGCGATTTTAAAAGTTGAGAAAATTTTGCACTGTATGAATAAAAAATGATTTCGTGGAGCATTTTTGCGAATTTAAAATCGATACCAAAGTTACAACAAAAAAAGAAATAAATATTATAATATATAATAATATATAATATAATATAATATTTTATGATAGTCAAGTACGTGTACAAAAATCAGTACCACCTTTATTGTCCTACTTTGACCACAGCAATGATGCAAACATTGCTTTTTGCACTCAGCTAACATCATGTTTCTTGCCAAATTTATTTGACCGATTTGGATCGAATTTTCCAAATTTTTTTATAATACTCTAGGCTATCTGATTACAAATTTTGAGCAGAATTGGACAATTTTTGACCTATTTTTTGAGCGCTTCAAAATTACTTAGTTTTTCAGATTTTTTTTTTACTCATGGTTAGATAGCAACTCAAATATAACATACATGAATTTTAAACTAATGTGGTATTGTAGAAAATTTTATAACAAACAAACAAGAATATTGTTGATGGTTTTTTTCTAAGTTGCGTATTTCCAAAGTTATAAGGGAAAATGTCGGACAAAATAGGGTGATTTTAGCGTTTTTTTCACTGTTGCATTTTTCCTGCAGGGAGCACAGGTTTTTCGAAGTTGTGAACTTATCTACAGACTACTCTAACATGCCCAAACAACATATCAAAAATGCAGAACTACATCGCGCTTTGCGAATTTAGTCCTTTTTTGGTAATTATTGACTGGGCTAAAATATGAATTCATGAAAAAAAAAAAATCGTTAGAGCAGGTTTTTTTAAATAATTTTTTATACAGGGTGTCCCGTAAAGGATGGTCCAAACGGTCAAACTATTAGCCAAAGTTTTAGTGCAAAAATTGTAAAAAACAAAAGTCAATTATGGACAGCGTGAGCAAAATACTGGTTCAGAGTAAAGTTTTTTTAAAATTTCAAAAAATAGCCGTTACTCGAAAACCGTTATGATTCGGTATGAACAAGTTACCAAAATCTGAAAGTTCATGACCTGGCCTATCACCATATCCAGTTTGGTACATCCTTTACGGGACACCCTGTATACATTTAAAAATTCTTGAATATTTAAAAAAAAAATTTGGTATGCCAACTTTTAGTATTTAATAAAACACAAATTTTCACAAAATTAAAAAAAAAAATGATTAAGCCGTTTTCCAGATATTGAATTTAAAAAAAAAAAAAAAAATTTCAATATTTTTTTAAAAATTCAAAAATAATTTTATCTCGATTTTGTTTTTTGCACAAATCCTAAACTTGCCCTCAGCAACACTTCAAAATTAACTTTCCATTTCTGCAGACAAATACTGTCTGTTAGAAAATATCTCTACTGTTTTAGAAGAATTAATGTGGCCTCTCAACAATGATATTTAATTTAACAAAAAAAAAGCGCGCGTGTAACTCAGTACTCGTGGCAGAAGTGAAACTTCTTTGGCGATCTAAAAATCTCGATATGTATAGGGATATTAAGCTTATATGCGTTAGACGCAGCTATGTGTTCTATATTCAAATGATCGATGGGTTGGGGTTGTAAACTTGAAATTTAAATAATAATGTTGAAAAGAGGTGAACATTTAAAAGATATAAATCAGTTTATTTGAGTAGTTTTTCCGACTATTTCCAAAAATTCCTACACTCAAAATCTCTGCAACATCAACAATTTGTATATGACAACTTTAATTTAGTTTTATTTTATTTGCAACCATATATAATTCAAATTTTTAGCGGACTCTCCTGATTTAATTCAATTTTTGAAATAAGCTTATTTTGAGATAAAATGTTTAAAATAATTTATATCTCCAGTAGGAGATAGATAAAAATCTTAAACTAGTAAGATTATTAGAATTTCATTATCTATTCACCAAAAAAATTTCTAGCATTCTAATTAAAGAAATTAGAAAAATGACAAAGAAGGACATTTTCCCTTTTATCTGCTACAATAATATAGATTATCAAAAAATCCAAACTTATTGCACTATTAAATACATTAGCCTGTCAATACAAATTTTTACATTTACCCTACCTCCCACCACTTAGCTAATCAACGATCTCAGCATTTTAAATATTTGCAGATATGTAATCAAAAAATAATTGTTTTTATGGTCCAAATGTCATTTCCATCGCGTGTCTCCTCCTTGTTTCAGCGCGGAAAATGTATTTTTTGTTTGTTTTTAAATGCATAAATTTTAATTTGACTAAGTTCCAGGATTAAGAATATGTAGTTAAATACAACTTCCCTAAAAATTAAATTTATTTATTTGAAACAATTAACTTACAAACTTTCATACATGTGTCTCCATGTATTTGCATCATTTCCGTAAAAAAATGTTAAATGCTTATAAATTCAAATTAACGGCCATCAGTTTATAGGATTTAGACTAAATGAAGAAACTCATTCATGCTTTCTTTGAAATGTATTCAATTAAATGGGTGGGACATCAGTGGCGTGTTTTATTTTAAAGTAAGTGGTTGTATTCGTCACGTGTTTCATCAATTTCGTCATTGCCGTAGGTGCATATAATTTTAGTAAGTGATAGTAAAAAAAAAAAATATTTTGTAACAGTCTTGTGAAGTTATGTTCCAGTTAGTTATATAAAATTAAAAATAAAATATACTTTCTATTTTCCTTGTCTAAAAAGCTAAAATACATCGATTTTCGTCATTTCCGTCACGGTGTGTTTTTTCTTAAAAAAATCATGAATTTATTGCAAATCATTTAAAGTTTGTAAATCTGAGATAGGTGGGGAAGCGAAAACGTAACAAATTATTTATCTTTACTAGTTAAATGTCATTTCCGTACCACACAATCATTTCCGTAAATCGATTTAATTTAGATTTTTATAATTTTAAATAAATTCCTGTAATACCGTAAATCTTTTAAATGCATCCTGAACTACACGGCTCTTGTTACAAGGAACATTTTAAAAGGAAATTTTTTTTACTGGTACATTATCATTTCCGTATCGAAGGCGTCATTTCCGTGTCAAGTCCAAATTCTTAAAAACGCTAAAAATCAAGTGCACGCACTTTAAATCATTAATTGTTCCATAATTTATAAAAACACTTTAATGTACATAATTTTTTCTTAAATTTAGGTAGGAGACATTTTGGGTGCTAAAAAGGAGCTTTTAACAGAGAATCACCCATATCGTGCTTATCGCCTAGCTTGGACAGATCTGTCGAAGAAAGTGCCTTCAGTGTTAAAGCGCTGCTCTGCGCAATGGTCCAAAGAGGTAAAAAGAGATTGAAGAAAACACACGTGATAGTGCATCTCCTTGCTAACTGAAACCCTATTATGCATGTTTGCAATAATATATTGGACGAGATATTCCTTAGTTCCATACTGCTCAGTTTATTTTCGAATGTCCAAAGACACAGCTGGATCAGTTTTCCTGGGATCCCGAGTTTGGCCATGGTTCGACTTCTTTGCTCAAAGTTTCTAGTTTCAATTAGTTGACGCGCTCATTAAAACAAAAAAAAAAACCTTTAGAACCAAGACCAATACCTAAAATGTGCTTTTCTAGCAAGCACACCACACAACCGTACTACATGTTGTATACTTTTGTCACTATTAACCATCTGTTCATAATGTATGAGTACATCATACAAACTAAAATTTGATTTACTTTAAGCAAACAAATCCGCACCAACAGGAAGTTGGTTCCCATTGATTCCTCATTATTTTCTTTCACTGACGATTTTCTAAAAAAAAAACATTTGAGTAAATATTTAAACAAACAAATTATCCGATATCACAAACAGAATTTGCTTTGTGCAAAAATCCTATTTCAAATTCAGTTGCATAAACAATTTCTTCGATACCTAGGTACCTACTTTATGTATGTTCTTACGTATAAACTACTATATTATAAACTTATCTAAGAGTAAACATTTAACGTTTTTCCCTTTAAATTTTTCCTCGGGACATGCAAGAATAAAGACTTTAACTATTATGTGTGTGATGATACAGCACAATACACAAAGAGCTCTTTAATCTAACGCAACGCTTGTACAGAATATTTTTTTTTTTAAATTTTAATTTCCCTCATTTTGTATTTATAAAAAAAAAAAAAAAATATAAACACCAGCAACGAAACATACACTACTGACCTTGTACTCGTTACTTTTGTTTATACTTCATTACGTACACATATACCCAAGTATCTGGTGGGCTTTATTTTATCTGAAGTTCAAATTTTATATTATTTATTTAGTGCCCTTGATTAGACTTGACGAAAAATGGAAAAAATGAAAACATAAATGACTTGTTTATAATAGAAGCCATGAACTGCTCTGCGTTTCTTTCTGGGTTACTAAGGAATTGTTATCGTTTTGGAATTCAGTCTCATTAAAAAAAGATGTCCCATTCGCACACCGAGTTCCGAAGATAAAATTTAAAATAAAAAAACTAGTTCTTTCCTCGACTTTGTATGATTGTAGGTCAATGCATTCTGTATGGCAAAAGCAAAGTAAAATGCTTATATGGATGTGTACAATGTACATATTTGCATCTAAATCTTAAGAGCACATCTACTTGCCTAGAGGTTTCTGATGGATCTGCGATTACTTTTGCTTCTGTCGTAGCTCAAAAGACTTGCTCATCTGCAAATTGAATTAGAGTACATAACCTAAAGTTACTGCTACTGGCGGCAACCCAGCGTTGCCGCACTATTGAGTAAAGTGACAGTGTCATTCAATTCAGAGTAATGGGAAAAACATCGCTGGAGAAGTTATACAGTATTATCCATCAGTAGTATAACATCTGCGAAAAGGTTATAATTGGGACAGTTTTTTTTTTCCTAAATTAGTGCTAAGTAATTAAAGCCTAAATTTACTCTCCACTTCGATAAGGCCCAGTTTTTCAGTGTGATATAATGAGATCAGACTTAAATCCAAAGTTAATCCTACAAATTCGATTTTAATTTTTCATCTCGCACTGCAAAAATAGTCCTAAACAAGTTTAATTTATTGACCTATTTTTAAATGATGTTGTGTACAAAACACTTTTGAATTGGCAACGCGCGCAGCCGTGCCGCGCCACACCGTATGGTATTTGTTTCCATCTACGAATGAAAACCTACTCAGGGGGTTTACCACATTGTAAATCTCTCATTATTTCGATGCTGATTAATTATCCGCAATCAAATGCTTGAAGTTTAATTAGTGTAGGGATGATGCATTTTCATTGAAAAGCAGATACAGATTCACAACAACAAATATTTAAACACTGGATGTCGGTGGTCGTTGTTGTTGTTGCTGCTGTTATTGTTGTTGCTTACTCCTTGAATGTGCGGGGCACCACGATTACGAAAAGAGGTAATGCCAGGGATTGAATCAAATTAAAGTGCTAGACTTGGTTTAATAAACATGCTTCAATTGATGACGGTTAAAAAGGCAACAATTTATGATTAATGTTTTTACCTCGTTAATATATATGTATATGTAGTTAATATATATGTATGTAAATAGCTTCACAACGGTAGTGGATCTTTTAGGAATGGGTAAGGCTCAAGGGTAAACTGATGAACATTCCTAAAAGCGCGAGTGGTTAAATATTATGGCTATTTAAGTATAAAAATCTCAATCATATTCTAACCTATAATCTGCATCTATATAAAGAACAAATTAAGACTTTCCAAAAGTTTTAAGCACACACTTTCTAACTAATTTAAATTTTGTTAACGTCCATAACTTGCTTGTAGTACTTACGCTTGCATTTACTATACACATGGTTGATTAGCAGAAAACTGTTAAATTTATGTTCCTCAGCGGTTTTAGCTATTTGTGTACTGAGCATTTTCTTTAATATATTTTAAACACTCATTTAAGACCTCAAGTGTCACTACCCTGGCATTTCCCATCATCAACTCTGCGCGGTCCAGTTGCAGCTACATACAACCAGCGATATAGTGAGTTTGCTCCCAATTTTCTACACCTCAAAAACAACAAAAACTGTAAACATAAGCTCCTACGCACCGCCCAGCCAAAAATTATAAATCTTTCAAATTATAAAAAAATCAATCCAATTCTGACCAAGCTCAATGTTCGGGATGAGTATATCATTGCACTCGCTCAAGAAATATTTTGTATTTAATAATTTCAAAATGTCATGTGGTAACCATTGCGAAAATTTTGAAAGTAAATTTTAAAAGTTTATCGAACCCAAAACTTGATCTATAGTATCTGCATATGTATAATGTTCAATCGCAAGTTCAAAACAACACTTCTAGTGGAAGTCTATACAAAACTTTTTAAGAGCGTTGCAACTTTCAAGTCATACTTGTTTTTATGTTTGAAGCATTCTCATCGAAAGAGCAAAAAAAAATAAAGTTTTAGGATTTTCATTTTGTCCAGAGAAAGCGACTCTCGAACACAATTTAAGGAACTGTCCCAGAAACTGGCGAATCTAAATTTTTAAAATAACTCTGATTCACCTATCAATAGGTAGGTACAATCTTTTCATGGAATTTATATTTTCACTCATTTTAATTTTGCAACAATTGTATAAAAACTGATCATTTGGCATGTTCAGGAAAACGAGATATCAGAGATTTTGCTCCATCAAAAGCTGAGGAAGCGAATCCAAAAATTTTGTTCCTCAGTATTTTGACAGCAAAATGAGATTTTTTTTATCTTTTTAGTTCGAAAGCATTTTTATAAAAATAGGCACCTACTTTTCAAAATTATGATGTTTTTATATTTTCTCAGTTAAATGTGAACAAAATTAAAATTTTCTAATTTAATGAAGCATAAACTTGGCACCTCCTTTTTTCTATGACTTCGAGTTTTTTTTTTTTTTACGAAACTTTTACTTGCTTCTAAAGCACTTATACAGCCACTCAAAAACCCAACAAATAAAACAAAAACACAAGACAGTAATGGGTGATTTGGGAAACAGTGTGTAGGTTATTTAAAACAAAAAAGCTATTCAAATGTTGTATTTTGTTGGTCTTCCTCTTCATTTTCAACAACAGACGTTGTTGCGTCTAAAATTATTTCCGTGGACGACGCCGCCGACGGACGGACATGAGATGAGATGCATTTCCTCCCACGTTTTAATTGAAGTCGAAATTTACCAGACACAAATTCCAGAGCAGTTCAAAGGGTAAAATAATATTGACTGAATCTTCCACAAAGTTGTATGTATTTTATTTGAAGGGGAGTGATTTTGTTTAATGTATATATAGAAAAAAGAAATAAATGATTATTTCTTAATTTACGAGGAACCACAAAACAATTAATTTATTTTTTTGTTTTTGTCCAAAGAATTTCTGGAAAAGAGCTTAATTTATACTGAAATTCCATGGCAATTGTGTAGCAGATTTGAAGACTCAATAAATTATCATGAGTGTGTGTGTGCTGGACTATATTTGTATGAATCATTTTTTAGTCCAGATTACAGATTTTGTTTCGTGTGTCCAGTCGCAGATTAAAAACAGAAAGTTCATTTTATTATTCAAGGCAATAGATTCGTCATGAAAAAATGCATTTGAAATTTGAATGATTGAATCGGAAATTCATGTAGGGAGAGAAAGCGAGAGGGAATGATTTCCGCAGTTTGATTTAAATAACGATCGTAAATCTACTTATTTCACAATCAAATTATGTAGGTTTCTGAGAAATAGCTATACATACGAATCTATTTATTCCAATTATTTTTTTGTGTGTGTAAAGATTGTAATTGAAATGTACACGATCTTACTTTAATATTAAAAAGGTTTAATTGTAGAGAATGTGGTATAGTAATTTAATTGCAATTAGTACTTACCTTAACTTGCGAGAACTTTTGTTCATAGATATGTTTGTTTATGTTTTCATAAAACATTAAACTGAATGCAATGGTTTTTTAATAAAATAAACGCGTCTTTTAACAAATTAAATAGCTATCTCTCTCTGCAGACTTTAGCATTGGTACCAGCGAAATACAAAATATTAGTCAAGCTATCCGAGGGCTAGGCATGATTTTTTTTTAGCAAAACAAAAGCTTAACATATTTCATCCAAAAATATGCCATTGAGTTGTAGATGCAGTGCTGCATACAGTAAAGTAAACACTTTCTTTACCCCTCAGACTAAGGCTTTAATCACGGTTCTTCATAAAATGTTCATGCATTAGACCAAGAGCTAGCAACTCTTACCTCATTTTAGCAAGAATTTAACTTTGGTCACAGAAAGATTTATGGGCATTAAATCTACAACCTCACGATCTATAATTTTCGGCTGATTTCAAAAGGCTAAGATGAGGATCACTTTTCCATGACAAAAATAGGTACTCTTGTAGGATTTGTCACTTCCGCACCTGTGAATGTTTGTTTTGTTTTTATGTGGATTAGGATGGGTTTCGATGCTAATTTCTCTGGCGTGACAGTTCAACGCCCTTACCATTGCACGACGAGCAATAAATATATAAACATTTTTGAGATACGTTATATTCCAAGAGTATTGGTGTTTTTTTTTTATTTTCTCAAAGTTGGTTTTGTTCTAAATTTGCCGTGAACACACATAATTTACATAAAGTAGGTACATATGATGGCATATTAAGTGATTCGGTTGAGAACACTCAATGAGTAATAATGCTCCGCTTAATCTCAAATATGTTAATTCGCCTCATAAAAAGCTCATTCAACTAAAAACATAAACTTTCAAATGTAAATGCTCCAAAAACTCGAATTAGTTTAATATTATTTAAATCTCAAGTATTAAACTAAATCTAAATAACAGGATAAGAAGAAAAGTAGGATAATAAACCAAAGAGTCGGTCTGCTTGTTGTTTTGAGTATTGTTTCAACTAGTAGGTATCATGAGTCTTTTCAAAACTTGATGGTCTTTCTTTGTCCAAAGAATCGCAATAACTTGATGATCTGTTATATTTTTTGTGGACATATAAACTAAAACAAGAAAATAAAGATATTTGGATAGATTGTAGTGATTAAAGGGTCAATGCCATTCTCACAACACTCAAGAAGAATAAACTATGCATTCCGATTGACCGACGCAAGTGATGGCAAATAGCAATAAAGTAATTCTTTTCAGTTTAAAACATTTCCATATTATTTTATTCTTCTTCATTTTACTCCATAGTCCAATATGAGTGTATGTACATATGAATGTTGATATCAATAACCGTAAAGTAACTTCAAAGGGATATATATTTTGATTCAGTGATGCATGTTAATCCAACACAAGAGTATTTACTTATTTTAAAAATAGAAAGAAGAAAAAGAGTGAACGCACTCTAAAAATACTTTTAATAAACGATGGATGGAACTTAAGGGCGCCGAAAATTCATTGTAAATTCTTTCACAACTCATGCAATTCATTCGTCAACACGTGTAGATAGTTTTTTGTTGTTTATAGATTGGATTTATCATTCTAGGAGAATACAAATAATGTCACATGTGTCGTCGTGGTATGTGCTTTTATAAAAGTACAAAAAAGTGCGTCGCCAGCTTGTCCAGCAAATGTAACGGGCGGCATAAGGAGCATTATCTACGTGAGAAGAATTGTCAACTATGTGTGGAATTGTGTTTTGCTTGACAAATCAGAATTTCAGTTGGTTTGTTGAGTTAATTGAATTGCATGTTAATTTAAATACGTATTCGCAGCTACTTGTATTACGGAATGCATGCGTATCACCTTGAAATTAATGTCATCTTATTGCTATTACACCTACTACATCAATCTTCATTTCCTCCAGAAATAGAGAAATGATACTTTACGTATATTGATATCAACTCTAAAATTTGTGCGTTGACCTATTAGTGTATAGTACATAAAATTATTTGGTACAGATTTTAATGATATGTACATACATAATATGTATGAAATGTATGTACATATGTATATCTAAAAATAATAAAGATTTTGCTATTGATTCTAATTCGCGTATTTTAAGGTGACTGGTAATTAATTAATTATTACAGACATAATAACCACTAGGTATAATTAAAAATGGTATTAATTGGGAAGCCGTAATTGGTTTTGGTAGCCCGTACTGACTGTCATTCTGAAGGTCACTTCCCAGCCTCGTCCACCTAAAAACTAAAAAGTTTTTTTTTCAGGGCTACTGCCTTTTGCGAGGGATTGACAAATCCTACAAGAGTATCACTTGTCATTAAAAAGTGCTCCTCGTCTAGCCGTTCGGATTCGACATAAAATTGTAGGTTCCTTCCATTCCTGTCGACACGCACAGACAGGAATGGTTGCGAGTTGTTAGTAACTAGGCCCTGGTTCTTCACGAGCCGTTGCGCCACCCAATTTATTTATTTATTTAACATTATATGATAAAAAACGCGAAAAATGTGGGTCCTTCAGTCTGTACCTCGAACTGCAGCCTAAACCACTGAAACAATGTTGTTCAAACTTTGGACTTAAGGTTTCTAAGTGATTCCCTAGATGGGAAATCGACATTTTTTTAGCTCCAAAAATAATAGTATACGCCATACAATAAATATACAAAAATTGATTTATTTCTAAAACGACTCTAACGATTAAAAAAAAAATTACGAATTAGGCTCGTTTCACACATATTCGGTTTCATTCGGTTCGGTCTGTATTCGGTTCGATTTAGGTTTCCGTCTTGACCTCTTCACACACGGAGTTAACTATAGTTAACTTTCGTCGTTCCTTTATTATAAAAATGGGCAAGACTGGATCGGCACTCGTAGCTAACAACTTTAACGTAGGTAGAAATTGATAATGTACAAGTACATAGCTATAGGTTCCAAAATATTATGATAGCATTAAAAAAAAAAAAAAAAATTATTACTATAAATTACTACAAAGGAGAATGGGCAAATTTGTATGGAAATTGGGTGCGAGCAGCCAAGAATGGTTTTATTATTTTTGGATGTGATTTGGTCCTACAAATACGTTGTAGAAGTTTTTTCGTTGTGGTAAACTTCAAACTGGGATAAAATGCATTTTTGTGTTTAACACTTTAATAGTTTTAGTTAGTATTGTGACTAATGTGAATGGAAAAATAGAAAATGAAAGTGAAATAAGAATTGAAGACATCAGTCTCGAAGATATTTGTTATAGACAAAGCACATACATTTATATTAAATACTAGTAAAATTACCATACTTAAATACGTAATCTAGGTATTCTAACAAAATGTTTCTTTAAGTATAGTGCCTACTCACGCTCTATAATCGGACTTAATTCCGCTGCTGGTAATCAAATATCATCGGTTTGGTTTCTTGCCCAGCCTAAATACCAACCATGCACATAATATGCGCGCAGCATCTGGTTGTGCGCCTTCCACTCAGACAGGAACAGTAATAGTGTGCAATAGCTGCTCTCCCATTCCTTTTGTCGGCCAATCACAATGTACGAATAATAATTCCTAGAAATAGAGCTAAACATGTCTAGGCTGCATTCGGATACGCAAAAACCAAATGTCTTGCTCTTGGATATATTGCGTATGACCTCTTACTTGTTGTGTCTAACATGTGACATAAAGCTCTATTCAAATAGTCTTGCGGAACTTTCTTAGGTTCTGAAGCCATTTAAAACCGATCTGACCAGCGTCACCAACCAAAAAAAGCATGTTTGAGCCTTGCATTCGTGTAAAGAGGGCAATCTTGTTATACAATATCATTTGATACTCCATTCTTAGAAATCCCTAGTGAATCAGGTATACTTAGACCAAAATGCAATAAGAAAAATGCGTTTTCTCACCAAAACAGCCTAAATAAGCTTGTCCTACCTCCGCCACCGGTTTTCTTTAGGATTTGACTGAAAGTATCGGTTGGTTTCCTCTTTTTAAAAACCTGCGGTGAAATAAGAATTCTCATACTGTTACCTGCTGAACTCGTATAAGCGGCCTGGGGCCTATTTCTCCGCTACTACATCAGCTACAATGTAGTAGTATAGCAGTTGTATTACATCATTTCTGTTTCAAACATACATTGGTTTTTCAGGTGTAGTACATCAATGTAGCTTTGGAGAATCGACTGGAAATATTGGAAAAATGTATGATTCTGTTTCACAGCTTTTGATACTACACTGTTGTAGCACAACTAACTGTAATTTTTTGTTACATTTTCACAATAAAAATATTTGCTGTGATTGCTGTAACAGAATAAAATTGCTGCATTTAAAAGAAAATATACGAATGTAAGTATTTTTTTTTTGTATTTAAACATAAGAAATTCAAAAAATGTTTGAATTACCTTTTGATTTTTTGTATAGTCGGTGAAGATTGACTCGTTGTAAATACACTTTCGGTCTTCTTTCAATTCTTATGTTGAATTCAAAATCTTCGTCGAAAATATTTATATCGAAATCCATTTTTGATTTGTTTTTTTTTTATTTGTGTCTCTTCAAAGTTCAAATATCTCACTTCTAAAAAAAAAAACAATATAAATGGCCTTGTTCACTTTGCACTGAGATATGTTATCTCGAACAATTCAACGTAAAATGTAAATTTGAAGTCAGCTGTTGTTGACATTTCTCTTCAGACGTTCTTGATATATATTTTGCCTTCTTTGAACTCTTAAGGCAAGACCGCACTCAACTTCAGCGGAACTACACTTCACGTATCTTCAGAATAGATATTTATTTCTCACTTTTGTTCTTTTGTACAAAAGTAGGCCTATGTAGTTAAGCCTTTATTTTGAATTATTAATTTTCTTTCGTTATTTTGACGTTCATGGATTTTGGGGTTATTTTGTGATAAAACAAAAAGTTTTTTAATCACTTCATTCTCAAAGACCCTGTTTAGATTGGGAAGTTTGTGCACGGACTTACACCAGTTTGTAGGAAAGAGACGTGCGGAGTAAGTGGTCTCGTGAGGCATGTAGAAAATATAAACACCGGACTCACGAGTCTGCTTTGTTGTTCTTTCAATATGGAAGTTGTTGTTGTTTCAATGCATTTTGAGGCACCTCACAGTTTGTAATGTAAACACGGTGGTACTCACCAGTCCGTACTCAATCTTCCCAATCTAAACAGGGTCAAATATACTCGTATATAAATTATACTCAATTACAAAAAACTATTATCCAATTCAATCATTTGTATCCAAATCGTATCTTGCTAACTTATGGTGGATTTACATGTATTTGCGTCTGTATAATGCAGAAAGTAGAGCAGGACAGATGCATACAAAAAAATCCGGGCGAGTGAAAGGGAACCATCAAGAACATTAGCGCTGAAATAGGCCTTGGTAAAATAAACGCGGGCTATGTTGACCTATAGACTAGACTAGAAATAAGGATAAAGCATCAGATATAGTTTTTTAAAATGCCATCTGCCCCAAATATGCATTTGAAAAATGCATTTGCATATGTCTTCATATCTCGTTTCCTAAATACACTGCAACGAAATGCCCATACTGAAAGTAACTCCCCTGTAGCAGACCTTTCATTTGACTATAATTTCATTCGTGGCCGCTCGCACCAAAAAATGCCCATTCTCCTTTATTATTTTAATGGCTTTAAGAGTAAGAGCTCAAACTCAAGTATGTCATCTGATTTGTTTGATAAATATGAATTTATGAACAAAAATAAAAAATCGTTGGATAGGTTTTCTTAAAAATTAATTTTTTATAAAATTTCTCCCTCATTTTCAAAAATAAAATCTAGTATGCCAACATTTAGTATTTAAAAAAATACAATTTTACACAAAATAAAAAAAAATCATTAGCCCTTTTTCAAGATATTGAATTTAAAAAAAAAAGAATTCAATATTTTATTTAAAAATCCAAAAATATTTTTTTTAAATATATGCAAAATTAATATGTTATGATTTTAGTGACCTTTATATCGTTATAGATAAATAATTACAAGTTTTGTGGGCTATAGGTCAAATGCAATAAAAGATGTTAGTTGTTGATCGCAATGCAAAATTATTTGAATCGTGTAGGAGCTCGTATAAAAATGTTGGTTATAATCGGAGTAGCCGTCAAAGAGAAATTTGAAAACAAAAAAATTTGGTTCTATGACAGGTACCGTTATTAACCGTTATTGGTAAAATTAGTTTTAATCAAATTATTCACCATATCTTAAACAGTAACGCAAATCATTTTATCAAAATTCTTGGAGCCGTTTTCGTGAAAAAGAATTTAGAAAGATGATTTTTTTAAGTATTCTACAAAATAATAAAAAACAGTCTTACACCTAATTTTGAAAATATTGACCAAGTCGTTTTCAAAATATTTAGTTTTCAAAAAAAAAAATTTAGATTTTTTTTTAATTTTCGTTCACAGTTTTTTATGGTAAACCATAAAAAAATGAAAATTTTCAACTTAATGTTTTCGATTAAACAAAAAATGGTTGCAATGGAGATACCCAAAATATTCTATTTATGAAAATAAAACAATAACTAAAAAGTAGCATTTCCTTACTTAATTTATTTGAATTTTTTTAACAAAATCCTGGGACCCGTTTTTGAGAAAAATATTATTTTCCTTTTTCCCGAAAAAATATTGTATGGCAATATGGCAGGTACCGTTATTTTTGGTCCTAAAAAAAAATTTAAAAAACGTCAGGGCATATTAGTCAAAAAACACTATAGGTAAACCAAGTTTGAAGAAAGCTTTAGGCTGTACGGACGAGAACAGACAGACAGAATTGCGGGACACTTTTTTCGCGTTCTCTATCGAGTTCGATTTTTTTTACGAATCCATAACTTACCATTTAGGTAGTACCTATGTATGTATATCGAAAGTAAAAAGTAACTTTATGACGTCATCAAGTTCTTCCTAAATTACAAGTTAGTGTGTCAGAAAGTAACTTTCTGTAACTTTTTCCAACTTAAATAATTGTCTATTGTTATTGTTATTGTTATTGTTTATCTTCTTATTAATATGCCAGACCACGGGCAATTACAACAACTATCTGGGTGCAAGAATTTAACCAAATTCCCCTGGAAATTATATAATTTGCAGCACATCAGTGCAGCTTATTTTATAAATACGTCGGTAGCCATCGACTAAAAAACATGTGTCTAAGAAAGGCAACAACAATTCTTACTGAAGAGCTCAATTGTTGTTGTCAGAGCGAAACACATCTGCACTATAGGTCGCAAAAACCTTTTAAATTAGTATTCAATGATAGCTATAACTGGCCCCTTACATGATAATTTGTATATTTAAACTTATTTTTAACAATATTAAAATATAATAAAATATTTGGTCTGTTCCTTTACTTTAAGTTTCTGTGATTTTCTATGATTTTCAGTCCGAAGTCCTGTCATGTAAAAAAAAATGAAATGAAAACGAGAGCAAGTTTCTGCGATCCAATCATGCATTTAAACAGTAATATGGAGTTGACACAAACATCTATACTTCATATTTAAAAAAATAATATAATAAAGGATGATATCTTGTGGATCACTTCAAGATATTATAGCATGTTACTTTTTTTATTCCTAAAAAAGAAGCATTACAATGATAGAAAACGCAAAAAGCGCGATTTATAAGAAAAAATTGGAAAACTAAAAAATGGTATAGGCTTTAACTTTCTTAAGAAAACCCATATTGTGCTTCAAAAGTTATACCATGGTAATAAGAACTACTTTTTTCATAATTTAGATTTTTATAGGGTGAATCCAGCAAAACATACGAAATGGTACCTAGGTCTAATTTTTCGAATTATTTAATACCATACAGATGTAGAGGTATTTGTTATATATTTTCAAAATATCTATAGCGTGAACTGGGCTTAAAAACGATATGGTTTCCAATTTTTGAAATTTTATATGTATGGCTTACGGCTTAATATGTTTTATAATTAAGCTATTTAAAGGTTGAAATGGTGCTAAAATGGCAGCATTCAAAGAAGCTAATAATAATTGTTTGTGTTACATACTTGTTAAGGATTGCTTTTAATTAAATATTTTATTCTTGTTTTAAATTCAACAAAGTTGTTAAAGTGTGTTGGTTAGGTTAAATTTTGTCGTTGATCGTGTTTGGTTTTATCATTTAGAACAGTGTTTCCCAACTTTTTGTATGCTATGTCCCACCAAAACCTTTCCAAAATCCTCATGTCTCCTTTGCGCTAGATTAGAATTTAGGTTAATAGGCTGAAAGTTGATCTTGTTACCATCACGCTTAGACTGGCCGTAACATTATATATATAAATACCTAAACAGTTTTTAGCATCAAAAATCTGAAATCCATAGAAAATAAATTCAGTACGTGTAAAGATGAAAAGAAATTCAAATAAAAAATATTTTCATGTTGAGCAGTTAATATGGACTACTTTTTTCAAAATTTTTCTTTAAAGTTTGGAAGTAAATAGTTCAAATTTGTATTGGTATGGGATTTTTAATTCGCTTTCAAATGTGCTTCAAAACTGCTTTATTGCTTTATTAAAACATTGTTGGCATTAAATACAAAAGCTGAACGTTATCGTGAACAGCAGCAAGTTTAAAGTATTCCTCCGATCCTTGTTTACGCACCTGTGGTAAACGGTGACAGCCAGGCTCATAAATCAACATTTATAAAACAACGAATTCATATTTTTGTGGTCAAGTGTCATTGAGTGAGGTGAAGTTTGTAAAAATTGATACAAATGATAAATGCAGATCGTGATGGGTATGTTCAGAAATAATCTCTATGCGTGGACCGTGGAAACACAAGAAGCCTAGATTTTTTAGAGAGAAGTGTAATGAAGTATAATTTAAGATTACCCCCTATAAAATCAAATTGCCCCCTTGTGGGAAGTGAGACCTACATTATGGAAACACTGATTTAGACTTATGCTGGGCTTTTGATTTATGGGGTTTCAGAAATAATGGCCACCCTTATTTACCAACAATTTTGTATGTCATTATGCTGTTGTGTTAGCAAATCTCTAAGATGAGCTACTTACAGATTAATCACATCATTTCTAAATACATAATTTTTTCCTTATCGCATTCAGTTTTCATGTTCAGTAAGAGATTGGTTCAAAATAATCTCCACCAACAATACACAAATGAGATAAGAAAAAACATTCCAATTCCAATAACATTGACTTTTGCCTCTTGTGAGCTTCTGATATGATGAGGATGACCTATGTGTGCCGAAAATCCAATTCGATTCTAAAGCAAAAACAAAAGCAACAACTACCTACCACCTTCCAAAATCTATACAACAAAACCCACAACATCATGAAAACAGGCAAAAAGACCAATAGGTTGCATGCAAAGGGGAGGCAAGAAAACCAGAAACAACAACAAAAATAAAACAGAAAATACCCAAAACGAAACGAAGGACACAACTTTGTTCGTTGGAATATGAGTAACGCGATACGACACGAGTACGTATACTCGTATACATAACGTCATAGCAAAGGAATTTCTTGCTTCGACGAAGGAAAGGACAACAAAAACAAACGAGTAAAAGAACCAAACCGAAACGGACCAACTCCCAATCCAGATTCCAGACAACATTCAGCTGCTTTTGGGCTTGGTGTTTGGATTTTGAGTAGAAAAAGGCCAACAACCAGTCAGTATGAGCATCAGCACTCAGCGGCATTCTGCCAACAACTTTGAATTATAAATTGTCCTTCAATTCTCAAATATTATGTGATGAGATGACAAACTGATCTCGAATGCGAATTATTTAGGAAGAAACATTCCATCACCCCCTGCTAAATGAACCACCACCATATGCGGCTGATGGTAACTACTACGACTGAAATTCTTGACAACAGGATGAGTAATTTTTTCTGCGGAGCGCATCGCATTGCAAATTTGCCCAGAAAAAACAAGAAATTTCGCATAAGTCCACAGACCGAAGGTAAATTTACTTTTCGCGTCGAATTGTTTTGTTCGCATTTGCAAAGTCAAACAACCTTCGAACTAACAAAAGAGGAAACACCTTCATTTTGTGTGTTTTCATTGAAGATTAATCAAGTTAAGGTAAAAAAGGGGTTGAAGACTAGTACTTGTATGTGATGCCAGTTTTTCGAAGCAGTAGACGCACCCTGGTGCAGTCTGTTGTCTTCATATGGCATTTTCTATTGAAAACCCGGAAAAAATTAAGAAAATCCCAATTGGCGGTGGAGTTCCTGGATTTCCTAGAGCGCAGCCAGTATACAAGGAAGTAGGTTTGACGAACTTTAAAGTTAAGAACTCGCCATTCGCCACCTACACCCTGCAGTGCTGCTTTGCTGCGTCTTTTTTTCTCATGTATTTTTTTTTTTTGTCTATAAATTTGCACTTACCCGTCGTCATTTTGGAAGAAATTTCCTTTAATTTCTCAATCGAAAATATTCCAGTTCCTTTGATTATTATTCAGACATACAGGAAAAACAAGAAAAATCACAAACCAAACTGCGGACTCCGAGAGAAATGAAAATTTTCTTAACTTCTTTCTTTTTTTTTTCTTTTCTTTTAGACACTCAGGTTTTTTCTTTTTCTATGATTTCACTTGGGAAAAATCACTAATTTTTGAAATATAAGATTTCATTAGATAGTTTAACATTTCACTTTGTGTATTTGCTCACATTTTATATTGAATTTTCAATTGGAATTTTTCTTCAATTAAATTAAAACAAGAAAATTGGTTTTGCACTCGAGTTTTGGATTCGGAAGATTGATTAACCGACGAACGACGACTACGTCTGACATTCGGGTGGCCATTTTTTTTTTGTTGTAATAAATAACTTTCCAAGAAGCAAAGTTCGCCTCGAATGCAGCGGTGTTGATTTTTGTTTCCATTGAAGCGAATTGGAAAATTGGATTTGTTTTGATGGAAGAGGGTCGTGTTCGGGGAGTGTGTGCCTTCGTCTATTGGAAGTCGATGGGTTTGTGTCGGAAATAACATAGTCCCGGCCTACATTGAACGATTTTTCCAGTGCCGGTCTTTTGTTCGTGGGTGAAGGGAGTGAAAAGTGAGGGGTAGGGATCAAATCGTTTGTACCACAAAACTCGAACGATTTTTCCAGTCTGTTTATGTTCTCTCTCGTCTTCTTTCCATTTTTGTGTGTGTGTTCGGTGTCAGTTGGCCGTTCGTTTGATGGTGTGAGTGCATCTCAATGAAACATGAAGAGCACAGCAATACAAAAATGAAGAAGACAAGGAAAAAATCTTATGGAAAAAATCGTTCTGTGTGTACATTTCACACGATTTCTGGAAAAATCTTCGTGGAAAAATCAGGCAATGTAGATCGGGACATACTAATTCTTCGAATGAATTTTATTTGTTGTTCTTATAAATTAGTCAAAATCGAAGTTAAGCCTGATCCACATCTGTGTCGTGTGTTGTGTTGTGGAGTCGTGTGTCGCTATTGCTACAATGTATTTCATATGCGTAGAACCATATTTGTCTGTGTTGCAGTGTGGCGCATAAAATATATGGGATGACAGCGACACACGACTCACACGACACAGATGTGGATCAGGCCTTATATATGATGATCTCAAGACCAGAAAGAACAACTGTCAGATAAACGAAACCGGGGTGCCTAATCAAAAACCAACTAAAAACAGCTTTCTGAAAATTCGAAAGAAGAAGTCACCCATATTGCAATCAAGTCAAATGTATCGTCTTAAGCTGGCCATAAACGACCAAACCAACGAGCAGAACGTTTTGACGTTTTTTGTTTGGACTGCCAAAATTGGTTCGGCTCGGCCGTGTATGGCACCCAAATTTGGACCGTGGCCAAATGGACCGGAGCCAAATAGTTTCGAGCTGTTCGGCTCGGCCGTGTATGTCCAGCTTTAGTTTTTTTCATTCCTACATATTACACCCAGAGTCCCAGATGTCAGAGGTGCGTTCTGTTGGTTTACTTTGAGTTCCTGTGATTTTAAGGGCCAGTATCATTATTGGCGTTTTTCTTTTTTGGCTCTTAAAAAGCTCTGAGCTGAGGCTGCGTGATCAGAGCAAAGCTCTAAGCAGATTATGAACACTTCCCTCAGATTTATTTATGAAACACACTTGAGCACTTAACTGTCATTTCATAGATGTTTTACTAAAATACATTTTTGTTTACCTGAAGTAGACGGGCGACTGTTATGGGAATCCATTTTTAATTTTGTGTATTTCTTGCGTCTGTCAAATCACTAAAAAAAATAAGTGAAGTTGGCTTTGCTCAACGTTTCGCTCGATTTGCTCGGTCATTTTATTCTGAGCTAATCGATCAAGATCTGAGCTAGTTCAGATGGAAAATAGAAACACACTTTTTGTGCTCTGATATGTTGCTGATACTACGTTTTCACTGGAGCTGAAATGAGGTAATTTCGAAATAATAGGAAATGACGTTCCAAATGAGCTAATTTCAAAATTACCTAATTTCAGCTCCAATGAAAACGTAGTATGAGCTAAAAAAAAACATAGAATTTTTGTTTGACAGTTGGCGTTTTTCTTTTTTAACTCTGGGTAGATCACGAAACTGTCAAACAAAAATTCTGTTGTGTGTTTCTTTTTTCCACCTAAGCTAGCTCAGATCTTGATCGATTAGCTCAGAACAAAATGACCGAGCAACTCGAGCGAAACGCTGAGCGAAGCCAACTTCACTTATTTTTTTTAGTGAGTTGACAGACGAAACAAATACACAAAACTAAAAATGGATTCCCAGGACAGTCGCCCGTCTACTTCAGGTAAACAAAAATGTATTTTAGTAATGTCGTTTTCCGTTGGAGGTTCAGAGTTTCTCCTTTTTGACTCCGCTTACTCCAAAATAATTCGATTGGCTGTTCCGAGTAATGTTTTCGGAGTATTTTTCTGTTCCGGAATTAATAAAGGAGTAGACCCGGAACACACAAATACACATATAAACATTTTCATCGGATTATTTGTCAAATTAATTTTACTCGACTGAACATGCAAAATATACATAAATATCAGACAATTTAAACACACACACATAAATATGTCTCAAATTAGTCTCGGAACAAAAGAAAATAATTCGATTGGAATCAAAAAGGAGTAGTACTGTTCCGAAATCCAATCGAAAACGACATCAAGCACCTATGAAATGAAACAGTTCAGCGTTTAAGTGTGTTTCATAAATAAATCTGAGGGCTCTGATCATAATCTGCTCACAGCTCTGCTCTGATCGCTCAGCCTCCGCTCAGAGCTGTTTTTAGAGCCAGAAAAGAAAAACGCTAAGTGTTTCGTGATCTGCTCAGAGTTAAAAATGATACGAAAAATGCTAATGTTCGCATCAGTGCACACTTTCCTGGCTGGGTTGCATTTGAATATCCCGCGCTGGGCACTTAAGTTTCATTAACTCAGACTGCGAATATTTCCAAAAAGTTCCAATATGCAAAACGTAAGTGCAAATTATTCCCGTAATTATTCACTCTGAAACTCGTGCTAAGTCCGAAGTCATGTCAAGTTCATAAAGGAACAAACGTATGATTTTCTTGTATTCGCTTGTTTTCTTCCGATCACTCCAGTGATGCCCCTCCGAGTATTGTAGTTGCGGCTTTAAGAGTAGACTGTTTTCGTTTGTTTAAATTCAATTGCATGTTCAAAGTGTTAATAGAAAATACTTCTTATTTTCAAAAATAGATGTCGCATAAAAACATCGCATAGCGAAGACACAAGAAATTTCTATTTAAATTAAAACACATAAAAAACGGAAGTCGGAAAGAAATGGAAAGTACTCTGTGTTTTCCGTTGAGTATTTTGAATTTTAAATATGTACATAATATAAAAAAAAAATAAAATGGAGAAGAACAACAAATTGATCTCGATTTGAATACAAAACTAGAAGTGGCAGGCAGTTTTAGTCGGACCACACGTTGACGGAAAACAAACGAAAATAAAGAAATCGAATGATATACATATAGGCATAGACATAGTCATATAAGTACCTACTTACATAAAAATCATTGCGTTTTGTTTTCCGTTTCTTTAACTTTTGTTTTCACAAGTAAAGTGAAGTTTCGTTGTGGTTACAAATGTTTCGTGCTTGTTTTGGAGAGTTTTAAAATTATATTGTTCTATTCTGTAAATAACTTGGCAACAAAATAAGAAAAGTCGTCGGTTGCCACCTTTTTTTTTGAATTTGTGAATGAAACAATGAGAAACGCTTTATTATGTATAAGTACAGTCAATATAGGCTGTTTAATATATAAAATCTGTGTATTCCAACCCCAAGGCTACACGGATAAGTATACTCTGGCAAGCACAAGAAGGCTACAAACATTAACTGCCAAATTCTTCTTATGAAGAAAGAACATACTGTGATGTAGGTGGCAGGCAACTTGCAAGCAAGTTGCTTTAAAGTTTTTTATTAACCATGTTCAAATCTTACTAATATATCCTTTGATCACACATTTTTATTAAAGTTGCTAAAAACTTGAACAATCGTACTTCGAATACGAGAATAAAAACAGGAATTCGCTATCTAATTTCTACTTCAAATATTCAACGTGGTGACTCACAACAACGTGTAATTCGGTATCAAGTCTGTCAAGTCGTCCGATCATCAACGTTAAATACCTTCAATGACACGAATTTTAAAATCAAGGGTTTGACTAATTTTCGTGCAATCGTCGACGCAGCTAGGACACGTTGACAGACTGTTCAGCAATGCAATCACTGTGTTCTATCGAGCAAAACATTCAGTCTCAAAAAATACGGATTTCTTAGGACCTTTCACAGTCACAAGAGTGACACTTGAGCGGACAACATAGGATACAAAATATGTATCTACCAATATTCGCGGCCCACACTTACCTGAATATGTTGCACTTATGCCGGATTTACACGAATGACAAAAGTGTCATTATAATGAAAAAACAAAATCAATTAATTTATGACATGCATTTACTCGAAGACAAAATAATGACTGTTTTAGATAATGAAAATTTTGTCATAAAAGAATGAGCAAGTTCATTCTTCCTTCCGGCTTGTTATAATTTTGAAAATGTTGTCATTGTGTGTTTACACGATGTCATTTTTATGACAATTTTTATGACTAGTTTGGCATGTCATTATTTTTATGACAACAATTATGAGAAATATGAAAACCATTTACACGAAAATGACAAAAATGACAAGAAAATGACAGAAATAATGACATTTTGTCATTCGTGTAAATCCGGCATTATGTGTCACTAACTCAGACTGCGAAAACAACAAAAAAGTACCAATATGTAAAATTTAAGTGCAACTTATTCCGGTAAGATTGAACTGTCAAACTGGCCCTTATGGCTCTTTACCAAATAGCAATATGTATCGTTCTCTCGTTTATTCAGTCAGAAGCCTTTATTTATCAGTCATCACATTGTGGGGTATATTCCTATGCAATTGACAATACCCACAAAGTACTAGGTGTCACTTTTGAGAGTTTGACAGATTCGTCAAGAGCTCTATATCCTTCAATTTAATTTGAAATTGACAGTCTATGGTTTAACAAATCGGTAGCAGTATAGGTACTTCGTTCCAAATGTCACCCGCAGGCCTCAGAATCGCATTATTCCCCAGCAAAAATGAAATCTCAAAAAAAATCGGATTTTCAAGAGATTTCTAAACAAAATTAATAAATAAAAATCATTTTATTAATTTGCATTTTTATTGTTATTTTATTTATTTATTGAACTTATGCTGTCAGAATGGCGTGTTACAACAAAATCAAATTTATTTTATTATATTTTGTTTGTTTTAATTTCAACTAGAATAACGAGAAGTTCAAACTAAAATTGATTGATTAGTTATTATAGGAAAAGGTACAATAATAAAATTTTATTATTTTTATAGCATTTTTGACTTAAATGGTTATTAAAATTTGCTTAGTTAAAAAAACAAAATGTTATACAATTGTTTGAAATTGCTTATGGATCATAATCGAAAAAAATGATATTGCTTTTTTATTTCCATTTTTGTTTATGTATATTTATGTAGTTTAAGGATTTATATAAAATATCTTTAAAGGCACTATATAGAGTGAGTGAGTTTACTACGATACAAAATTGATATTTTCTTTCAATTATTACGTTGATGGCAAGAATATTTTTTATCTAGCGCTATAATTTTTGTTTTTGCATCTTCATGGATATTCTTGGTTAATAGTTATATTTTTTGTTGTTGCTATCCTCTTTTTTTTTTTGATTTTATCATGACTAGTAGTTTCAAACTTTAATATTTAAATTAATTTTAATTCTTTTAAACACCACACCGTATAGCTTGCTACCATTTTTATATATGTATGTATTTCTTTTTCAAATAACTGCTCTTGAAAAAATTTTATTAATAATATTATATTTAAGTTAAATTTCTTTTGTGCGAGTGTCAAATTAAAATAAACATTTTGGTTAACTTTATAACATTATTTAAATGGTGATTTTAACAGGGAAGAAAAATAATCATAAGTAATTACAATTACACATACATAAATGTATGTGATATACGTAATTACATTAATTTTAATATATTTTTCTTTAAATTATTAATAATAAAAATAAATAAAATAGCATATTAATATTATTATAATGAATAAAAAAAATCAACAACAAATAAATTAGATAATTATAAAACAATTTTTTTTTATAAATTATATCATTAATATCGGTTAACAACAAAAAAACTTCTCTTTTAAGTAAATATATAGTTCTAAAAATCATAATCGGTTATTTATATAAATATTTTTTTTTTTAAATAACTGATATTTTTATTATGGGTATTTTTCAAAGATTTTATTCTTTTTTTTTATTGTTTTTGGCGTGGTTTACACTCGTTCGACGTAATTGCCTGGGAAGGTACCAAAACATCCACTACGTTGTGATGTCCCCACAAACCAACCATCATCGCATTTTTCTAGCACGAAAACAATATCTCCCTCTTGGAGTTCAAGTTCGTCAGTATTTTGCGGTCGATATTTGTAAAGAGCACGGTAACTGTAATGAGAACAAAATATTTAATTTATTTTAAGGTGACTGGATTGTTAAAAACTGATATTTTATTCAGTCAGTGGAAAATAGTCTTAAAAACCTTATACTCCTATTTCTATATTGTGTTTGTATACTGCATATTTGTATAGTGCATTTACAAGAAACTTAACTTTAGATATCTTCATTTGGCTTCACTTGGCTAGTTCAGGAAAATTATATCAGAGGTCTAACTGTCAAAAAAAATGATTCAACAGTGTTTTGGATTCGTTCGCTAATTTATTTTGACAGTGATATCTCTGATATCTCAATTTTCTGAACTAGCCAGAAATCTTAACTGTTTTGCACATGAGACACGAATTCCAAACTGCGAATAGCGAATTTTAACATTTTCTTCACATGAGCGGTTTCAAATGGTTGCAAATATTTAAAAAAAAACATAGCAAGTAACGTGCGGGTTTGTGGAATGCGTTCTGATCGCAAATTTACATATTTCACAGTTCAGAAGCCCTTTGTTAGTCTCTTAGAAAATACTTAAATGTACTTGATTCTTACATATTTTAAAAATTGTTTTTGTAGCGCTTTCTTTTTAAATCTTATAAATTAGATCGTCGAGAAGTTAAAACAAAAATAAATTGCTATTTCCTCTTGAAACTACTTGAATTTGCAGTTCTCAGCTCATGTGAAAGGCACTTTCCTATTAAAACAATTGGACCTATTCAGCGATGTCTTTTATTCTGTTTTTCTGATATTCTCTTATCAATTTACATGTAAGAGTTTGAGCTGTCAAAAAATATATAAAAAAGTGGAAATACAAATGTAAAGCTCCCTACACAATATCTGACAGCCCATCTTATGGTGTTTTCCATTGGTATCAAAAAATCTATTTATTTTTGATTTGGATTTCTGAAATTTGTGAGTTTCACCTATCGCATAACAAAAAAAAAAAAAACAAAAAGGAACGAAAATAAAAATTAAAGAAAGCCAAATAGATAGTGGCTGAGCTATTAGCCATGCTGGTAATGAAAGAAACCAATGAAAACAAGAAAACAACCACAAATGTCAAATTTTGAAGAGAATGAAATTAAGCGCGTTCAGGAAAGAGAGTTATCGTAGATTTTGCTCCGTCAAAAGCTGAGCAAGCGAATCCAAAAATTTTTTTCCTCAGTATTTTGACAGCCAAACTGATATATTTTTCTGAGAAATCCTGTTCAGGCAACTGAGATTGTTGAGGCCCTCTGAAATCTCCCTTTCCTGGACACGCCTCTATTGTCTCAAAATATTCAAAACCAAATTCACACATATTCCCTATTACCTAAGACGGTGTTTACATTGGACTTTATCTAACTCCCAATTCATGGTTAGAAAGAGAAAAATTTTTTTTTTTTGACGTTTTCTTTTGTAAAGTCCATAAAAGTTGGAGGAGTCAGTCGAATGTGAACACCGCCTAATGTGTAGGGGCCCAATTATTTTGTCTTTCGTCTTTTTGACAGGCACGTACGTTCATGATTATCTACAAGGTTCGCAAAAATACGTATGAGCCTGATTGTACGGCTCGTGTTTTCGGTCGTTACGTCTTTCGTGTTTTTGACAGGCACGAACGTTCATGATTACATGGTTCTCGAAATTACGGACGTTCTTGGAATTTGGGGTTGTTTTGTGTGAAAATAATCAGTAGTAATAAATAAAAATATTTTGTAATCACTTCTTTCTCAAATATACTCGTATATTAGGTATATTCAATCCCCAAAAAACAATTTTCCCATTCATAAATTTTTGTTCAAATCATTTTTTGCTAACATCGAGGATCATTTGTGGTTGCCAAATCGGAAACGTCAAAGTTCATCCAGAAAAAGTCTTGAAATTTTCATTCCTGCTTTCGTAACTTCCTTCCCTCTACATTTGTACACCCCTCACTCATAATCTGTCAAAAAGACGAAACAACCGAAAAAACGAATCGCGTAATCGGCTTCTAAAGCGCGGTACACATTATTTGATGTATCAAACAAATTTGTGAACAAAGGACGTGTTTGTCAAACAGACAGTAGGTACACACTATCAAACGTGAATAGATTTGTCAAACTGGTTTGATAATGTGCACCCTACTTAAGGCATAATCTTTGGCTTTCATTCTTTCACTCGCAAAAAATGAAATTTTGCTCATCTGTGATTTTCAGCCGAAAGAATTTTCTGCAACAGAAACTCACATGTAGTGAACGTTTTTTATTCTCTCATGAGCGTTCTATTATATCAAAAATTTGCGAAATTCAAGAGTACGTGTTACGTGAAGAACTCTGGAATGAAAATCACTAAAGTGCACGGAAAATCTCAGAAATTTAAAATAAATGAACGGACCTAATTAATTCTGTGCAAAAAGTGAAACTGGTATAATCATCAATTTCGCTCTGTAACACCGTACCGCAAAACGAAAAACATAAAAGTTTTCGTTTATAATTTCGTCTTGTCATTTTTGTAAGCGATTTTGCGTTTCGCATTGATATTCTGAATACTTGTACTGATGACGGACAAAAACTTTTCAAACCCAAATTCAATATGAATTTAAACAACAAAGTCAAACGATCAGGTTTACCATACACAAAAAAAAAAAAAAACAGATCATGCCGTGGACACTCGGGCGTATGCGCAATATTTTAATTGATTAAGTTTTTAACAAAATTTGATTAATTTTTGTTTGTGACATTTAGGGCCAGTTTGTTCACAGCTGATTATCTCTAATCCATGATTGGTGGAGCTGAGAAATCCTCAAATGTTTTTGTTGATCAAATTTTGTTTAAAAAATTCAAAGTATGAGTTGCTAACCATGGATTTCACTAATCGTCCAATTTTGGTTGATTAGCGTTAGTTAATTAAAGCCTATGAAAATCACACACGAAATTTAACCCACTGTCAACAAACTGGCCATTAGTTGATATCGTTTATTTTCTGAATACAAAATAGTTGACCGATAGGAGGCACTGTGATCATTTTATTTAACAGCCATATTATTGACTCATTTCGAAACTAGTTTTACGGCAAAAATAGTTTTATAGAGGTTCCGAGATTCAAGTTTTGAAGAAATCGGTTTTATTCACTTATGTTTTGACATCTAGAAATCTAAATCTTAAAACTAGTTTTGGATAGAACTAGAAACTCATAAAACTACAACTAACTGGTTTAAAGAGCTTTAAATCTAGTTTTGTCACTGTTTTGTATTATTCATTCAAATTTAAAAGTAGCAAATAATCAAATCAAAACAGTAAACGAGATTATGAAAATTATTAAATAATTGAAGCGCTAAGAAGATGAAGGACGAAGCGACATTTTTAAACATTTGAGTTATAAGCATTTAAAGTTTATTGCCTATAACTTATTTAATTTTGTTTTTATAAAGGCGTTAAGTGACTTTGATGTATTGTAATTTACTTATTTTGTGTTTGTTTTTTCTCTTTCCCTTCTCCAGGATCTGCTGAAATTGCATTTAAAGAAAACGATTGATGTTCTACACGAACGAAACTGATCTGTTCTTTTAAATTTTTAATTTTTTCTGCAGAAAGTTGTTTCAATTTGTTCTCTCTTGGCATAAAATCTTTATTATAATCAGGACGTTTATTACTTTTGGCTATAACAACCTTACTATAAGGAACATATTCATCATAGCATTCTTTGTAAAGCTAACAACCATACTCCCTGCGAATCCATTTTATTGAGTCCCTTAATTGAACCTTGCAATAAAGTAAAAACAAAAGTAGTCTGCTGGGGTATTCGTGAAGGAATTTTTGTCTGCTCTTTTGCAGAGTCACTTCCGGTTAGGTTTTGAAGCAAAAACGTTACACCAAGACCTAGATTTCATTCAAAAACTTCGAATTGCCCGTTATTATTCTTAGGCCGTTCTTGATGAGATTTATGAAGGCTTTGTAGCGTTCTTAGTTGTAGTTCCCAAGTAGTAGTTTGGCCTGCCTTAGTTTTGGGAGTTCTTTCCAAATTTTGGATCTTTTTGCCTCCTCATCTAATTTGATCTTGTTTTTGATCACATTTTCACCTAATCCGCAATAGGGCTCAGGCCCTGTTAGGGGGGATGTTGCTCTTATTTTGTCTACGGAGTCTGCCTCGTCTTTACCATCGATACCCGCGTGACCCGGTACCCAATAGAGTTAGACATTGTTATTTTTGCCCAGTTCATTTAACCGCCGCGAGCATTCCCGTACCAGTTTTGAGCTAATGGCATATGAGCTTAACGCTTTAATCACAGCTTGGCTATCTGACATGATGGCAATTTTACGATTTCGGCAGTTTCTTTCAAGGTTACGTTCTGCACATTTACCTATGGCGTTTACTTCTGCCTGGAAAATGCTTGTGGAGTGTCCCATCGGTACAGATAGTTTGGTTCTTGGCCCAAATATACCCGCCCAGTCAGACGTTCTCGATCCATCAGTATACCATTTGACTATAAAAGTTTTCTGCTGGGTTGTTCTTCACGGAATTTCGGTCTGCGTTTTTGAACTTAAGCATGTGAGAGTGTCCTGAAGCAAATAGCATTGGAGCAAATGTTAAGCAAATAACTTGACTTCTGTCATTTTTGTCACGCCTATAAGGTCAATTTAACAACCATTCATCGGCTATGTTTTGGCATGGGTATCAACATTACGCAAATGATTTGACTTTTAATGTCGTTGGCTCTTAGACTAATAGATGTGTGTGAAAAATAACGATTTCAAATTGTGCGTAAGAATATACAAAATTTAGCCATCATGTTAAGCCACCTGCGTCAGAATATTCAAATTTGAAGTAGTGTGTGTTGGCTGGTGCCTCTTGCCTGCACATGCACTGATTTTTGTGATGTCCACCTATAATGTCTTATCTTAAAGTGCCCACTTAACACTTTATGCATGAAATGAAAAGTTCAGATAAAATTATTTTTGTATAAAGGACTTAATATAAAGGACTTAGGCGCATTTAACACATTCATCCACAAAGTTTATTATTAAAGTGATTGCATATAACACCTATATCTTTGGCTAAATATGAATCTAGAGGCGATAGAAGAGTACAGACGAGTCATATAACAGTTTCATCTGTAGGTAAAAAGCCAAATTTCAAAAATTGTCGCTTAACACCTTCATCTTCTAAGCGCTTCTTTTGTGATGGTGGAACGAAATGAAATTCGAATTGTTTTATACTGCACATTCAAAAATTAACGTGTGGCTCTTGGATTCAGTGATAGTGAATAGTTGTGTAGTTTTCATGTGATTTGTCTACGCCAAATGACTTAAATTTTTCATTCAATTTTCATTTTTTATAAAAAAGTGGTAATAATAAATCCCTCGTATTTTTAAAGAAAAGTTGTAAAACAAAAGTGCAGAAATAACTCAAGTTTCACTTGGTTTTTAACTATCCCATTCTTCTTGTCATACAGAAGTCAGTTGAGGCGACAAAACTAGTTTTATGACCAAAACTAGAAACCATTTTGACTTTTGAATAAGTTTTAATCTGGAAAGCGAATATTACCGATTTTTTAAAACTGGTTTTAATCAATTTTAACAAAACTCGAAAAAACGAAAACTAGTTTCTTTTCCAGTTTACAAATTGTCAATAATATGGCTGTTTTAGAAGTTTTATATCGGTCAATCACCAAACATCGGTCATTTAAAGCCATGTTGTACAACATGTTGTTTCATATGTACCTTCCACCCCCTAAAGTGTAAAAATGCCGAATTTTGGCATTTGGATTTATGTATTTCATTCGTTGTCATGGGTGGTTGCCACCCATGGAATTTCATGAGAAAATTAACATTTAATTCTCAATCCACTGTGCCAACAAAAATCTTTCCTTGCCTTCCTTCTAACTAGTGCTTTGCATTGCATTTAAAGACCTGACGTCTTACTATAAAACTTTCTAAGACCTCAAACTAAAACCATCAATTTATTGCTAATGTTTATTGTTAAGCAGGAGTAATACATAATTGTTGTGAGGTATTTTTATTGCTGAAGAAAATATCAGCTAAGTCAAGCTATAACGCCTTGTTATAGAATCCAAATTGCATGATTTTTGTTTTCTGACAGATCTGATGATTCATATGACTCCAAAGATACCTAAACCTAAGTGTTTTTTTTGACAAATGCCATGAGTTTTTCAAAAGAATAATAAAGGATATCTTATAAGCAGCTAGAAAGTATACCCATAAGGACTAAAGCCCGTCCTAAAGCCACAAAATTACTCACAAGTAGAATATTTATATCGCCCTATAATAGCATCTTAAGGGGGGCTTAAATATGCTTTCAACATTGTTCCGTATTCCTTCGGATATGCCACAGCCACACAAACACACACACACACACTCAAATTACTTCACCATTTGCCATAACAAATTTCATCCAATCAAACCTCATAAAGTTGTGGCCATTACCTATAGCAATAAACATAGTTACATAAGCTGTTCCAGGTCTTAAAGTGGCTCTGCTTTCTCATTCTACATACATTATATTGCTCCATTTGACCACACTAAAAGTGGAATTGTTTACAACTAATGCAATATTGTAGTCGTCACTTAAAAACCCCAAATTCAACAGCAAACCGACGAAGACTATCTCTCTCAGCCTCACCAATATTATACTACTCGTAGTTCGAAGAAAATATCAGGCAACCCTAAACACAACACAGTACTCGTATTATACATTCTCCACCAGCAAACTTGGTTAAGGATTCTTTAACTTATATTACTTGGCTTAAAGCATCGTTTAATGGCCGATTGTCGTTCGTATTGTAGGTATGTTTGTCGTCCCCTGGGAAACCAGAAACCAAACTTGACCACAAAAGTCCAGACCTGCAGCTTCTGCGGGTGGTCATATAAAGTATAGTTGGAATCATAGTGTGTTGCTCGTATTGTATATGACATTAAAGTAGTCATAAACTGTACATCAATATAGATTCTACTTACGCAACTGGCTCCGTATTTGTATCAACGTGAAGTACTTCGGTTTTATGGTGAGTCCTTGTTTCCCTGAGAATGCCATTCGGAGGCTGGCCATTGGAAGTCAGGCTATTAAATTCATTATTTATGTTTGTGCGAAGGGTGTCCAGCGATGGTCGCATCGATGATGATGACTGTGTAATTATTGATTGTGTAGCTGGTAGCCGGCCTGCTCTATCTTCAGCACCGATGTCGACAAGCACCTGAACAGGACATGACAAAAACCCAAACAGAAATCCAAAATTTATATAAATATCAAGAATAAGCGGTGGGTCAATTGGATCCTCAAAATTTCGAAAACACCTACCTCAACATATGAGACTGGGAAGATTCCTTTGCGGTTGGCAATTTTACCTTCGTACCAATTTTCATCGACACGACGAGTAAGAGTTACATGTTCGCCTTTGTTTAGGGATAATTCGATGCCCGATTGGGCCTGGAAGTTATATTTAGCACGTGCTTGTCCCTCGGAGGGTTTCTTTGGTGGCTGGCGGATCCCATCTTTGGTTAAAAGCTGTAAGAAAATACGAATATGGTTATAAGTGGGTAATAATATAAATTTATATAGAACGTAATCATAATAATGATTACAGTCAACTCCGCTTAACTGCACACAGCTTAACTGAAGAAATAAAGAAATTTATAACGATGGAACTAATTTTGTATTTATCTTGGGGTTTGGTTAACTGAAACAAATTGTCTACAGTTTAAGTGTTGCTAAGCGGAACACCAAGCTTTGTCTTTTCTTAAGACAGAAATAAGATTTTTCTTTTGGGCAAATTTTTTTTTGGTTTCAAATTGTACTATGAAATTAATAAAAAAATAATTTAAAAATATGATTAGAGTTTCTTTTTTTTAATTAATGTTTATACATTGAAATTGAAAACAGTTTTATAGGACAACAATTTGGTACACCAATTTGAAGTAATTCTATGTTTCTGAAAAGTTGAATTTTCAAAAAGGAAATTTGATATTTTTGAAATTTAAGAGTAAGTAATTTAGGAGCTTCCGTAAAATTAAAAATGTTTTAATTAGTTCATATCCAATAATGAGAAAGTTGAAATTATGAATAGTGCGGTGCTGATGGTAGGGAAGTAGATTTATTGTGAAAAAGAATGCAAAGTAAAATTGTTCTTTAATTAAAAGTAGATTGGACTAATAATTACAGAACACAGATATTTTTTATCAAAATTTTTGTACCTATTTTTGAGGAAAATTAAAATTTTCTTAACAATTTTTCAATATTTCTGTGGTTTGTAAGTACCGTTATTTTTTGGTTAAGGAACATCATTTTTCAAATGTTCCAGAAAATGTTAAAAATAAAAAAAAAATACCAAGTCGTTTTTTGAAATACATACGTAATAGTATTGAGTTAAAAAAAAATTGTTTTTTTCTATTTAAAACAGTTTTTTTTTTATTTTGGTATACAATAATATTTAAACTTTTTATAAAATTCTTGATAGAAAAAAAACATAAACTGAACTGTTTTTGAGAAAATCAAAAACCAAAAAAAAGTCCAATTACTAAATATTAACATTTTTGAAAAAAAAAAAAAAAAAATATCGTTACGTTAGTAATTTTATTAACGATATATGTAAGTACAATAGTAGGCTAGTAAACATACCGGAATATGAGAGGATGTAAGGAACAATTGCGTTCACGGGTTTTTATTTTTGAATATGTTTGTCTGGAACTTAAGCTTGCTCAAACCACAAAATTCGACCAAGTTCACCCATGCATTTCTGAGAGAATGGTCACACTGTTCAGTTTTCAATGTTTTTGGTATAGCTCAAAAACTAAACTGAATTTAAGAATTTACCTCAAAACACTTTTTGCAGGAAATTAGATTTTCTATCATAATAATGGCAGTTCAAAAATATTTATAAATAATTTAAACAGAAAAATGAAACAAAAACCAATCTAAAAAAAAACAGAAAATCATTGATTTTTAAATATTTTATTATAATTCTCATAACATTTGTTTGGCTAAAGATAGTGGGACGACATGTACAAATGAAAAATAGAGAGATTCGAACCTATAATTTGACGCATAGAAAATGTGTTATTGTTGAAAATTGGCGAAAATATACCAATTTAAAAATAACCATTTTTTTTTTGTTATTTTTGCTTTTTTTACTCGTAAACCTCTTTTTTACTTGCAATGCATTGGTACTGTATTTTTGAAATAATTTAAGGTCGAGATTTTGATCAAATATGTCATTAAAATAATATAGAATCCGAAAAATATGGGTCCCGCAATTCTATCTGTCCATATGTTTATTTGTATGCACCCAGACCTACAGACTGAACAGATGGGTCGATTTATTTAAAACTTGGTACGTTGTGTTTTTAGGTATGTTTTATAAATATTATTGGATTTTTTTTGTTTTTTGAACCAAAAATAAAGGTACCAGCCATACAAAAATTTGTACACATTCTCGGATTTCTCGTTAGCAACTTAACTGATTTCAATGAAATCTTGTATGTGATAGATGTAAAACAATATTAAAAGTACTACATACCAAATTAAAAAAAAAAATAACTAAAGAAAAAATCTTTGTTTTATTTGTTTAAGTAAATATATTGTTGATTACGAGCAAAAAATCAAAAAATGGTTATTTATAAATGGATATACTTTCGCCAATTTTGGACAAAAAAACATTTTCTGTGTGTCATATTATAGGCTTGAGTCTCTCTTCTTTTTCATTTGTACATGTCCTGTCACTATCTTTAGGCAAACAAAAGTTATGAGCATTATAGTAAAAAAAAATTAAAAATCAATGATTTTCTGATTTTTTTTTAGGTTGGATTTTGTTACATTTTTTTGTTTAATTTTTTTTTATCTTTTTTTATCTTTTTTATCTTTTTGAATTGTCAATTATGGTAGAAAATCTAATTTCCTACCAAAAACTTTTTGAGGTAAATTCTCAAATTCGGCTTAGTTTTCGAGTTATACCAAAAACATTGAAAAATGACCAGTTGGACCATTCTCTCAGAAATGCCTGGATGAATTTGGTCGAATTTTGTGGTTTGAACAAGCTTAAGTTCCAGATAAACATATTCAAAAATAAAATCCCGTGAACGCAATTGTTCCTTACTAAATGCGATATTGACTAGCCTATAAGGCAAGTTTTGGATTCGTTAAAAAAATTGAACTCGAGATAATAAATTTCCTGATAGGGAACGCGAAAAAGTGGGTCCCACATTTTTTTCTGTTTGTCAGGCTGTCTGTCTGTACCTCCAACTGCAGTCTAAGCCACTGAAGCTTTTGTCTAGAGAAGAAATTGAAATTTTTTTAGCTTCAAAAATAACGGTACCTGAACAGTAACATTTTGATAGAGAAAAAAAATATTTTTAAGAGTTATTAACGGTACTTGTCATATAATCGATTTTTTGATTTTTAAATTTCTTGTTATAATAACTGAACCGATTTTAACCAATAAGTTAGTTAAACAATTTTGCATAGGTGTACACATTTTCAAAAAAAAAATTTTTTGGATTTTTAAAAAATATTAAATTTTATTTTTTTAAATTCAATATCTTAAAAACGGGTTAGTGATTTCTTTTTTAAATTTTGTGCAACAATTTTATATAAAAGAAATTAATTTTTAAGAAAACCGGTCTAACGATTTTTGAAATTTTTTTTTCATAAAATTATATATATTAAACAAATCACATGGATTAGGTCCTTTTTTTTGTGCTTCGACTATTTAAATGTTTTTTTTCAAAATTATATACATACCTAAATTAATATTTAAGCTTTTTATTTATTTAACACTAAACATTTTATTTCCTTTCACATTATTATATTATTGAACCAAAAGCATACATTGCTAATAATTTTTAGCTGCGGTTAACTTGTTAGCTTCGAAGCAAGTTTGGTGATGTAGTCGTGCAATTTATTTTAAACATAACCGTAGGAGCCATTTAAAAAAAAAAATAAGAATTTTCTTTTAGGATTAAAGAAATTTATGGCAGGTACCGTTATTTTTTGTCCTAAAAAAATGGCTAAGGCTTATTAACCAAAAACACTAGATACCAAAATTAATCAAAATCTATACAGCTATACAGACTGTAGTCGAACGGACCCTTACAGACAGAAATGCGAGACCCACTTCCTTACTACTTCAAAATCAGCCAATCGACCTTCGATTTTCACAAACAAAAAATGTCGGTTGATGTCCTTTTAATTGCTCATTCCATTTCTACAAACCAAAAATATTCACACTGAATCACAAGAAAAGGTTATGTTCAAATTATTTTTTTATGTTTTCAATATTCTTTTTGCTTTCAAAATAGCTGCTTAAATTAAAGATGAAACATTTGGGCGACAATTTTGGATTAACAGTACAAGAAGCTAAAATTGATCCACTGTTGATGCAATTATCCTATGAGAAAATCGTGACATTTTTAAGTTAGGACTATTCTTACAGTGGTGAAATGGAAATAATTTTTTTTGCATGCAAAAACTACACGCTATGCATGCAAAAAAAATTCTACCCAATTGTTTAGCATGATAGTAAAATTATTAAAAATTATTAAATGTCCGTGGAAGTTTTTTTTTGTGGAACATCGATTTTTTCATAATAGTAAATCATTTTGTTTATTTTACACAGCAACTTTTCACTTGGCTTTTGGAGACAATCAATTTTAAATTGTTCATTGTTTAAGTATAAAAGGTAAAGGAGAATGGGCAAAAATATATGGGACCTGGTCTACCTAGTGCCCAGAAACGAGACCTATGAAAATGATTAGGTACTATGGAGTGTACCAACGTAAAAATGTTTTTTTTTGTCCTAAGCAATGGGAGTTGGCTAAAATAAGCGACCAAAAAAATAAGGAACACACTTTGCAAATTCGAACGAACATAGACGAATTGTTTTATATTTTTTTTAATATACCTACTGCCTAAGCCCCATGGTTTATAGTTCTGTGTCCATATTCATGATGCTCTTGAACTAAGCTTTCCAACGTTGTGTATCTCAGTTGTGGGCACTAGATGAACAATTGTTCTCTTGCATTAAATTCGCTAAATCGAATAAAAAATAGTTGAATTTTCATATTGTTAAGCAAACTATTCACCAATCATGATATTATTCGCTATTATTGGCCATTGGTACAAAAGTTCCTTTATTTTGGAGTCTATTCAGTTCATCGAAAGTTACCAATACTGTCATTTCAATGGAACACTATTGCTATAAATTTCATGGCATAAACCTCATGGCTTACATCTTTGTGTCGATACAAAAAAATGATGTACTAGAGCTAAGCTTTCCAAGGATATATGTACATTATATCTAATTCGTGGGCAATAGGTAGACCAAAATGCCCATTCTCCTTTGTAGAATACAAAAGATTCATGAACTTAACGCTTACTTCTTGATTCTTAAACTTACATTCATATTTTAGAATTTATACTTTTATTGTTAATTCCACCTATTTTTTTTAGATAACTAACGCCATCTATTTCGAACAAAATTTAAAAATGTAGAAATCTTTGAAGAAAAACTGTTTTTATCTAACCAGATAAATTGGCTGTCGAGCTCAATTAACTACTGTAGGAATAAAGTAAATAGCCTTAAAAAAACAATTACCTACGACAAAATCTGTAGAACGAAAAACATACAATGGCATTTCTTAGAATATATAGGAATACCAAGATTCAACGATAAAACTAGAAGAGCAAATAATTTCAAGCACAATTTTATTCTAAATATGTCCATTTATTCTTTGTGTTTTATCGTGGGACTCCATCGGCTATCGATTACTTATTTCTTCATAGGAAAAGTTTAAATTTTTGCAAACAAAAAAAAAAAAAAAATACCGGAGCTCTAACACGAAATGACAAAGACATATCGTTAAACAAAGAACCTCTAAAAAAGACAACTGCATGGACTGCAAAAATATATAAATAAAAAAAAATCCCTTAACAATAAAGTCTGTGTAGATAGTGACAAAAAAAAGACGAAAGAATAACGAAATAGTCGATTAAATTCAGTCGATTTACCTCGACATAATTTGATGGCAAAAGTCCGATCATCGCATTGTGTTCACCCTCATACCAGTTTTTGTCTATTTGGCGTCTTATGTAAATCACATCACCCTTTTTGAATGTCAGCTCCCTGCAAAAACACAAACAAAAAAATATGTATAAATAAATAAAGAAACATTAAAGTTTAATAGAAAAAAAAAAAAAAAAAAAAATAGAAAACATTCCAACATGTATGTATTTATATGTTCAATGGAAAACAAAAAAAGATGCCTATAACTCTTATTATTGAAAACCTAAACTCGATTAAACAAGGAGACACTAGGTGGGATATCGCATACACAATAAAGGGATTCATCCTATGACGATAGGTCACAGAGGGTTTATTTTTGTTTCCTACTCTTGTTTCCAAAGTGAATAGTATCACCGAATTATGGAAATGAGTTGGAAAAGGTTCTATTCGACGACGAAGACGTGGGACATCAGTGTTTTTTTTTTGATAAATACTTGAAGATAGGTAAGTGATGGTAAAAAAAAGGTTGCTTTGCCTTGATTCTTTTTTTTTTTAATGAAAACATTTTCAAACAAAATAATCAGTGTCACCGCAAGAGCTTGATTCTGTTGTTGTTTGGGTTTTAACCTTTTCGTTTACTCGGTTCTAGAGATTAAGTTACAATTTTGAAAAGCTTAAATGGTTTGCTTTAAGAAAGTTAAAAACGGTAGATATAACTTGAGCAAGAGGACTTATGGGTGTTTGGGTTGGTACTTAAATTCTAAGTTTTGGTTTAAGGTTTTAAGCGATGACGTGTACAATTTTATTAAAATAAATAAGGTCAAATACAAATATGTATAAACTGTAGAAGATGGAGAGGATACTTAAATGTATGCCCAATCGGTATAAGGCAGCCTCGTACAATGTTTAGTTAACTTATTATAAATTACTCATTATACACTGTGAAAATGCCTTTAACATGAGCTTGGAAATACAGGTATTATAAAAGAAAAAAAAAAAAAATTCAAATCAGGGTGTTTCAAAATATTACCGAGGAATAGAAATTTTTTTGGTCCACAGTTGTTGGAAAATAATTTTTAATTTTATAATTCTGTTTCAGCTAATCCCTGTGTCAATTTCATTGAAATCGCTAACGGAACAACGAAGTTTAAATTTATTATAAACACATTGGCGCAACATTTTAAAGAATTAAAACCGACTCTAAATCACTTTTAAAATGGGACTCGGCCCTAAAAACTCTTTTTAAAGCGAGAGTCAACTCTTTGGTAATTTTAAACGACATAAATTATAGTTTAACGTTAAACCACTCTTCTAACTTTAAAAGCAGCAAATCGCTTGTTTAACTTCTTAAAATATACTTTAACCACTTGAAAATAAGTTTATAACAACAAAAAGGCGTAGGCTGGTAAAATGATTTCAGAACTTTACTTTATTTTCGGAATATTTACAGCTTTGTTCAAAATGAAAAGTATTTAATAATGTATTGAAAGAGCTCTGCGAAACATGGGCACAAACGTCAACCACACAAGACACATCAACCAACGCAACGTATGTACAAAGATTTCTCAATATTGTCCATGCGCTTGAGTTTTTTTTTTAACAATCAGGGATAATTCGAGTAGACTTCTTTTAAACATAAAAAACAATCATAATCACGCACCTAGTTCTATTAAAATTTTTTGTCTGAACTTGTTTGTTTAATTTGATAATTTTTTGTTGATCTATAGCTGTCTCTTCTCTTCATCTGTCAAATGTGTGCCTGTTCAACCTTAATTTGCTTACGTTACATTGCGGAGTCCGCTTTAGTTAGAAGAGTTGTTTAACGTGTTTAAAATTAAGATATAGTAAGACAAGGATTTACAACTAAACGACTACGTTAACTAGAGCCGGTTTTATTCCTTAAACGAGCAATGTTTAAAATTTTGCGACATATTTCAAAATATCTCACATATATTACTTGTGTTAATTTATTTGAGATCGCATTTAATCCCAATTGGTAAAGAGTCGTTTTCGAGAAAAAAACAACATTTAAAAAAGTGGGGGTGGCAGTGGGCGGATTTTACTAAAAGTAAGCTGAAATTTACAGTGTTTGTTCTTATGAAAGAGTGATTTATTTCTTCTTGAAGTAGGCGTTGCAGTGAGTGGATTTTACTGAACATATTTTTTTAATTTTGTTCTTAGCCATGAAAACAGCGTCTCAAAATTTCATAGAAATTGTTTCAGTTGTTTCCAAGAAAACGATGCTTTTCCATGAATTCTATGAAGCAAAGAAATAAGAAAAAGGGGCAATGCAGTGGGTGGATTTTAATTCAACTCATTTCATAATTTTTTTGTCGTTTATAAAGAATAACAAATGCGAAAAGTGGACGTGGCAGTGAGCGGATATTACAAAAAAAAAATTATTTAACATTTTTTGTCTACTTTTTAAAACAAACTTCATCAAAATCAGTATGGAGCCGTTTCCGAGAAACAAAAAAAAAAGTGAGAAGTGGGCGTGGCATTGAACGGGTTATACTAAAATCAATTTCTGATTTTTTCTTGCTCATAGAAACATAGACTCTGAAAATTTTTAAATAAAACAACCTGTCTCCGTGAATTCCATGAAATAATAAGAAATAAGGAAAAAGGCGTGCCAATAGCATGATTTGCCAAAACTAATTTTTAAATTTTGTTCTCATTTATAAGAACAAACTCCGAAAATTTCTTTTACATCGTAAAAACCGTTTCCGAAGAACTAAAAAATAAGAAAAGTGGGCGTTGTAATGGGTGATGGATATTAGATGACAAACATATTTTCAACATTTTTTAAAACAAAGTACGAACATTTCTTGGAAATCGTTGGAGCTAGTTCCGGGAACCAACACAAAAAAAACTTGAGAAGTGGGCGTGGCAATGGACGGATAGTACTCAAATTAATGTTTGAATTTTTACTTACTCATAAAACAGACACTGAAAATGTCAGCTAAATCGTCGTTTCTAATTAGTCGTTTCTGATAAAACGAATTCGTTTCCATGAATTCAGTGATATAAAGGAAAGGAGACATACAAATGGGTATATTTTACCGTAATTGATTTTTAAATGCTTGCGTTTATGCATTTTGGTTTTTCAAAAACTAGGTCTAATTTCTTTGTAAGAATTGTTCAATAATTACCTTCCGAACTTTGATTTGAAGGTAACCAGCTACCCCCCCCCCCTAAAAACAATGTTGCAAATTTTTAACAGCCTTATATTATAGTTTTAGTATGATACTACTTTACATTTTTTCTAATTTTAAAAGAGTTTACTAAAGTTTCTTAAATTTAAAATACTTAAACTATAACTGGTATCATATTAAACCAATACCCTTTATAAACTCCCGCTAAACACGTCCAAAAAGAGACAGCTCGTGCAAAACACCCACAAACATCCCTCATTTTGACATTTATAAACGTCAAAGTGTCATATGAATTTAGTAGATACTAAAAATATAAAATACACATTTAGGGCCAGTTTGTTCACAGCTGATTATCTTTAATCCATGATTAGTGGAGCTGGGAAATCCTCAAATGTGTTTGTTGATCAAATTTTGATTAAAAAATTCAAAGTATGAGTTGCTAATCATGGATTTCACTAATCAGACTATTTTGGTTGATTAGCTATAGTTTATTAAAGCCTATGAAAGTCACATACTAAATTTAACCCACTATTGTGAAAAAACTGGCCCTTAGTGATTTAAACTTTAGTAAAATGTTAGGAGATAGTACGATGGTAAACTCGTTTAAAAAGCAAAATAAAATTATTTATTCATACTCATTCATTCATCATTATTTACAACTTTCTAAATTGACAAACGTTTTGCGCCAATGTATTTCTTAATTGTTGTACTTATGTTAAGTTAAATGCAAATATGCTTCTCCACTATTTTGCAATCGATATGACCTCCACCAATTTCTTCTGTTATTCATGTTTCAGTTTTCACGACTTACTCGTTGTAGGTAATGACTTCAAGTATTAAAAGTAATTTAAAAGGAACAATTGCATAGGGTGCATGGCTTTATGGTGACACGACAGAGTCTTCAAATGTGTTCTATATATTTATTCTACAAGTAATTTGGAAATGAGTCAAATTAATTGTTTTCAATTTTGTTTTCATGTTTTAAATTGCTCTCAAAAGGCTATTATACAACCAGAGTCTTTAACTTTTATATGCAAGCAGTTTGTCACAGTCTTTGTCAACGACTTAGTTCAATTTAAAACAGCTCATGTGACCCAATTAATATGTAAATGGGTTCGTAGGTGCGTCGTTCGTATCCTTGTTTGTGAATTTGTATTTTTAGAAGGTGAAAAACAGTTCAGCCTTTTCTTAATTTAACTTTTGTCTATCGCCCTGAGATTGTAGGTAATTGGAGTTTTAATCAAGATTTGAATTCTTACAACAACATGCTATTCATCAGTTTAGCGACATGAAACTGCACAATGCAGCCATTACTATCCAATCCAAACACCTCCATCTATATATCTACACGCTTTAGGGTGTTATGAATTTAATCGACTTAAGCTTAAAAGAACCCCGATAATTGTGTCAAACGATTGTTTACAACCTTTTGCTATAACAACGGTTATTAAGCCCTATAAATAAACCACACAAAAAACCTCGACATAAACAAAACATAAACAATCGTCTCCTTGAATAAGTGTAACAATAACAACGTAAGCAAAAACATTAGGTAAAGTATAGGTTATAACTTACCTTGCTGTTTGTCCTTGGAAGTTATACAATGCCCGTGCAACGGTTCTTGGATAATTGGAATTAGTATTTGGTGATTTTGGCGCCAAATCGTAGTTAAAATCATCATAACGATTCAATGGTATTGGTGATTTTTGTGAAGGTGTAAAATGATCAGTATGACGTCTTGAATTCATGTCTTGTAATTCTTGTAGATATTTTCGTCTTCTCTCTTCTTGGTACAATTTTTGCATTGTTTCCGCTTGACGTATGGCTAGCTCTTCTTCGGGTATTGGATCTTTGTATTCATAGCGTATTGGTGTCTTATAGTGAATGTTGACGTCACTCTCGAAATAACGATTCGGAGATTCTATATTAGGAAATAAAAAAAAAAAAGAATGTTAAAAAGTTAAATAACTGTAATTCGACAAATGATAGTAAGAAAACGAAAAATAAAAAAAGGGAAATTGGTAACCCTGACTTTATTTCCTTGCAAAACAGGGCTGTTAGCAATAAAAAACAAAGCCGAACTTTTGATGGTGTGAAAAATAAATTCGGTAGGTATTGTACTCCTATTCAATTAACTGTGGTGTTTTGATCATAATAGCCACACACATTTTTTTTTAGATTTTGCGAAAAATATTTTACACCACTTTAAAGTTTGTAGATGGAACCTAATGACATAACTAAGTCTAAATGGTAGAGTGGTGGCTGGCGGTCGTTCTATTGCAATGGTCTTCTGCACACAAAGCGTTTCGTCATAGACAAAACATTGTCATTCTTTTGTCCAAAAGGCCTAAAGGTGATTAAATTTGTTCACATTTTTTTCTTCCGCTTGCAAGCAAAAAAAAAACTGAGGGTTGCCAGGTTTTGAATCATGATTTCATGGATGTAGTATGACGTGACATTTACGCTTAAGGGTTTTTTATGTATATAATAAATATTCATTTGGCTATAGTTTTCACACACATAATAACAAGAAAGTGTAGGTATACAAAAAATGCAGTTTAACGTCTCTGAGCACAGAATTTTCCATCAAGATAAGGGCTGGCCACGGGACGAGAAAAGTCTCGGTCTCGCATGACGAGACCGAGACAAGACTGGCTTTTGAGCAACCGAGACGAGACTGGCTTTTGAGCAACCGAGACGAGACTGTATATTTGGACCGAAATTTACAGGAATCTAATAAATTAAAAAAAATCCAATTTCAGTTAAATATTTATTTGCTTTTGCACATATTCAAACTATAATCGAAAATATTTCATTCCAAAATCAACAGGTTGTCCGAAAATCGTATTTTTCGGAGACGAGACCGAGACGAGACTTAATTATACGAGACCGATACGAGAACGAGACGAGACTGAAAATTTTCGATTTTAATGAGACCGAGACGAGACTTTCAAAAGTCTCGCAGAGTCTCATCTCGTGGCCAGCCCTAATCAAGATTCACGATGTATTGTGCTGAATATTCACACAATGTCAAAACAGGGTTGCCAAGGTATACAAAATATGCATTTTAATGTCTCTGAGCACAAAATTGTCCATCAATATGGACGATATATTGTGCTGAATATTCACACAAAGTCAAAACTTGAAACACTTCAATTACCCAATTTGGAAATAATTTCAAATTGGACTACTTTCGTCGAATTCTTCTCACAAATTTCGGAAAAATATAGTCCTATTTGCGATGAATAGACCAATATGTCAACACTGAGTCAAAACAGTTATAAATAGTCAAACATCTTTATCTGCCTTAAACAGTTAGATGGAAATATTAAAGTAAGTGGCAATTTTCTTAAAGAAAATATTGGGATATTTTAGAAAAACAAAAAAAACTATGGCAGTTTAGCAGTTGTTGTCCAAAAATGACTATATTTGTCCATCATCTCACTTTTGTCGTAATTTAATTTTCATTTAGACTGAAGTTTTTGAAAATTTGACAGATTCACGGTTAAAGTTAAAATTAACCAACTATTAAATAGGGCTGGGTAGTAGCCCGTAGCGTAATGGTTAGTGCGTTCGACTGTCACGCTGGAGGTCTGGGATCACTTCCCAGCCTCGTCCACCTAAAAACTAAAAAGTTTTTTTTCAGGGCTACTGCCTCTTGCGAGGAATTGACAAATCCTCCAAGAGTATCACTTGTCACGAATAAGTGCTTCTCGTCTAGCCGTTCGGATTCGGCATAAAATTGTAGGTCCCTTCCATTCCTGTCGAAAGGCGCACACAGGAATGGTTGCGAGTTGTTAGTCACTAGGCCCTGGTTCTTCATGAGCCGTTGTGCCACCCGATTTATTTATTTTTATTAAATAGGGCTGGACACGAGACGGGAAAAGTCTCGGTCTCGATCTCGGTCTCACATGACGAGACCGAGACCAGATGAGACTGGCTTTTAAGCAACCGAGACAAGACTGTATATTTGGAGCGAAACTTACAGAGAGTCTAATAAATTAAAAAATCCAAATTCAGTTAAATATTTATTTTCTTCTGCACGTATTCAAACTATAATCGAAAATATTTTGTTCCAATAACCAACAAGTTGGCCGGAAATCGTATTTTTCGAAGACGAGACCGAGACGAGACTTAATTATACCAGACCGACTCGAGACGAGACTGAAAATTTTCGATTTTAACGAGACCGAGACGAGACTTACAAAAATCGCGCAGAGTCTCGTCTCGTGGCCAGTCCTGCTCTTAAATACAAATTATATTCCCTGTTTCTATATTAGGCAAGCGAGAAAAAAATTCAATTGAATTTATTCGACTTTGATAAGCTTACTAGAAGAATTTTATATCAATATAATCACGCAATAAGGCAAAAACAGGCAAATGTGAACTTAGCCAAGATGTGAAAAGATATATTTTTATTCATATTATCGCCAGTGTACTGTAATTTTGTTTTCATCTCGAATATGTTGAGATTTAAAAAAATCAACATCTATTCAAATTTGTCGCTTTTGATATACATATGTATGTAAAATCATCATTTTGCAGCAAAATTGTCAGATCCAGATACGAAGCAGGGAGGGAGTGGAGGCAGTGTTAATAAAAAGCTGAACTTTTCATTTTTGTGTTCTTCAAATTCTAAAGAATACAAAATAAATTTCGCGTATTATTATTGTTGTTACACACTTTTTCATATTTTTATTCAGTTCAACTTACATTAAGGTCATTTATAACAATATTACCGAATACAAACAAAAGATTTGACGTATGTCAAATCTGACAGAATTGTACTTTCAAAACTATACAAAGAATTATTAACAATTGATGTACCTACATAGATGAGTCTTTTCTTTCAAAAGCACTGCTTGGATAAATATTTTAAGAACAAAATGTTTGTTTTATTTATTGAACACAAAATATAAAATAACAATAATTTAAAAATTCTGATCTTAACCGATTGCTTCCAATGTTCTCACTGAATTTTATAAGTCAGTTAACAAAGTGCGTAAGCAAGCAATTTCATTAAATCAGAAGTAGCTGTTAAAGTATGATAATAAAAATGACCTTGGTAGGCAATTACATACCTAATGTATACCTATACATACGAACAATAAAAAATAAAAACAAAAATATTTACCCAAGAACCAATAACAAGAACACAAAATTTAAGCCTGAAGTCAGATTCTTTCATAAATCGAGTTGTTAATTTAATCTATTTGCGATTGCAAAATATGTATACGCCACACATTGGGGCAAAAAAGTTTGAAAACTGGAAAGGAATCAAACAATGTAATGGCAACTCATAGGCGCAAAGTTAAAGTTGATTTAGTACGATGTTAAATCATTTTTAGTATGAAATTAGGTTCAAAATTGAATTTAGCTAATTTTAAACGGGTTTAGCATCGAACTATCTCCTAACTTTTAACTAAAGTAAAAATAACCAATTGCTATTTTATCTTTTTAGCATCGTACTAAATCCATATGACACTTTGACGTTTATAAATGTCAAAATGAGGTATGTGTGTGAATTTTTTGAATGAGCTGTCAGTTTTTTGGATGTGTTCAGCTGGAATTTATGAAGGAAATTGGTTTAGTATGATACTAGTTAAAAATTATTTAAAATTTTGAAGTTTTAAGCAAACTGTTTTAAAATTATGAAAATGTTAATGTTAAATAATATACTTAAACCTAAATATTAAGCTGTTTAAAATTCCGAATCATATTATTTCAAAATTCAGCTCGGTTGATCAAGTTTTTTGTTATACATGATTGTAAAGTAGGTATATTTCTTTTTAAGTTATATCGCTTCAGTTATGTTCTCATAAGATCGATCTTAAAAAAATAGTTTCAAATCGTATACCTACGATTTTTAGAATAACATTGTCCCTCCTCCCAAAACACAACACAATTGAACCGTTGATATTTGTTTAGATTTTATTCTTCGTTCTAATTGTAAATAAATCGTTTCTATTATTTTGTTCGAATTATTGTTTTTCATATGTTTTACCTGTATAGTTTTTTTACCTGCACAAATTTTGTATTATAAGTGTGTAATATGCCCCACTGTATGTGTAAACGGTCGTTGACGCTACACGGGTATGTTACCGTTTATTTACTTGTAAATTTGATGATGAGTCAAAGTTACGGTGATTATAATACTGGAATGTGAAATATTTCCATTTGTGGTTTATTTTTTTTTGGTTTTGGTATCTATAAATACCAACCCACGAGTCCACTCCATATATACCTGCATCTATAGTATATTCCATGTATAAAATTTTATAATCGATTTTGGTCGATTTCCAATTTTATTTTCACTTGAAATAAAATATGTTTGTGTATACGTTCTATACGTACATACATATATTTTTCATTCAATCAGTCCAATAGTGGATAGATTGATTGATATTTGATAGCTCGTTTCAATTATTTTCAACAACGACGACAGCATGAAGAACAAAAGTGATTCAAATACAATTAATTGTAATGAATGCATAAGATTGACAGATTGCTTTCATAAATGATGTAAAGCTTAAATAATTGTCGACATCAAATACGTACTACCTTAATGCAAAATATTTGCAAAAAAAAAATTAAGTGTTTTTTTTTTGTTTATACAAACAAAATTTGGTGCTGCTGTATTTAAATTTAATTTAAAAAAATTGGAACTTATACACTCCTCGTCAACTGAATACGCACAAACATTTTTTAATATACTTTATCCATTTTTTCCAAACAGTGATGGTTATTATGCCATCTGTTGATGCTAACTATTCCCTTAAGATGTTAAGCAGATAATTCCGAAAGAATTATCCAAAAACAACCGTGAGTTTTTCTTCAACCACTTGCAAAGTGTTTTATATGCAAAGTAGGAGTTTTTTTTTTTAGTCAACTGAATAGGTACAACGCCATTTTCTTCGTTGTTTATAAGTTTTTTGGAGTGCTTGACAGTTTAAATTAACGATTTTAGTGTTTTCAGTAAAATTTAATTCTTGATTTCAAATTTTAAGAAAAATGGGTAGATCTACGTGTCTTAACAGTGTTGAAAAAGCTAAAATCGATTTACTTAGAGACCAAGGCCTAACTGGACGTGCAATAGCTGATAAAGTTGGCCGAAGTTTTAATGTAGTTTATTCTTACTTGAAAAATAAAGATGCATACGGCAAAAACATGAAGGGAGGTAAGAAAACAGCAACAACAGCAGCTGAGAGACGAAGAATTTTAAGATGTGCATCAAATTCTTCTGATTCTGTGGCAAAAATAAAACAAAAAGTCGGCGTAAACGCAAGTTGCTCAATAGTATTAAGAGTAATCAACAACTCAAGCCATCTTAAACGAATAAAACCTAAGAAAAAACCACCACTTGACGAGAGACGGAAAATGTTGCGATAAGATTTTTCAAGACTTCACATGAGTTGGAAAAAAGAATGGTATCACGTGGTTTTTTCAGATGAAAAAAAGTTTAATTTCGATGGCCCTGATGGGTTCAACTTCTATTTTCACGACTTAAGAAAAGAAAAAAGATTTTTAAAGCGCCATCATAGTCGTGAAGGAGGTGTCATGATATGGGGAGCAGTCAGTTATTATGGAACAGTTGAGCTCGAGGTTGTAACATCAAGAATGACAGCAGCTGGGTATAAAGTAATTTTGGAAAGAAATTTTCCTAAATTTTCTAACATCTTTGGACCCATAAACTGGACCTACCAACATGATAATGCGCCTATTCACTCAGCGCGCATAATAAAAACATGGATAGAGGAGCAACAAGTGCAGTTGCTTCAATGGCCGCCGTACTCACCTGATCTAAACATCATAGAAAATGTCTGGGGATGGTTAGTACGCAAAGTTTATGAGGGTGGTCGTCAGTTCGAAGACAAAGAAACCTTAATTTCTGCAATCAAATTAGCGTGGAGCGAAATTTCGTTAAATTACATTAAAAAGCTATACGATTCCATGCCGGATCGAATTTACGAAGTAATTAAAAATAAAGGTGGAAGTACCCACTACTAAACTTAAACAAAAACTTGTTTCATTCCATTCCAATACCAATTTTAATTTTTGTACCTATTCAGTTGACTCAAAAAAAAACTTCTACTTTGCATAAGTTACACTTTGGAAGTGGTTGAAGGAAAAACTCACGGTTGTTTTTGGATAAAACTTTGAAATGCTGTTATTTATATGTTAGGAAAATTTTTACCATCAACAGATGGCATAATAACCATCACTGTTTGGAAAAAATGAATAAAATATATTCAAAAATGTTTGTGCGTATTCAGTTGACGAGGAGTGTATATTGTAATGTTTGAATTGGAAAAAAAACAAAGATATATTTAAAACAAAAATGTGTATTTCAGCTTAAGCTATAGGTTCTGTCAGCAGGAACCATAAAATATTAGGTATATACAGGCAGTGGCGGATCCAGGGGGGTGGCTATAGGCATTTCTTAAAAAGGCGGTTCTTAAAATTGATTGAAATATAGAAATCAGAATCAGGATTCAGACAAAATAACGAGACTGGGGCTACGCAATTTATATGCTACGTATTTTTTTCTAAGCCCCAAATTAATTAGGTTGGGGCTGAATTCTGAAGGGAATTGTACAAAAATCAAGTTCGGGGCTACGGATAATTGACAGAAAATTGGGACGAAAAGGGCGAGTAGGGCTTGACAAGAATTGGACAAAAAAACGTGGTCAGGGCTAAGTAAATAAATCCTTTAAAACTTACCTTATTCCAGAAAATTTTTGCGCTTGACTCAAGGGACTGTCAAGTCCAAGTTGGGGCTAAAGCTTATAGAGATAATTGCAAAAACGGGGTCGGGGCTTAACAATTAACATGCCAATCGAAAAAATAATTCACCCTATGAACTTCGCTAACTTTGCAAAAAAACGAAATTGGGGCTAAAACCCGTGAAGAATTTGGGAACAACAAATCAAAACCTGAGTTTTCTCTGGCCATTCAGAAAATCATGCGTGTGAATATTTGCAGTCCATCCAGACTGACGTACAAATTTAATGACAGAATTTTTTTTCTGGTGGTTCAAAGCTTGACGTGGCTGAAAATTGAAGGTATATACATTTTTTTTTCTATCTCCACTTAAAAATATTTTAAATGTTAAATACTTAAGATGTTATTGTATGTAATATTGAAATCATTTTAAACCGGGGATAGAAGCCAATATAAATGCAGAAAAAGCAAGGCTATTCTAAAAGGAAAAGTGGGAATGCCAAAATTCAATTATTTATATAACTGTAGATTTTCACAAAAAAAAACCTTTAACCTAAACTAAAACTTTTTTATATTTGTTATGTATAAATTATAAAAATATATAAATTATAAAATAAAATCAACATCGTCACAATAGTTAAAATAATTTGTTCTTCAAGGGAAGCGTTTTTCTCTTTTCACTCTCACAACGAATGTTACATTTCCTCGTCACTCGAAAACATTAAAAAAAAAATAATTTCAAATAGAAGAATAAAATGGCAGTTATCAATAAGATTTTAGAATGATTATTACGATCAAGTGTTCTGAACGCTGCACTGATAGACCAAGAGCCTACAGCCAATTTTGGGAGTGGATTACTAACTAAAATATGAGTGTGATGGTTTGTAGGTGCATATATCGCGGTATCAAAAACAGCCGTCTGGCAGGTTTCTTTTTCGGCCTTTGGCGGGGGTGGAAGTTTGAAAATAGCGATTTTCCAGTTTATGTTTTCATAGGTATTACCACTTCAATAAATTAAAAAAATATATAATGTGATGGTCTGTCATTTTCTTTAAGTCAAAACGTCAAAATCTTGGCAATCCGACTAATAGAACTAAAGATATTAGGTTTTTAAGCGAACCTTAATCGATTGTTTTGGAGACTTTCTTTTGTTTTTTTTTTGTGTGTTTATAATTCTCCAAGAAAAAGACGATAAGATCCTCTTAAAAAGCTTATATTTTGAGTTCTATTGGTCGAATTGCTAAGATAATGATGTTTTGACTTAATGACAACATCACATAATATAAATTTTTAAATTTATTGAAGTGGTAATACCTCTGACAAAATAAACCGGAAAATCGCTATTTTCAAACCCCCACCCCCACATAAGGCTGAAAAATAAACCTGAGAGACGGTTGTTTTTGATACCACGATATATGCACCTACAAACCACCATACTCATATTTTGGTTATCAATCCACTCCCAAAATTTGCTGCCGGCTCTTAGGCTATGAAGTTTAAATGGCAGAATACATTCGTTTAACTAGAACTACAGAATTATCTAAGTTCAAGGTTTACTTTGAAATCGAATCAAGTGCTGAACTTAAGTTTAAACATAAATTGTAGTTTAACTTGTGAAACTGGCCATTAATGTCTCAAACTGGATCTACCAAGCCCCCCTCCACAGCCTAATCCTAGATCCGTTACTGTATACAGGGTGTCCCATCGTCACCGGCCCAGAGTAAAAGTATGGGCTCCTGAGTTAATTTTAAGTCGAAAAACACAGGTAATTATCTCGTTTTCGCTTCCTTATCGACTTATAACGGTTTTTATGATTTTTGATCTTTTTTCTTTTAACTAGCTCTATCTTTGCCAAACCGCATCCGATTCTTGATTTTTTTGTTTTGTTTTACACTTTATATACTTTTTACTTGTCATACATTTTGTTTTTATGCGGATAACGATTTTCCCACAATTGGGATATGGACGTTTGCGTCAATGCAGTGGTTAAAGTTAGACATTTAAGCTGGCGCTAATTTTTGTACACATACTCGGAACCCTAACTATAGTAAAGCATCGTTATAATATTTATTTTATTTTTTTAAGTCACTTTTGTAGCGATTTTAAAAGAGCAAAATTTGTATGAAAAATGCTTCTTTTAATAATAGCCCAGTTTTTTTAATACTCATTAATTAATTAAACTCTATAAGTAAAACAAAAAAACAAACACTGAGTAGTCTGGTTTGTTTTTGCTTTGCGTTTAAAATAAAAAAGTGAGTAACTAATGAGTATTAGGCTAATATATAAATATAATCATTTTATTAAAATAATTATTTTTCATACGATTTTTGCTCTTTTAAAATCGGTACAAAACTGATTAAAAAAATAAAATAAATATAATAATGATACTTTACGATAGTTAAGGATTCCAAGTATGTCAGCGCCAGCTTAAATGTCTTACTTTGACCACAGCATTGATGCTAACATTTCGCGGTGCACTCTCATGCCGAACCTATCTGACCGATTTGAATAGAGTTTCAATATTTTATTTTTTAATTCCCTAGAGTATCTGAGTCCACATTTATAGTAGAATTGGAACATATTTTATCTGTCAGTTTAGCGCTTCAAAACTGCTCTGTTTTTTACAGCTTTTTTCTGATGTCAACGCTGTATAGCAACAAAAATATAACACCAGAAGGTTTTATATAAATGTCATCTTGTGGAAAATTTTATAACAAACAAATTTTGTTTAAATGTTTTTTTTCCTAAGATGCATATTTCCAAAGTTATATAAGAAAACAACAATAAACAGGGAGTGAATAATGCACTTTCTTGCACGTTTTGATTTTTCCTGCACACCTTTTTGAGCGGGACCAACCTCATATTCTCTTTGTTTATATTATTTCTGATCGAATACCACAAATATCTAAGATACTATATGTTACATACATGCCAAAATCTCATTTACCTAGAAATAATTATCAAATAATTATTTTTAAATATTTATCCACCCTCGGATTTTTTATCTACATTTTTGAGAAAGTTGAGCAGCTAAGTTGACGTCAAGTTGGCAGGTAACCCTGTATCTTGAGTTCCAAAAGCGCAAATAATTATTTTTACGAACAAAATTAGCAAACAATTTGCAAATTATTATAAGGTATATTTTCATATGAATTTCCGGAAATGCCCTGCTAACTTTATACGCACATTTCCCTGCTAACTTCACTGTGAAATACTGGGTGCAGTGCATTAACGCCCGCGGAATTATCCCCCGCGGGTGTTTATTCCCAATTAAAAAGCACCCCTGCGGGTGCTAATTCCTTTTTAAATTGGTAATAAGGCCCACCACAAAAAAGAACCAAAATAAACTTTGATTACTGATCGACTGAAAACATAAGCGCCTGCCAGACGACGGAGCGACGGAGTCGCGTGAGCGGGACAGGGGACCCGAAAAGGGAGTTAAAATCCTTGAACCCGCGAAGCGGGCCTCCCAAAGTACTATTTAGTACAAAAACTTTGAAAACAGACCGACTGATACCATGGTCTGCCAGATGGGGTTTATTTCCATTTTCAATTGAATTTAAACCGGTCAGAAAATGGAATTATCCCCCGCGGGTATAAATTCCATTTTAAAAAGGAATTAACACCCGCGGGGGTTGATTCCTTTTTAAAATGGAATTAACACCCGCGGGGGATAATTCCGTGGGCGTTAATGCACTGCACCGAAATACTGTTAATAAATACGAAGAATTAAATATTTTTTATTTACAAGTAGATTGCACTAAAAAAGGGCCTGTTTCAAATTGAGCACTTACCGGAATAAATTGCACTTAAATTTTGCATATTGGTACTTTTCGCGGGGGACTTAAGTGCAACTTGTTTAAGTAGGTATATGTGCATTGTGGCAATTGGTATTTTGTATACTATATTGCGCATTTAAGTGTCACTCCTATAATTTTGAAACTGAACTGACGCTTACAACACATACATTTTTTATCAAAATTATTCGAGGTTTTTTTGAGAAAAAATAATATTTTTCCTAACAGTTTCTCAACAAAATTGTGTTATGAAAGATGCTGCTATTTTTGGTTTTAGGAACATGACTTGTTCAATTATTCTTGAGAAATAATAAAAAATATCTTAAAAATAACCATTTTTCTAAATTTCGGCGAAAATACCTAACCCTTTCTTTATATAAATTAATTGATTTTTTTTTTATTAAAATCCTTGAAGCTGTTTTGGAGAAAAATAAGATTTTCCTTTTGGCTAAAAAAAAGTCATACTATTATTTTTGGCCCAAAAAAACTTTTTCAGGCAACAACTACTGTTTTCGAATAAAGCGACATCAATGTGCATTTTTGTCTATTTAAGGCCTTAAATTATAAGCGAAAATGATTGTTCGTTATTTTGTCACAATGTGAGCTAGTTCTTGGATTAAAGAAAGTTCCATCAGCGAAAGAAATAACAATTTTAGTTCCTACGATAAATCAAACAAAAAATAAAATAATAGTTACATATGTATATTTAAATGAGTTTTTGCAGTACCAACTGCGAAATATAGAATTTTTTTGCCAAGCAATATTTAATTCAATTTACATAAATATGTGAATACTTGGTACTAAAAAAATAACCATTCGTTAATAAATGTTCATCACTTATTTGAGACGACACCACAACTTATAAATTATACAGAGTTGTTTAATTTCATAAACAAACAATCAAAAACAAAAATATGTGCAAAAAGATTAAGAAGCTAATTTATATAGGCTTTGAAATTAATTCACACGATAATGGAATTAATTAGATGTAGCAAATTTACACACACGGTTGATTTTATATTTATGTACAGCTATACCTACCTATAGATATACGAAAACTAAATGATTTAAGCACGCACAATAAAATAAACACTGAAATATTTTGCACCAGATAGATTGGGTGTACCTTCACGGAATATTAACAGTGAATAAAATAATATTTCACATATGGTTCATATAAATTAACTATAAACATTTAATTTTCTTACTCTGAGAGAGATTTTTTAAAATGATAAGAAAATATTATGCAGATGCAGACAAAGTGGAGTTTTTAGTTATGGGTTAACATAATAATGTCGACATTTTGAGTTAATCTTTAAAATTCTGTATGCTATAGCGAAATTATGTTGAAACGATATTAATGAAATTTCTGATATAGCATTACTAAGAAAGAGTCTAAATAAGAACCGTTTGCTCAATTGACTCATAAATATTTTATTTCAAAATAATTCACTGAATGGAACTTAGCTCAATAAGGTGAAATTTTAATACATTCGTCAAGATGAGATTATTTGCACGAAACCTGCTTTTAGGTAACGATGTTTAACACAGGGTTTTCGAAGCACAGTCAAGGGGTTTGTGTATTTTGTAGTTTGTATATTGTTTGCATAGTTTTGTGTTTCCCAAGAAAAATATTTTAAAAAAATGGGCACGACTGGATCGCACAAACTTGCTCGCATAGCTAACAACTTTAACGTAGCTTGAAGTTGACAATGTGCATATGTATAGGTTCCATATCATTATGATATCATAAAAAAAGTTTTTAAGACCAAAGGACCTCTTACATAAAAATTCCTATAAATTTGTTATTTAAAGCTAAAATAGATAGAGCTAAAAAGAAGTATGCCATCTGATTTCTTTGATAAACATGAATTTATGAAAAAAAAAAATGAAAAATGGTTAAAGCGGTTTTCTTAAAAATTAATTTTTGATATATACAAATTCTTGAAAATCTGGTATGCCAACTCTTAGAATAAAATAAAATACAATTTTACACAAGATTAAAAAAAAATATTTACTAACTCGTTTTCAAGATATTGAATTTTCAAAAAAAAAAAATTCAATATTTTTTTAAAAATCCAAAAGTTCAAATGTCTCGTGAAGAACAAGGGCCTTGTGACTAACAACTCGCAACCGTTCTTATGTGCGTATGTCGACAGGAATGGGAGGGACCTACAATTTTATGCCGAATCCGAACGGCTAGACGAGAAACACTTATTCATCAAAAATGTAATACTCTTGGAGGATTTGTCAACTCCTCGCAAGAGGTAGTAGCCCTAAAGAAAAACTTTTTAGTTTTTTGGTGGACGAGGCTGGGAAGTTCATTAAAACATCATGTTGATTACGCATTTTTTTTAGAGAAAATTGACTCCAAAGTCAAAAAATTATCATGGGCAGGAATAATGAAACAGGCTAAGAACTGAATATCTTAAGACTGAGAAAAGATATCAAATTTTAAACGCAGTTATAAAGGTTGGTTATAAAGGTTGGTATTTCTTTCAAAAATAAAAGCCTACACGAAGTTTCTATCGTTAGTACTAACAGCGCAATTGCCGTTCACATGGGTCAGGGTACACCAAAGTGTACCAAAGTTCTTCTTCAATCCTCGATAAATGATATCAAAATTGGAATATTAGAGTATACCCAAGAGTCATGCCATAAAATACTATTGATTAATAAAGGGACACACTGTATACTAAAGCTAAAAGTGATGATATGTTCATATTTTTTGCAACTAAAATTTGATTTTTATCTAATACCTGTTTTTTCTGCTGTCAAAAGGCTGAAATTATTTTAATTGCTTATTTTAAAACCAAGACTTGTTTTGCTGGCAAATCAACGTCATCCAAAAATGTTGGTTTCTGTTTAAATTTAAATTTCAATTGCATGTGAACAAGCTGCCAAATTCTGAGCGGTTAAATTCAGGCGTGTACAATTTTGAGATCAGATAAATGCTGAACACTTTGTCTGTAATTAATCGTAATAAATGTAAACAATCCTAAATCATTTGAAATAAAAACACCCAGCAAATATTCGAACCTACATATTGAATTACAAATTAACATTCCTAAGAATAATTTGTGCTGAACTGGCCGAAAAAAGGGTGCAAAATAACAGCTATACCGGAAACATTATTTCGGGTTACCAATTTCAAATATCAACTACCAGAAAACATAACAGCTAGCCTTTAAAGCCGTCCTTGCTACATACAAAAATATATATGAGTACATAAGAAACTAGCTGACCCGGCGAACTTCGTTCCGCCTAAATTCATTTATGTAAAGAAAATAATAATTGCGAGCATGCACAATGCTGTTTAATGTAATTCGGTCAATTTAAATTCTTTATTGTAAAATCTATTAAATATCGGATTTTTCAATAAGAGCGCTATAAAACAAAAACGGTTTTGGATATCAATGAAATTCTTTATTACTGTAAAAGAACGTTCGATGCCATTATGTATGGAACTCGATTTCTTTTGCATGGCCACCACGGGCACGCTTACAGAAGTCCAGACGCTGAACCCAATTTTCGACGGTTTTCAAGCATAAATCGGCCGATACTCCTGCAATTTCACGTTCGATATTCATACGAAGTTCATCAATCGTCGCTGGCTTGTTGGCATAGACCATGGACTTGACGTAGCTCCACAGGAAAAAGTCTAACGGCGTCAAATCGCATGACCGAGGCGGCCAAGCGACTGGACCATTTCGTGAGATAACACGTTCTCCAAACTTGGTTTCCAATAAATTGATTGTGACATTCGCTGTGTGGCTTGTGGCGCCGCGCCGTCCTGTTAGAACCACATGTCCTTCAAGTCCATATCATCCAATTGGGGCCAAAATTATTCGGTTATCATTGAACGTTAGCGATCCCCATTCACAGTAACGTGCCGGTCTTGATCATCACGGAAGAAGTACGGCCCAATGACGCCGCCGGCCCATAAACCACACCAAACCATAATTTTTTCAGGATGCAATGGAGTACGTGTGAATTGCTGCCTGACCAATGCCGCATATTTTGTTTATTGACGAAGCCATTCAGCCAGAAATGAGCCTCATCGAAAATCCGAATCATTTTCAAGTTGTTGCTCAGCCCAATTCACGAACATACTACGCTTCTGGTAGTCAAGCGGCTTCAGTTCTTGCGTCAATTTAATCTTGTTAGGATGTAGGTCAAGATCTTTTCGCAAAATTCGCCACAACGATGTCACAAAGATGCCCAACGCTTGAGAACGACGTGTGGGGACACATTTGGGTTTTCTGTAACTGAAGCCTCAGCGGCAGCAATATTTTCGACACTACAGGCACTTCTTTGTCTCACTGGCACGGGAACATTTTGTACTGTGCCTGTGGATTCAAATTTTTCCACTAGACGCTCAATTGTTGATCTGCTAGGACGATTTTGACGACCATAAATTGGACGTAGCGCTCTTAACGTTGAGGCCACTGACTCCGAATTTCGGTAGTAAATTTTAATAATTTCGACTCGTTGTTGGCTCGTATGTCTTTTCATCATGAAATGGCAAACCTTACTGAAGAGAAATGTCAAAAAGAGCGGCATGAAATATGGCGTTGTTTGCTGTCCCTGTTGCTCTACTTTTTAAAAACCCTGTTGGAAAACCCTTTACAATAAAAATAACTAAATTAACAATGTTGATGTGTTTCAATGAAACTAAAATGATTGGCGTATCGGCCAAACTTCTGCTTTTTTATTGAAGAGCTTTATAATGGTACACAACATTTTTCGTTTTATTTTCAGGAGCATACACGTTCAAAGCGGTAGGTATGCCGATACGTTAGCACGCCATATACAGTTGACCATGTGAGAAACATGGGAATTCAAGATTGATGCCACAAACATCCAGCTATTGTCCCTGCGACTTATTAATGATTTAGCAAAAGCGAGACGCTCTGGAAATTGATGACGCTTAAATACGAATTGCAATTCGTTCGGAATAAGCGGAATCTTTGCTTTGAATTTTACTCTCAAAATTGTGGCTTTAATTATATTTGATTTGAGGTTGCGCAGCAAAATTATAACTGAGCCGACTTTGTGTGGTGGAAAGAATTCAAAAATTAGTTAGATAGTTGGTCGCTTCATTTTGATCTATCACGAAGTCCACGGATTTGAATAAATAATGTAACTCACCGAAGATTTGATTTTGAATGACGAAATTCAAATGATCGACATCCTTGTTTTTCGCAGCCAAACTCGCTCGTGAACTCAGCCAATCATGGCTAGCATAATTTTGAGCGATATTCGGGAAAACATTCGTGATGAGCTCTTCCGGCGTTGTTGTAAAGTGGCAAAAATTCGGTGGAAATTCAATCAGGCCGGTGACTTACTGGTATCACCCCATTGCCCATTACCAATAATTGCCTGGAGAACTCCGCAGTGAACTGGTCATTTCGTAAAGCGACTCGCATTCTTGTTTTCAATTGCAATTTCTTCACGATGCTTTCAGGCAATCTTTCAATTCATCTGCCGGAGTTGATCTTGGAAGACAGGCAGAGTTTAACGAAAATCGCCTGAGAGTAAAATCATTGCACCATCGAAACGTCTTTGATCATTTCGTAAATCTTTCAACGTGCGATTTAGGGCTTCCAATGCGCATTTGTGAGCCATTGTGCACTCGCCCCAGATGATAATCTTACATTGCTGCAATACTTTCACCATCGCTGAGTTTTTTGAAATGTTGCACGCAGGTTTTTCATTCACTTGCAGGTTCAATGGCAATTTCAATGCAGAATGAGCTGTTCGACCCCCTTCCAACAACGCAGCCGCTATCCCAGAAGAGGCGAGTGCTAAAGCAATCTCAGATCTTGAACGGATGGTAGACAAAATGTTTTTTACACCAAGGAAGAAAATGCCACCATTTCCGAGAAATTTCCTCCAGCGTCCTATATGCCCTTCCTGGGGCCAATACAAATTTATCAAACCCAAAATCGTGAAAATCGAAGTAACCGTTCTCGAGTTATACATTAAAACTGGATGTTCCCTGTTTTCCAATTTTCCTAAAAATTTTCCGGGATTTTACCTTATAGTGTCCTATGTCCTTTCTTGAGCCAATACAAATTCATCAAGCCTAAAATTGTGAAAATCGAAGATCCGTTCTCGAGTTATGCGCGTACACACGGACGACATTTCTTTTTTATATATATAGGATACACAATTAATATAAAAAAAATATGGTGCTGGCAATTTTTTTTTATAGATATGCATGTTTGAAAAAAGGTTTTTCAAAAAAAAGCCGTATTAGCCGCTGGTAGAAAACAAATCAAAAAAGAAATAAACCTTTTAGTAGATTCTTCTATCTTATATTTTGCGAATATTTAACTGGAGTCGAAAATAACATCGGAGCAAAAAAAGGAAGGATACAGATTTTGTTCATGTATGTATTTACTTACATAGGTACAGGTATGTACATACATACATATATCTTAGCCTTTCAACAAAAAAATGTTAGTGAATCATAAATTAAAAAACAAAAGAGTAACGTACAAATATTGAAAATTTAGGAATATTTTTCTATCGGTACACTGTGGCGTATGAGTGATTTTTTTTGTATGAATAAATTAATATATCTTATATTTTCTTTCGGGTTTATCAATTCAGAGTAGTATTCATTTGAGTATTTATTGACATTACTTTAAGTTAAAGGCATTTTATTTTCAGAACTTGTCTACAAAATGTTTACACGACAAAAAATATGATGAAAAAGTTATTGCATTTCTATGGACTTTCTGAATTTATATAAATTCTGACATGCTCAATTGATTTGTTAAAATCAATAGTTGGAAATTAAATGCTCTACATCCACATGTTGACTGTTCTTTAAATGTATGCCCTTACTAGTAACAAAGAGTTTTAAAATTTGTTGGTTACAAATTAAAAACTTACAGTTTCAGGATACATATTTACAAACAAATTAACTGCCGCCTTTACTGTCATTCAAATCAAAAAACGGGGTTCGAGTTAAATGTGCTTTTTGAGATATGCTTGATGGTAAGAAGACATCTCAGATTCAGATTCAGATTTTCGAAATTTATTTTAAGTGTAGGTCTTGATTTAATAGGCTTTATGTATTTTTTTTCTTAATGTATTAATTTTCTTTTTCTGTTAACAATTTGAAACACATATTTTTTTTTTACAAAATAAGACGTTTGTTGATAAGAAAGGCAAAATGCTACTTAAAAGATATGATTATAACACTTGAACAAACGAAAAATAGAGATGTATTTCCGTCTGCACCGCAGGTGACTTTTAGAAACACTCTGTATTTTTCGCAAAATAAATGTATATTCTTACTCATATATTTAACCTGCAAGGGCAACAATTAACAATGAGTGTTTGATTATTATTAAAACTTGGGCCCTTTTTATAAGAATTAAAAATTCTTTGTATTGAATTTTTGAATTAACAAAAAAAATTCTTTAAGTCTTATAAAAAGGTCCAAGTGCAAGTATGGACAAAATCATTATATTTTCAATTTCTGTTTAGCTTTTTTTTTAATTTTTAAGTTTATAAAAATAACTTGATTTAAAAATAAAATAGAAGAACAGACATGGAACATTCTCATTTAAGTACTTTTTTTTCGTTCTAAGAATCATTTTTTTTTGATAAAATTCACCAGAACACTGTTTTCGCACTAGATACGAACTGAGTTGCCATTATAATGAAATAAAAAACAATAATTCACGCCTATTGCGATTTGCGACTGTTGATTGATAGTTGATAAATATTGATATTCGATATTAAACCACGCGACAGAAAGAAGTTTTGGTCATTGGGAAAATTGACAAATATCAATGAATAGTTGATAACATTTTCAGTAAATTTTATTTAAATATCCAAATTATCAATATTTATCAACTATCAATCAACAATCGCAAATTGCAACAGGGGTGATTAACTTTTATAAGGCAAGAGTTTCATCACTGTTAGTCCACATTTAAAAGTTGTCCCGAAATGCCTATGGTAAGTTAAGCAATTAAATCGATATTCATACACATTCTTGTTATTTTACTTTGACACTTTTTAGTTATGTTTCAGTGTGTATTGATTACTTAATCAAAAAACTAACCAAAGAGTAAAAATATTTAATGAAAGACATTTTAAAGGTAAATGATTATACTACGAGTATACTGTCTAATTATGCACTCAAATATCTACTTCGGCATCAACCTAAATTTTGTGTGCAAATTAGCCACTTTTTCTTCGTTTCTGTAAATTACCAGCACTTTGTTCTACTACCCTCCATATTTATTTCTGATAAATAGAAACAATCAACCAAAACAAACTAGGTACCTAAAACATGAGTGTTGCCAAATCGATACAAAATGTAAATATAAAACAATTGTCTTATTAGCTTACATTCCAGCCAGCCCGGCAGTCGGATTTACCTTACCCATACCCATTCCTGGTATCTCGGTTCGGTAGTCGTCGGTTCAGTACACTCATCTGATATTCAAATATTCTACCGTAAAAATGAGTAATGATATGCAATTCAAATTTATGTACAGTACATACATATACGATTTTATATACATAAAAATACATATATGTATTAAGGACGAGTTGTGTAATCTTCGTTAATCCTCTCGGTGATCCTATTTTTCATTTGCTATAATGTAGGCTGTTTTTCTTTTTTGCTATTGTTTCCCTTTTTTGTTTGTTACTGCCAACAAATTATTGTGTGTGCAGACAAGCTTATGATATAAAATTCCGTAATCTTTTACGAAGATAAAAACCACCTCTACACCTTTGTAGGTATAAAATATAAAAAAAACGTATAGGTACCGTTATTGAACTATTGAAAGTTCCATTGAACAAAAAAATCTCTGGGTTAACTACGTTGATGTTGCAATTTTTTTTGTTTGCATTTTCACAAAATATCGCCAGAGAACGATGCCTATCGATTTTCATTTTCGTTAAAACTTGCATTGAAGTATTTTTTTTTGTTTGGCTGTGCCCAAGTGTTATTCATGTTATATTTTTTGTTTCCGGGGGAGTTTTTTGTTTTGGTGGAGGAACAGCAAAAGGGTCAAAAAGCCTACCTCCTACATAAACCCCCTTTGGCGTTGGTTGGTGGAAACTAAATGTTAGCAAAGCTATTTGTTTCCCATTTTAATTTTTTGCCATGTAAATTTCGACGTATAGATGAAATGCGAGTTTAATTTAGGGCGAAGCAGGATCTATACTTTTTTTTTGGCTGCGATACTATAAGAGATAAGTATTGGGTTTGAACCAAAAAAATGTAAATTTAAATGTATTCAGAATAAAGACAGATATAGGATAAGCAGTAAAACGTTGATCTTCTGTCCCTTTATCGGCATGCATTATATATACATTGTACATAATGTATACTTTTACATGCAATTTAAATCAAATTCTTTTCAAGGTCCTCTCCCTTAAAAATCATAGTTGATGAACCCAAATGAGATCGACTGGATGAAACGCAATTTTGTTTGACTTTAGGCCATTAGGAATTATTTTGAATTGATTTTCATAATTTTTCAGGAATATTTTATTTTAATTCGTTTTAATCTGCAAATTGTCAAACGTTGTTAAAAAAAATGGTTTTTATATTAGCTAGAAGGCATTTCATTTACTTATCCTTTATTAACCCCAAAAATGTTCAAATGGAATGAGCAAATTCATGGGACCCAGGATATGTCAATATTACTTTTTTTATTTCATTTATTTGCATCATGTTTCGGTGCTTTTATCTCTAGGTTTCAATTTTGGCCTTTTACATTTTTGCTAAATTAAAAAAAAAAAAAACTCAGAACGTGAGCATCTCTCTAAATGTTTACTGCAGCTCAGCTGTGAATTTTTTTGTTTGCATTTATATTTAATCATTTAATTTTTTTTTGTATTTCAAAGGAAGACAAATGAATTTAAAGGATAAACGCGTTTTTGATATGCGCACATAGAGAAATTAATTTAGATTAGGAAGGATTTTTGACTGATTTAATTTCAACTGCATTTGATATACTTGTTTTTCCAGAATTTTTAATAACAAAGGCTAAGTTCATATAACCAAAATATACATAAATACTTTGTATGTAGATTTTGATACCAATAAAAAAAGAATATTAAATTTCATTTGATTCACAGTCATTTAGTTTTAAAAGCAGGATTTTTAAAAATTCACGGAAATTTATAAAATGATGTTAATAATAGCAAAATAATATGATTCAAGAGGAAATTAATATTACTGAATTTATTGCAATTGGAATTGAAAAAAAAAAAAATCACAGAAAGCTTATGGCTGGAAATCAAGAATTTAATCACCTAATATTTTGAATTGCTGTTTTAAATATTTGCTAAATTTAAAAAAAAGTGTACGTATTAAATTACTGTAAGCTCGTAAAATCAGTTCAAATCCAAAGAGGGGTTTGACCGACAAAGCATTGGATTTAAAGGAAATGCAATGGAAAATTAGAAATATCTGTACTTCCCATATCCTATTCTGGACTTACGTATAGAGCATTCACATGTTGCACTTTATTGTGGCGGAGACGCCGAAAATAATATTATAGTAATAATAATAAGGGTAGTCATGCAAAGCCGTTAGTTTTTCAAATTGTATAAAATGATAAGTTTACACAAAAGTTTGCATGATCGACATTTTTATTCATTTAGTTAAATGCTGTGTAATTGAATCAGCTGTTTGTAAAGCGTAAAATATTAAACGTCAAAAATCAGACGTGTTCAGATTTCGAAGTTATTTTTTATTGGAGAACCTCTATTAAACCAACGCAATCGGTGCCCAATGTCTCGGAACGATAAAAATGTAATATACACGACAATAGTTGCGTTTTAAGATGGAACTGTTATAGCCATGAGTTCATGCCAGCGTTTGGAAGTGAAAACCGCCCGAGTGCAGCGCACGGAAGTGCAGCTTAAGAAGAAGGAACAAAATAATTCTGACTTCGATTTTTCAGAAAACTACTTTTCATTGGTTTTTATGACATCGGATTGCGACAGCTTCCGATTATTAAAGATCTCCCAAAGCAATGCAAATCAAAACAATAATAACAACAAGCTGTTAATGTAGTTTCGTCGTCGACAACGAATGATTCGCATCGGGTTTGGGAGTGCCTTTATAGATCCCCCTTAATTATTTAGTGATCAGATCGTGCAGCTTAACTAGCCAATATTTGGCCCTTGATGTTGAACGTTGGGTTATTACACAACCAAATATTTATATTCTACCTATACTGAGAGCAGTTATGCATATAGAACAACTCAAGGGGGGGGGTCATGAGCACAACAGATCTAGCTTTTGCTCCTAATTTAAACAAACTCATATAGAAAAATAAAAATTGAAACTCCAAGGGGGGGGGGGGGTCATGACCCTTCCTTGGATCCGCGCTTGCGTCCACCTAAAAACTTAAAAGTTTTTTTTTTAGCGCTACTGCCTCTTGCGAGGAATTGACAAATCCTCCAAGAGTATGAATGAATAAGTGCTTCTCGGCTAGCCGTTCGGATTCGGCATAAAATTGTAGGTCCCTTCCATTCCTGTCGACACGCGCACACAAGAATGGTTGCGAGTTTTAAGTCACTAGGCCCTAGTTCTTCACGAGCCGTTGCGCCACCCAATTTATTTTATTTTTTAGAATTCTGGCAAAAAATGAGGCCAAGGTCTGGCAGTTTTATAATTGTATTTGAAACAAAGCTAGTTTTGCTTGATTTTGTTTTTCTCACTCTTTCCATTTCTGTATAATCGACTAAAATTGTTCACTTTATATTGCAGAGATCTCTGAGACATCAACTAAATGTCTCTAGTTTTGCTGTCAAATATTAAGAAGAAACAATTTGTATTCGCTTTCTCAGCTGAGATCTCAGATATACAAACTGAGCAAATAGAAATATCTATTCTTAACATTTTTACATTTTCTTTTAAGAGCTGTTCAATTCTTTTCAGTACAGGTGAGTTTGATTGACATACAATTCATATAGACAGCGCATTTTATATCAATTAAACTGCTGACGTTATAATATTATTACTTTCAGACATTTATTTAAAGGTAAACAATGTCTAATATAGACACAAATTATACACTCAACATTTAAATTTTTTACAAATTATTTGAATCAACATTTCAACAGCTTAATGCAAACTTGTTAAAAAAATCTAACATTAGATTCATGTTCTGGTTTTTAAATATTATTATTTGCATATTTAAAAACAATAATTTAATAATTCAAACATTCAAATTGAAAATGCAAAACAATTAAGCAATTATTAAACTGGACTATTAATTCTCTACTACACACATACGAGGCCACAGCATCACATAAATAGAAATCAAATTGAATTCAGCTATCTAGAGGAGTGCCATCGTATGCAGCACTGCACTGTACTGAATTGTGTTTTTTTTTTAATTTTTAATTATAACCAACTGCCCTAGAAACAGTTTGCATATTGTAAATTTTAATAATGAAACACAACATGTGCTGTATTATGAAAAATCGTGAGAGCAAAATCTTACATAATGCATCCAAGGTAGCACAGAGAGTGAATATTGCAATAAATTTATACATTACTAAGAATAATGATAATGTTTGCTTTCTTATAGTTTCGGAGTAAGAGTTGGAAATAAATAAACGTGCAGCGACAGAGGGCACACTGGTAGGTCACAAGGTCTCGTGAACTAAGCGTGCTAAGAACTTGCAGTATGGTTCCAAATTTGCAGTTTTGTTTGCATTTCAAGTATAGGCTATGTCAAAATTTTGAAGTCTTCATTTTTTAGAAATTTCATAAAATTGTGAGAAGTTGACAAGTAACAAAATATGTCTCGAGAACTAAGCATGCTAGAAATTTAGAAATTTGTAGTAAGGCTCCAAATTTCCATTTTTTTTTTTTTAATTTCCAGAATAGACTGGTTTCAAATTTGGAAGATCTTAATTAAAATTTCAAACTGCCCTTTACAGTGAAACTGTTCTTGAAATTCAAGAAAATTGCAAATGTAAAGCCTTTCAATAAATTTCTAGTAGGTATGGCTACTTTTTGAGATACAATTTGTTATGTGTCAACTTTACTGTGAGGTCCATTTTATGAAAGTTCTAAAAAATAAGGCCTTCAAAATTTGGACCTAGCCTATTTTTCAAACTTGAAAAAATATTCGAAAATTTGAAGCCTTACTGCAAATGCCTATAACGCGCTTTTGTTTCACGAAATAAACCATGTGAACTGCTAACTTCTCTGTGAATTTAAGGATCATTCACATGAGAGCGATCAATGATACTGTTGAATGAACAAACAAATAATTGGAATTAAAACATTAATTAACCTAAATACTTCACAAAATCTATAGTCGAATGGTAGAATTCGATTTAATATTAATTTTAAAATTATAAAATATGAATTTTATTTGCTAAAATATGAGAAATTTGAGCAAATAAATTTGTTGACACGAACTGTGGCTATTCGCAACGGCCAATTTGTTTTCTCAAAATTCTCTTGTTTTAGCAATTTATATGCAAATTTTAGTATTTACACCAACTATTTGATAAACAGCGAAATCGGTAAAAGAAATGCAAACAGAAAAAAAACTGAAAATAACAACGTTGGTTTCATTACTCTAGGTGAATGTTGCCCTGCCAACTACACAGACGTAAAATTAGGTTCCCTTTACTTTGTTCATAGAAACTTTGAAGAGCAAGTATAAAATATGCTCAAAAATTTTAAAACTGCAAAAGTACGGAAATTCGAAAAATACCGTGTTATCAACCTAATGTGCCAGAGAACGGCTTGATGTTTGGCTTTCATGATTTAACTCTCAGAATGACATTTAGCTGAACACAGTTTTACTCTCTCGTAAGATTTCTCTTATGTCAACTATATATCACAAAAATATAGCGATAACCACATTTAAAGTAATGGAACAGACCTATATTAAGATAAGATACAAATTTTAAATATTTCATGAAAAGTTTTGCATATCTGCTGTTAATAGGGGGATCACACTGATCGACAAGTTCATCAACACGTGTCGAAACGTCACATAATTTGTAATGTGAACACAAATTGAACGACTGTCGGAAGTTTTTCAAATTTTTTGATATTTTGCTCGGTCGAACGACCGCTCGCTGTGAATAATAGTTGAACGACTGATAAGTCTGAAAATTTAGATTTAAGTGTTTTTTCTTGATTTGTATGTGAGATTAATGGAGATTGGGTTGAAATAGAAGTAAACACACAAAAAATGGTGCAAAAAGTTAAATCTACGCTGTGTTTGCTTTCTGAAAATTTTTTTACAAATGAAATTGATGAGGCGGTCGTTGAATGTGTACGCTAGCAAAAGGACTCAGGTTGATTGACTTGTCGATGAGTGTGAACCCCCCTAATGTCCACAAATCGTTTCTTATTTTTTTTTTTCGAAAATACATTTTTTTGTTACTTTTTATTCATCATATAAATTGTTATTTTTTGTTCATTTTATAGATAAATATTATCTAGTTCCATTATTAATTTTGTGTTTGTTTTAGGTAAAGACTTAGAGCCAGTTGCATAAAAGTAGTTCAGCTTCTTAATCGTGGATCAAATATTTTCAATTCAGCGATTTCAACGAACTTACAGAAGTCCAAGTTTACCATAGTGCAGGCAGGGTTCTAGTACACTTTGGATAAACATAAATATAATGTTGACCAAAGTTTTTTATACCGTTTTTTTTTTTTCTTTTTATATTAAGCGCGCACTTAAGGGGTTTATACTACCCTTAAAATGTTTAAACACAGTGCGAGCGTTAGGAAACTAGGAAAGGACCTAAGAGGAGATAACGATGCACATTGGTTTTGAACCTCTGAATATCAAAATGGCAGGGAAAAATAGTCCCCGGCGGGGATTCCACAATCTTAAAGTACGACTAAAGAAAGAATCTCTATAATTAACAGTACGTCCGAAGTTGAGCTCAAGGGTAAACTGATGGGCATTCCTAGAAGCACGAGTATTACAGTTGAATTGTTTAAGGGGAGGAATGCAACTGGCTATTTCACTAGAGCACTGTTTGTGAAAATAACGGAAAATAACGAAAGACATGAAACATTGCGGCGGTGGTCTAGTAGAGGAGCAATTTCTTTCGTTATATTTCTATTACCTATCATTTTTAAAGCTCTTCTTTGAATTCTATCCAATAGACTAAAGTGGGTTATTGGAGCACCTGCCCAAACATGAGAGTTGTACCCGAGTTTTGGACGAATAAAGGCTTTATAGATAACAGCCGGATCAGAAGGGGAAACAAATTTCTTGCATCACCGAAGAAAACCTGAACACTTAGCAGCATTTTTGGCTACATCAAATATGTGATCGTTCCATATAAGGTGGTCTGTGATACACATACCGAGGACTAAAAGTTTTTCGGTTTCCTCAATGCAAGTGCTCATGGATAGTGGTATGGGGGGTGGGTTTCTTTCTTTTTTGAAGTGGTAGATCTTAATATAGGGACACAATTTAAAGTGTACTGTCATTAATAGCAGTTCCTTGACATTTCAGTTCAATATTAAAAAAAAAAAACAACAACAAAATTTTAAACTTTTACCAGATAAATGCTTTCGGTTCATTTAAAATGGGAAACGGTCTTCAATTGCATTTGATTTTTATGATTATTATTTCGACTTTGACGTAAGAATTTAGACCAGATCGATTAGATAGAATCCCAAATGTTCGAAGAATTTGTAATCAAATTAAACTGAGATAATACACTTCTTCAAAAACTGCAGAAGTTTTATCACTGAGTTTAAAGTTTTGTTCTAGACTAAGTGGTATGAGGAACCACTTATTTAATTGGAATAGTATCCCAGTAACAACAAGAGAGGAAATGTTGAGATATTTTCAAAAAAATCAAATATCAGTCTGGTTCTATGTTATTCGTTCGCGTGAAATTTTGTATTCTATCATTGCGTCGTCGGTATGAAACGATTATTTTAAAACCAAAAGAAAACAAGTAAGGGTTGCGGTCAATGCTCTTGAAAATTTTAAAAATAAATACCGGTATTGGTGCTTACTTCAAATCAAGTTAGTACTTTCTTTTCTTCTGCTGACCTTGCTGTGCTTACTTGAGGCACGTAGGAAAATACACTTTTGAAGTAATAAAGATAAAATATGAAACATATTTTTTGACACAAAGAGTCGCATTTTGCAGATGTTGCAACATAGTGTCATTTTCTGCATTCGATTTTACCTAAATGATACTTTTTGGATTTTAAAATCGCATTTTGATAAAATTTTATTTTTGGGACTTATTGAGTTAGTTTTATCTTAGCACCGACATATACGAATCAATAATAAAAGTATCAAATCAAGAAGAAACTATTTTTCTAACAGGTATAGGTATTATTTTCTCATTTGTAACGCCATTTCGCAGACTATTTAACTCAAAATGAAATATGCAGATTCCCACAAAAGAAAAAAAAAAAAACAAACACAAAACAACCTCAAATCTTCCACCGCAAGCCCTAATCAATAAAAGTCACTTGCAACGAATCAATTTATAAATATTATGAAAACCCGTTTTGAAAAGAAGATACACTTGACTACCTATGTATTTACCATTCATTGTTATTTGAGAGGTTTATTGTTTCTTCCAGTTTTCAAAGTTGTTGTTGTATGGTTTCTCACTATATAGGTTCGAAAAGAAAAGTTATTGACACTTTTATCACTTTCACTTAGATTTATTATCTCTATCTTCAGGCAATTTGTAACAAAATTACATACAATTTACGCTCGACGTCGCCATGTTATAACAAACTGATCAACAACAGCTATTGATCTTAACTGAATTGAAGACACCAAAGTGAATAGCTATTAGAAAAAAAATGCAAAAACAAAACTTGTATAATCACAATTAAGATTCGCCACTATATATCCCCCAACAAGTTGGACAAAAAATCAACATCAACAAATCAAGACGACACGACGAAGACGATGACGACAACGCAACGCAAAAACCGACACAACGACACGGTCTGCCTAATCACTTTGGTATGCCAAAAGCAAAATGTAAACAAAAATTAATAAGCAAACAAATTCAAATTCACTTAACGTGTATGAACGGGTAGGTATCCCAGTCCCAGTCCGCCTTCTCTGTGGAATCTTGGGCTGTTCCGTCGTTGTCCGTCTTGTCTGTCCGTCAAGTTTTACTTGTTTTCTTTATATACCTACCTATATAAATAATTTTGTAGGTACCTACCTATAGGTATGCAAAGTCGTTAACACTTTTTAGCTTGCGCACACTAACCGCTTATACAAATACTACAAGTGAAACTGATGAGTGCAATTGCAAATATATGCGCGAGCAGACTTCAAACTTAAACTAACAACTGATAAATATTTTTAACCGGAGACTATGAGATTTTCTCTGGGATCGGTGAATTGGCGCGATATCGTCTGCCACCGGCTTCGTTCCTTAACTAAGACTATGTCTCCACTTGGATCTTGTCTTGGTTAGATGAAAAATGAACGAGGTCTCATCTGCGCTCTCTGTCAATTTACAAGGGATATCCCAACTAATTGCCAATGAATGACTATAAAGAAGCAGACCCGTATTTAGTTAGGCTAGGCCGTGAGGGAATTGAATTAAAATGCCTATTAAATTTTTTGCTCTTGATTATAAGTATACCCTCTAGACCATTTTAAATTTTGACGTCTTATATTTACCCCAATAGTGTCAAAATTAAATCTTGGGATCAAATTTAACCCGATTGTAAACCAATTTGATCAGAAGTATAAAGCCTTAGGACCCATCCAGGGAAAAATTTAACGTGCCCCCAAAACAGTTTAAATTTTGACGTCTCATATTCACCTCAATAGTGTACAAATTTGAACTTGGGATGAAATTTAACGCGATTTTAAACTTATTTGTTCACAAATCCTTGGAACCCCACAAAGGGAGCTTTAGTCCGAGTTGTTAACCACGGACGTCGCGTCAGAACAAACATTCAACGTGCGTCTTGGGCCATTTAAATGTTGACGTCTTATATTCACCACAATAGTGTCAAAATTTAAACTTGGGATCAAAAATGCGATAACGTGCCTTCGTATTATGTTAAGTTTTGACGTCTCATATTCACCTCAATACTTTCAAAGCTTAATATTGGTTTCTAAATTCGAGTTGTTAACCACAGGCGTCAGAGAAAAATTTAACTTGCCCCTGAATTTTTTTAAATTTGACATCTTATATTTGGCACTGTTGACCAAAAGGTAATCTTGGGATCATATTTAAAGCGATAAAGGCTTTACTTAATATGGGAAGCTCAAATGCAAGTCGTTAACAACGGACATGTTGGAGTAAACATTTAACGTGCGTCCTAGACCATGGTAAAGTTTGACGTCTTAAAGTCAACTCTATAGTGTCCAAATTTAATCTTGCGTAATTTCGTTCAAAGTTTAAATGCTTACAACCCCACACAGGGAGCTTAAGTCCGAGTTATTAGCCAAGGACAGCGGACCATGCTTAATTTTGGCGTCTCACATTCACCTCAATAGTGTCTCAATTTAAACTTGGGATCAAATTTATCGTGATTTTAATACAATTCGTTGGCGCGTACTAAGCCTTAGAATGCAATACATTGAGCTACAGTCCGAGTTATTTATCACGGCCAAGTCGGAGCAAACATTTAAAGCGCCTTCAGAATATGATAAATTTTGAAGTTTTATACCTCGATATTTTTAAAATTTGAACTTGGAATCAAATGTGACTTTAATACAATTCGTCCTAATGCTTAATTTTTGTGAAAAAGCTCATTTCATAATTTTCATTCGACGTCAAAGATAAATGTCCTTCCTCAATAAAATAACTCGCTAATATAATGACTTGCAACAAAATTGACAGAAATGTGTTACACTGAACATTTTAATGGATTTCATTTTCCAAACTAGTTCTGTGGAGTAGGTATAAGAAATTCCTACTCATAACTGTTAACTGAGCCCCTTTTAATTATTAAAATAACAAATCCATCCCTGACCTTCACACAACACAGCGGCTTATCCTCTTTTCTTTTTTTTTTGATGTTGAATGTGATTTTTATAATTGTAACCCACAAATCAGCCGGATGACTTGACTTGAGACTTTTCATTCTTAAATGTTTAATTGCGCACATAATTCCGTGGAAAGTGGAAATACTAAGTGCGTTGCCATCCGTTTTGACCAGAAGCAGTTATAAACTACGACGCGATGTTCGTACCCATTTCGAGCCAAAACTATAACCTCAAACACTCTCACACATAATCATTATATGGACTTATCTTTCGGTTTAAGCTGGTTATACTCTTTACTGTGGCTATATGAACATTATAGCAAGCGAGATCAGTTTCAGTACGTGAGACTATTATGCATGCTGCTACATGTATATGTATTTATATGGCAGGCAGGTGAAATTATCTTTTTATCGTTTTCAAAGGTAAATAATTGTGCGCAAGTGTGCAGTTTTTATTCAGTATTGTTGCTTATATGGTAAACAAAATTAGGTTTAGGCATGGGGCATGGCTAGTAAAAGTATCGCTAAGTTGTGAATGCGCCTCCCCACAGCTGGAGGTTTATGGTTGTTTTTAACATTTTTTATTTTTAAATTGAAGTGTGTTTTAAAGATTATCCGTCCGATGTGAATGCACGTTGGAAAAGTTATAGGGCGGAGTATGGATATTGAGTTCTTATTAAAGAGGTCTTTGGCTCTGATGGTCTTCCTGTCTAATGAAATCGAGAAAGTTGTTGAATGTAATTTTTTTTTATGAGAGAGTAATTATGGTTTTTTTCTTCTTATTTTTAATGAGTTTAATGTCGGTTATGAACGATATAAGTATATAAGTTTCAAGGTGGGCCAACGGCCAGTTAACCGACCGACAGGGTCAATGTTTGGAAAAGAGGTTCATTTAGATACAATATTTAGTACCAGTAAAAGTATGAATGCACACATTATGAAAACACAATTTATTTTATTATTGTTTGTTTGTTCCGCCTTATCACAGAAACAAAATAATTTAATCACAAGAAAGAGATTGATTTTTTTGTAGAACGCCATTTAGAACGGCAGTTGAATTGTTCATATTTGAAGGAGGGTCTCCATAGCCAAAGTTTTTAAAAATATAATTATCTTTCATTTGTACATACTTCTTTTCCGCGTGGGCAGTATTTTTTAAGTTTATTTTAACTGATTTTCATTTTTCTCGTACTTTTACAAACTTACATAAATTTTTCATAAAATAAAAATAGAAGGATACAAGATTTTCAACATTGATTATCGGGATTATCGAGTGTTATGTTGTTATATACCCTCCACTTCCCCCAAAATTTGTTCTGCTAAAGTGATCCAATGCAATGACAGTCACGTTTATCTGTAAAATCTATTTCTAATAGCTAGATAACTGCCTACACATAAATTCAGAGCAAAGCTTTTGATTATAATTCACACGTTTTCAAAAGGAGGATTTTCCCCAAAGGATTTAAATTCGCGATAACCCTCAATATTGCATATTTTATAAAATGAAGAAATAGAAAATTTAGCTGTTATGTCATAGGACTTTCGTTCGGAGGAAATTTATTCCGGAGAGATTCACGATTGCATCCCTGCTGGAAAAATGCCAAGTTTCTGTCTAGTTTTGGCAAGGTACTTGTAAGTTTTCAGTAGGGAAAATCTAGACGAGGAAACCTTCTCAAATACTTGCCAAGACCTTGCTGGATTTTAGTAGTAAACATTTAGACGGGGGAAACTTTTCAAACACTTGTGAGGCTCTCCCTTGTAAAAACTTATCTGACATGTTTCGGTACCCCTTTAGGAATGACTCTTTATAAAATATAAAATAACATTTTATAACACTTTGCTTTGTCGAAAACTAGTTAATTTTTCTGCGCGGGATTATCCCGACCCCATAGAGACCAATAGCTGTTTTTTTCTGAAAATTATAAAATTTCTGATTTCTTTGTGTTGAGATCTTAGGCTTTTACAAAAAATCATGAAATTTTCAATGAATTCATGATATCATGAGTTGAGGGTATAAGAAATCATGAGAATCAAGATTTTTTTTAATTTCAAGAAATTCGATAACTCTGGCCTGTTTCTGTTCGTCTAAGCTTGCATCGTTCTAGAGTCAAACGGATTGATAGATTTACTTCAAATTTGATGTTAAGCATTATGATGTGTGTTTTTTTTTAAGGAGAAATTCATATATGTTTCTTAAATCAAATAGAACGGGTAGCTGCTATACAACGAATTCTGTTTTATCAAGTTTTCTCAATAATAGCTTTAACAATTTTGATTAAACTTGGTACATATAATTTCTAGACTAATTTTAACATACTGCATAACATGTTTTTATCAAAAAAAAAATCGAATAATGGAAATTACGTTGTGATGATGTCTTTAAAAATGTGCGAATTTTCACGACGTTTTCTTTTGTAAAGTAAAAAAACAAGTCGAAGGAGTCAGTCAAATGTGAACACCGTCTTATATTTCTTATTATATCATATAATTCAAATTCAAACTTAAAACTAATATTTCTTATAGGATTTATGCCGACTTTATAACTGACTGAAATAATTGGACCAATAACATATACATCGCCGATTTCTATTTATTTTTAAGTTGTATAATCTACGAGTTTTTAGTGGGTTGACTTTATGTTAACTCACTTAAAACTGAACTAGTTTTATTAACGAGAAAGCCTAATATTCCAACTATTAACCGGCAAAATATCTTGGTCTCATAATTGATCGTAAATAAAACTAGAAAGAAAACATTAAAGAACGTGAGAAAAAGGCGTCGATAGCATTCTATACTTGCAATAGACTTTTTGGAAGGAGATGGGGGCCTAACCCTAAAACCCTCCATTGGATGTATACAGCCATCATACGGTCTGGTTTGGTCTGGTGGCCAGCACTTGACAAAACCACCAGCCTCAAGACCATGACAAAAATACAAAGACTAGCGTGAATAGGTACAACAAGTGCCATGAGAACTACACCAACCGCACCCCTAAAAACCTTCCTTTCGCTTGCCCCACTTCATCTTTTTACAAAAGAGCTGGCGGCCAATAGTGCTCTTCGATAAAAGGAGTATAAATATTGGAAAAAGGGCCACTATGGTCACAAGACGATAGTAAATTTCACCGATATAAATATTTAAACTGATAAAATCTTACCGCACATTGATTTCAACCCAGTTGCACTTGCAGACTTTCCATGAAGAGAACTCAGGAAGGAAAACCGGGTCACAAACGTTGATCATGTCTCGGTATTTACGAGGGTTTAAGCTACAAAAAGTCTTAAGCTTTTGCAACCCTGATTCACTGACGGGTCCAAATCAGACGCGGGGGGGGGGGGGGTAGGGTCTGGCATCTTTTCAGAAAACCCGCCCATAATCATGTCGATAAAACTAACGAACTTCTGTAGCGTCTTTCAAGCAGAGGTCCTTGCAGTATGTGAAGCTGCAAAGCATCTCTTCACGCTTGAATGACAGGTAAGAACATTGATTTCTTCATAGATAGTGAGGCTGCAATCAAAGCCATATCATCGATTGTCACAAAATCCAAACTGATTGATTGCTGTCACAGCGAACTGAAATCGTTGGGCGCAACAATCACAGTTACCCTTCGTTGCCTCCCAGGACATCGAGATATTTTTGGTAATCAAAGGGCACTCGAACTGACCCTGGGGACTTATGCCTCTAGAACAAGAAAAATGTATAATTCACCACAGTTTCTTAAAAGCCACCAGCGACTGGTGGTCAACACTTGATACCTGTCGGGTTTCAAGGATTTTATGGCCGTTAATCTCTAGGAACAAAACAGACTATTAACTCAAGCTAAGCAGGCCCCAATTATCCCTTTTAGTTGGTATACTCACGGGTCACAAATCCATGGGTCCCACTTGAGCAGAATGGGCAACAGCTCATCTGACCTAGTCAAGACCAAGAGGCGGTGGAGGGCGGTATACCACTTCCTTTGCGAATGCCCCAGCCTAGCTAGAATCAGAAAAGGAATTCTCGGAGAATACTTCTTCGACGAATAAGATAGCGTCTCTATTTTGCCACCTGTAAACATCATGAAATTCATCCAGATTTTAGGTTTTTTTTTTTTTTTTTTTTTTTTTTTATTTGTGCGCGCACTAAAGGGGTTGTGACTACCCTTAATATGTTGAACACAGTGCGAGCTTTAGGAAAATAGGGAAGGATTTAAGAGGAGGAACCGATGCACATTGGTTTTGAAGTTCTGAATATTAAAATGGGAGGGAAAGATAGAGTCGGGTAAAGCATTCCACATTCGCGTGGTGCGGGAAAAGAAAGAATCCAGGGAGGCTCCTTCTACCATAACCCCTACCTGATACCCACCATATCCCCTCCTCATCCATTCTTTCTCCTACCCAAGTCAGCTTCCGGGGAGCGCTGAGATCCGAGTGAGATGATTCGGCTTGCCGCTTCATCACCCCTTCTAACCCATAACCCAACCTAAGCTACGAGAGCAAGTTTGTGTGATCCAGTAATGTATATTTTTTATTTTTTAATTCGATATCTTGAAAGACCTCTTCTAAACTTGTGTGGATCACATACAATTTCTCAAAAGGTCTAATCCCATAATAACCTACTTATGTATTAACTAAAGTTATTTATGTTAATCACACAGATTTAATAATTTCCTAAATAAGCCAATTTAATCTTCCTCGTTTAAACAATTCTCATTGCTTACTTATTCCTTCTCAAATCAACTTTCTCACCAACATTAAACTGAAGTTCACATTCAATGTCTAATGGTAATAATGGTAACAAAAGTAGATAGAAAACGTGTACGAACGCCATCGACCATATCAAACGTGCTTGACCTTAACTCTCTATTGGCCATGGTCATGATGAATCTTATACCATACCACCAGATTATATACAACCAACAATATGACGATGATGATGATAATGATAATTTCATCATGCATTTCACCCAATTCAATTGTGAATTCTCCAACATTTCGCCAGTTCCATCATAGCAGTTTAGAGACAGGAGGCTGGCTGGCTACCCATTTGCTAAGGAATACCAATTGCTGTTGTGCCTCGTCATGCTCATCTCATCACATTACACACGAATATGAATGACTTTATCAATGTGTGGATGTGGACGTAAAATGGAATACAGAGTGTGGGAGGCGAGGAAATCCCTTTGGAAGCGATATAAATCCTATGATGGAGGTGATTCTCATGACAATTATTATTAGTGTCTTTCTCCATTTTTCCTCATCCATACACTCTATACTATCGACACAATGGAAAATTTAATCAAAGATATTTCAGGCATCTCTGATATTGGATATCGATGGGAAGAAAGTCATGAGAAAGGGGACATTCGTTCTTCGATGGCATAGTGATGAGATGATTCTATACGAGCTTGACTATGACTGTTCCTCGAGAAGGTACATACACTACACATTCCGTTGAATTGAAATTGAAAAAGATTCTTTTTATTTCATGTTTTTTTTTTTTTTGTTGAATATTTGCAGAAAGTTAAACCCTAAACTGTTTGCATAATGAAATCTGAAGATCTGTGATTTACTCAAGTGGATTTCCTCTTGAACAATGATGTAGACAAAGAATTTAGTTTAACAAGACCGATGATATCAGACACAAGGAATTGAGTGCTTCCGAGTGTGTAACACACTTTAGGAAGTTATAAAGTCAAGGGTTTTTATATGTAAGTTTAGTCTTTCTTAGCAAGGAAGACAAGAGGCATAGGTTTCATCAAATTGATTGTGAAAAGAAGAAGTTTTTTTTTTTAACCAAGTTGAATACAAAAACTTATATCAATTGTGTACAGATACAAAAAAGAAACAAACTTGTTCAATTAAATCATTATTTTCTTCCGTCCTTGTAATTCCATTTCAGGAAATTTCAACTGGTCGGTGGTACGTGTCAAACTTAACCGATTTCAATGAAATTTCGGACATCCTCTTTTTTTTATTATGATCATTTTTAGAGGGGGTGGCACGAAAGAAATTTGAACAGTTCCAAAATAAGCCCCACCATAACTGTAACACACAGGGGTTCTCAAACTGTTTCCCGTTTATGGCAGCTGGCGCACCTGCATATTTAGTTTAAACTGAGCAGAGAAAATGATAGGCCAATAACCAATATCTGAAGTGTGGAATGAAGTTTGACAGAGTCGTTTGTAGGGCTGGCCATGATAGGAGACTCGGTGAGACTTTTGAAACTCTCATATCGGTATCGTAAAAATCGAAAATTTTTAGTCTCGTGTCGGTCTCTTGTAATTAAGTCTCGTATCGGTCTCAGTCTAGGCTTTTTTCGCGAGAAAATTTAAATTTGCAGTTTCTTCCCGGTCTCGTCTTCAAAAAAAAATACGATTTCAGGGCAACTTGTGGAACGAATAATATTCTTGAAACGTCAAAATATAGTTTGTCTCCCATCTGTGAAGCCAATAACTTGCAAATTCCATTGAAGGATGGCTACGATCTCAATGGATTAAAAAGCCTCTAAGAACTCCGAAATGTTTTGCTTTTTATTTCTTGCTCCAGAAAAATACGATTTGAGGGCAACCTGTTGACTATTGGAACGAAATATTCTCGATGAGTCAAAATGTAGTTTTCCCCCATCTGTGAAGCCAATAACTGTTAAACTCCATTGAGGGATGGCTATGATTTCGTTGGATTAAAAAACCTGTACAAATTCCGAAATGTTTTGCTTTTTATTTTTTGCTCCGGAAAAATACGATTTCAAGGCAACCTGTTTGCTATTGGAACGAATTATTCTTGATACGTCAAAATATAGTTTGTTCCCCATAAAGTTTGAATATGGGTAGGGTCAGAGGATTTAGGGGACTTGCAAGTAAGGCAAATTTCTAGACTGTGATTAGTCAGCTGTAGAAAAATTGTTTCAAAGGAAGGGAACTTTCGACATAATTTTGTCCTACTTGCAAGTCCCCTAAGTCATCTGAACGTACCCTATGTGCAGAAGAAAGTAAATAATTAAATGATATTAGTTTTGTTTAGTTTATTAGCAATTTTAAAATGCCTTTTTTTTCTGCCAAGACAACCAAGGCCGCCGATACTCTCGGTAAATTTCAGTCCAAACATACAGTCTCATCACGGTCTCGTTTTGCAGATGCTTAAAAGGCAGTCTGGTCTCGTCTTGGTCTCGTCATGCGAGCCCAATACTTATCTTGCCTCGTGGCCAGTTATAGCCAATGGTATTTTTTAGGTTCTCAAACTCAGCATTGATCTTTGAGCAGAGTTTTTCGATGGGGAAATCGTAAATATTCTTATATGAATTAGAGGTCTTAACTTTGTCCGGGTACTACTCGCCATAACCGGGCACCCGGTTACCCCTTTATTTGGATATTAACCTGGTTTCTGGTAAGTCGGGTTCTAGTTTTGTGTGGTAACTATCCTAGGAACATAGGCATACCCTGGCTTATTCGAAAAGTATCGGGTGCCTCTGTGTAGTCGTATGATATTGGGTAAACTTAGGTAGGTACCTTACCCGGGTAGTTATTAACTCTAATATAAAAGTACCTTTTGAACTTAAAGTTCGATATTTATTTTTGAGCGTGAATTTGTTTTTAATGTCCCGCCGAACTCGTCCGATCGAACTAAACGTATGTAAAAGAAAGAGAGCGCGCACACCACTACAACAAACATCGTTCGATGTCGCCCGATAATAACCGATCAACCAACAAATCTTGTTTGGATTTCTTGTCAGATTTCGGGTGACTTCTTCCTATAATAAGTACAAAAAACAAATTGATACTGAAAAATTAATATCGTCTTCTCGTTGTCTTCCAAAAGCTGCCCAAAACAGTTAAAAGTTTTATCTAAATTTGATTTTTTGTAGGTGAACTTTGATAGAGTTTTGAACTTAAATTCACAGAAAGTCAAAGTAAGGAAACGAACTAAATAATTTATATCGGCCGAGAACAGCAGAAGTGTATGCAGACTTTAAAAATCCGAACTTTACATGTAAACAGGTTTTTTTTGCAGAAAAATCATCGTGCTCATTTTTTCGTAAGTGCACAGCAAAAAAAACGTTGGGTGTAATCTCGTGTGAACTAGGACTAAGGGTTTATAATTTCGCAAGGGCAACAATACTCCTTAATTTAGACAATCAAATTCCGCCACAGCTAATGTAGGGAAAGATTTTTGATCTAAGCTAATTTTCCAACATTGGGAAGCTCAAGGGGAATTTCGTTTCTCCCGTCTGTTTTCGTGAATCTCTCCCGGAATGAATTTTTCTCGAACACAAATTTTATAAAATGACAGCCGAATGTCGCTGAAAACTTTATTACGGATTCCAATAAATTCCAAAGTAAACTTTCAAACATAAGTCGGGACAGAAAATCTTTTAAGACAAGAAGCCCATTAGGGGCCGCGGTTTTATTATGGACGCAACCTCAGAGGCGTCTTAAGGCATGGGCCTACTAGGCCCGGGCCCAGGGCTCCGCAATCTTAGGGGCCCCCTAAGCCATCGGTATAACTTTTTCAACCAATTTGGAAAGTGAACGATTAGGTTAATTTTATCTTGTACAAAATTTGTTTACATACCAGCATTTATATTATACAACATATAGTTCACATGTGATTGTACCGCTATAATCATAATAGTTAATAATTTGTTATTTTGTCCTTAAAGTTTAAACTCTAAGGAACTGGAAAATAGATAAGAAGAAATTGCTAAGACTTATCACAAGGACATACAGTGGATAATTAAGAACGATATTTTTATAAAATATTAAAATGCAAAACTTTTGTTTGCGAAATCTGTTCGAAGTGTATTTTGGATCCAATTTTTTGTTCTGAGGACTTTTCACTTTTTAGGTCAGAAAGTAAGTTTGATAGAAGCCCTTAAAACAAGAAATTTGATCCAATAATAAATTTCTGTTTCAGATAACTGATGTTTTTCAATTAAGCAGAGTGTAGTTAAGCGAAGTTGACTGTAGTTCTTCTTATCGACAACAGACTGTAATTTTCTTCTTTGACAGTTTCAATATGATGCATATTATTGCTATGCAGAGACAGATTCAAGGCATTGCACTTTGTCAAATGCAACAAAAATGATAATTTCTCATCAAAAAGATTTTTCATGTCTTTCGTCTTGCAGACAAGTTTGATTTTCTCGCGGGGCTCTTATTTGCTATCTACGGACCACGGAAGGCGCCCACTTTGGGAACCCCCGGTATATCGATTCTTCAACAGTCATACAAAAATAATATATCAATTTTAGACAGTTTTAAATAATATAAGCAGTGTGTTCGCTGCTGACGCGAAACGAAAAATTTCCTCAAAATGACACGATGAAATCATAAACTACAAAAATTTTGTTTCGCTTTTCATTCTGCAGTACACTTTTTGACCAGCTAAATTGATGATTATACTAGATGGTTTGGAGCAGTCTCCACTCTCTTTTCGTACACAGAATTAATTGCCCGGACCAACAATTGACCCCTATTACGATTGTAGTTTCAATAAGACGCCAGGAAAACGACAAGGCTCTAGAGGCGACAGTTGGCGTTTAAATAAACCCAAGTCTTCGACATTCTCTCCAATCTCCAACCATCTCATCATTATGACTTAATTCGTTTAAATTAAACGTCAATTGACGCCTCCAGGGAGGTGTCGTTTTACTGTCGTTTTAGTGAAACGACAACCGCAATAAGGGTTTGGTTATCGTGTCTTTCATTACCTACATCATCTCTTTCTTTGATTTTTATGATCGTTAATTTTTGTTTTCTCTAATAACAATTGGTAAAAGTCTCCATGAATATTTTTCCTTTGCGTTTCCGTTGATACTTCGTTGTCCTATTTTGGAGACCAGCGAAAATTTTTGTTTCGCATGAAAATGGCAAATTACCTTAATTTTGAATTCCCCACCAAAAAATAGGCTTTACTGTTATTCGTAAATAAACCATTCTCTTGAATAATCGATTTTCAATTATATTTCTATGAAAGTTCAAGCTTTGAATTTTCTAATGACATAATGTAAGCTTCGAAATTCATCATCATTTAATCCTTTAATTATGTGTACCTACCTCTTTCCTACCCCTTTATACCCATATAATTGAATTCAAAATCTATAATTAAGTACTAACTTGATCTCCTTGTTCCGCATACAATTGGTATGGCCGCTTCGATTGCATGCTGATTAGCCAAATATGAATTCCTTTGATCTGGCGATGGTGTGTAAGGTAAACCGTGTGCATTCGTCCGAATAATATAATTATTATGAGGCACACTAGCTGCCGCACTAGCACCATTATATTTTGTGGTGGCTATACCATCACTACCGTTATCACTAAAACTACCACTCGCACCAGTTTGTATGTTGTTGTCACGACTGATCCACAAAATTTTACCACAATTAGCAATATCACAATCATAGCCATTACCGCCAAAAACGCCACCTCCTCCGCCGCCGCCACCGCCACCGTGTCTTCTCTGATGGTGTGTTGATGTTGATGCTGTAGTTGGCATATATTCATTTGCTCCATCAACACCTTTGTTGGAGTAATTTATATAGGAGCCACCTATGAGGCCGCCACCGCCACTGCCGCCACTGCCGCCACCATTACCAACACTATCACCATTTACGCCGCTTAAAAAATTGCTGCAACTTCGATGATGCATCGGCTTTGGTGATTTTCTATGATGTTGATGATGATGCTTGGTTTGAGTTGGTATCGAATTCTCTGTGTGTATCTGCTCTGACGGTGCTACACTGGTCCTTCGATTCAATGTGCCCATGCTGCGACTGTGGCTCATTGAGCCCGCTCCGCCATTCACGGTTCCATTACGATTTTGATAAATCTGTGTATTGTTATTGGTATCCAGTGGATGATGCTTTGCGCGCCAGAAGCTTTTGCTGCTACTGCCGATAGTAGCACTCTGGTGGCCAATATCAATACCATTCTCAACGTTACTACCATTACTGCCGCCCCCTTCATCGTAGTACTCTTGGTATGACTTGGGATTTGTGTAGAACGATGCTGGAATGTAGTCTGAGTTTGGAAAACTTTTTCGATACATTTTGGTATTTTTTTTTTATATTTTAACGATTCGTGAAAGATTATTTCGTTCGAGGCGAATTTAGTAGCGAATCAGTTAGAATCGACTAAAATAAAACATTAAAACAAAAACCGCGATGTGACCGCACTGATTTCTCAATCCAGATTGGACGGAGCGCGTTTTGAATGAGGAATGAAAATTGAAAACAGATAACGACGACGACGTCAATATAGTTTTATTTCTTATGTATCTATTTGTACTTTTTTGTTTTGTCTATTCCTTCACCTGATGGTTAGGTATATTGTACAATTGGTGATGGCTTTGTTTTTGTTATGAAGACAAAGTTCTTAGCTCTTCCGCGACAATTGTCTTGATGTAACGAATACCACACTTGCTTTGCGGTTAACGGCATTGAATGAAAGAGTTACACCATAATAAGTTACACGTCAAAATAAACAAACAATCACTACACAACAGAGCCCGGGCCCATCACTAACAACTTAAGATCGCACTGATATATTGCATTGCGACTCCCTTCTCTAAGCCAATTAGGGTGAATTCGATTTCGGAACTAATTGGATTATTGAAAGAGTACGGTGGTGTTAAATCTGGAAGGCTATACCTACTTATATTGAATTCCAAGCACGTATTTTTTTATTCTTTTATTTATGCAAACCGAACAACTAACTGTTATCGAATCTCCATTCTTGGGTACTTTTCTTTTCTTCGGACTAATAAAGGGGTTGTGTTTGGTCGTTTTTATTATTATTTTTATTTTTTTTCTCTTAGAATTCCTTGCCTTTTTTTCAAGTTCAAAGGTATAAAGATTTTTTCAAACGTCTTCGAAAGGGGTGGTACTGGTTATTTTAATGGCGGTTTTGGTTTTGTAATACTTTGCGACTTTATAAGGATTGTTTTCTTCAATAAGGTAACGACTGTGACGGACAAAGGTTTCGAAATAACTGTTATTGTATCGTCGTTCTTAGCAAAAGTGGTGAAAGTAACTAAATGGCACAATAGAAAGGGGGTTGCATGTAACCCAGCTATCACCATTGTTGCCGTATTGTGTGAATTTGTCATTTTACTGATAAAATTTTACTTGTGAAATAGATTTTTATGTTTTATGTAATGACTTTTTTATCTGAATTTCTCGGCTTGGTGGGTCTCGATACTCTGTGATACCAATATTTTATTAATTGTTTATCTGGTAACGAACAAAAAAAGAGATTAAAACATGGGTCTATGTATCTGTTAGTCAATCTGTTTTTCGGAAAGATTGATTTTCCTTAAATTTACTTAATTTGAATATCTGTAAATCCACTACAACGATTTTGTAATAAGAAGATGAAGAAATACTGGGTGCACGAATTTAAACAAATTCCGCTTGAATAATAAAATCCACAGTATCTTCTTGCTGTGATTTTTATAAGATTCAGTAAAGCAACATCGACCAAAGTTTGGGTCTTAGTAGGGTATAACAGACTGACTGAAGAGCCCACTGTTATACCTGGGCGAAACACAATTATTTCTGGAGTTGAGGTCACTTGTACTTTTTAAATGAATTGCAACGATTTTGTTTACTTTTTTAACTTTCTAAAAAACAGCCTTAATGATTTTGATTAAATTTTGCTTTTGAGGTACCTTAATTAAGTTATTTTTTTTTATAACTTTAATTAATTTGCATCTATATCTTTTTGCAAAAAAAATTAGTATAACAGAACACAACTATTGAAGCTATTTTTTGTTGAGAAAATTGCTTTATTGTTGGGTAATTTTTGTACAATGTTCTTGATGTTTCAACCTAGGTAAATGTATTCACAATGTAAAATTGGAAACAGAATCTTTTTTAAACAAAATATCATTATTGATTGCAATTGAGTTTAGTTATTAAAACAAGTTTTTTTTTGGGTTAATTTGGAATAAAGTTAATTAGTTTATTATCTCCAAAACTAACCTGAATTTGAGAATTTAAGTTATAAACTTTTTGTTGGAAATAAGAATTTCTATGAAAATGGATGGTTAAAAAAACCTGAGTATGAAAAGTTAACATAAACGACCAGAAAAAAAAAATGCGAAAAATGAATGGCGCCCATTTTTAGTTGATGAAGTACGATATTAAATTATTTTTAGTATGATACAAGGTTAAAAATTGTATTTTGCTAATTTTAAACGAGTTAAGCACCGTACGAATGTTAAAATCACCAAATGGCTATTTTGGACATTTTAAATTTCAAAATCAGGGATATTTGTAATTTTTTTGCACGAGCTGTCATTTTTTTGAACGCGTTCAGCTGAAATTTATGAAGGAAATTGGTTTACTATGACACAAGTTAAAAAGTATTTAGAATTTAGAAAACTTTAGTACTGTTAGAAAAGTATTAAGTAGTATCAAATTAAACCCTTAATAATAGGCTGTTTAGAATTTTGAGCCAATGATTTTAATTTTTAGCAAAACTGTTAATTTAACGTGTTTTTTTATTTTATAATTAAAAGATTATTTTTTAAATATCTTTAAAACACTGGCGTAAAATTTAAAACAGCCTATTATTAAGGGTTAAGTATGATACTACTTAACATTTTTCTAATTTTTTAACAGTTTACTTAAATATTCTTAATTCTAAATACTTTTTAACTAGTATCACACTTATCCAATTTCCTTCATTAGCTTCAGCTGAACACGTCCAAAAAAGTGACAGCTTGTGCGAAAAATTCATAAATATTCCTGATTTTGACATTTATAAACGTATGTGAAGTTTGCAGGGCAACTTTCACCTAGAGTAACGGGGCCAACGCAGTAATTTGCATTTTTTTGCATTTATTTTACATTTCTATTTCCGATTTGCAGTTCATCAAATAGTGAGTGTAATAGAGTGATCTGCTAACTTCACAGTGAAATTAGTAGGTCACATAGTGTATCTCGAGAACCAAGCATCCCAGGGACTTGAAGTAAGTCTCCAAATTTGCAGTTTATTTTGCATTTTAAGAAATCTTAGGTACAAATTTTGAAATCCTTATTTTTAAGAAATTTAAAAAAAAATTGACTTCAATATGAAATAAGCAATTCAAATTGTGTATCTCGAGAACTAAGTAGCTACGAATTTGCAGTTAGGCTCCGAATTTGCAGTTTATTTTGAATTTCAAGAAAATTTTAGGTCTAAATGTTGATGTCCCTTATTTGATAAAAATAAAAAACTTCACAGTGATAGAAAATCCCATTTTCAACTAAAAGTGAATTGAGTTTAATGTTCTTATGCTCGGCTAAACTTTCGAGTTAAAACAAACAGGCCAGTGTGACCATTCTCCCAGAGATGCATGGGTGAATTTGTGCGCTTTTATGTGACATTTGGAACATTTAGTTAGTTTGGCATTAACATTGCCAAATAAATTGAAGGATTGTTACCATAAATAAATCTGAATTTTTTGAGCTTACATTTTTTGCGCGGGAAATGCGATTTTATGAAATTTGGAACGAAATCATTTTTGTACGACATAATAAAGTTTCTTGCCTATCTGTCAACGTATAAGCTGTCAAATTCCATTAACGGATGGCTACGAGGATGATGGATTTAAAAACCTCAACAAAATCCATTTTTTTTTAAATTATTATTAAAAAAAAACAATATTTTTGATTAAGATGAAGGCCAATCCATGTTACTTTGACGCAACTTAAAAACCTGTCAATGAATCCGTCAACGCATTGGCTTTATAATGCATTGACGATCGCAGGACTTGAGGCAGAATTTGAGTCATTTTTAGTTAACTCATTGAAGAGTTGCCTTAACGTAACAAAAAGTCTAAGTTAGGGCTGGTGCCAACATGCAACTTTAAGTCACGAAATTGTTTGGTTGCTTAAATGAATCATATGCATTTATATGAAAGTGCATGTATAATAAAATACTTGAAAGCAACTTTACAACTTTAAGTTGCGTACCGCCAATACATACGTCACAACTCACAACATATCCTCGTACAGGAACTTGACAGTTAATGTATAAAGCCAACTTGCTTTCCAGCACTAGCTCGTGCGGCCTAATGGCCACTTGTCATTGAAAGTCAAAGTTTGACAAGACAGGGTGAGTTATACTTGCTCTCTACTACTACTTTCTTTGCTTTGTTGTGTTGGTAAAAGCCACCTTGTCCTGTAAAAGCGCGTCAATTTGCGTCATTCAATGACAGGTGGAGACCAAGCATAAGGAAAACAGAATTTGATTCTTAAATTTTTGACGGAAGAAAATTTATTATATCCCATTAGACTTGACTATTTAATTGTTCACTTCTTTAAGTTTTAAAAACAAAAATTGTTTTCTAGTTTAAAGTTTGTGGCAACACTATTATAACTATAGAATCAGACCTCTGCAAGGGCTTTATAAGGGGTTGAAAGTAGTTGTTAATGTTTGTGGTGGAGAAAGTTTAGTAGTTTGTAGTCAGTGTTTTTGTCATGGTAACGGGTTTTTGTTATGTTTTGGAAATTTCATCGAAACCGGCAAAAGTATAGTTGGGGTTTATTTTTTTTTTTATTATTTTAGTGCTAAGTGAGGATTTTTTTTAAGTGAAAGTCTTCTTAAAACAAAAAAAAGCAACAAATGACATTGTAGATTGACTGAAATTATGAAGTTCTTTTCTTTGTTTGTTTGATTTTTATAAATTGTTACCAAGTTGCCATAGAAAAAATATTACTGAAATTGTTTTCACTCACAAGTCACAAGAAATCGCATGATGTAAAAAAGAGGAATTAATGACCATCATAAAGGAAGCCCTGAATAAAGGCTATATGCGATTTTTCGAATTACTCGAATGACGATGATGATGGTTGACATAATTTTGTTTATACTGACCACCGAGTGTATATAGTATAATAGTAAAAGTTAAGTGGAGCATTTAGTAGGTGATGACGTTGACGACGACGACGTACATTATATAGAAAGTAAATACCTACATTACATTATACTGCAGGGGTTGCAAAAGAGAATTAAATTGACACAGTTTTAAGGGTTTTTTGCAGTTGTTGTTGTTGATGTTGTCGAAGTAGGACTTTGTATAATTTAAAGTAGGTTAGAAGTGTACACTTTTTGTGAATGAAAATTCCATTTCAAGAATTGCTGGGAATTTCCAAAGTTAATTTTTTTGTTTTTCTGTGTTTTGTTGGGAAAAAGTTTGAAATAATTGGTACAGTGGAAAAGCTTGATGAATTACATTATATGAAAAGATTTTATGAAAATTTAGCTTTTACGTTAAATTATTATGAGTTATGAATTTAGGACAAAAATTTAGATGGATATAAATATTCTCACTAACATGATAATGATATATACATAGCAACTTTTTGGGAACTCCCAATTGGTATTTATTATTATAAATAAAAATATTTTTCTTCAAGTTTTACTGCGTAGGTAGATTTTTGTATTAAAAATAAAGCGTGGTAAAAATCGAGAATTCAGCTAAGAAAAACTTACTTTACGTCTGTTTTGATGAGCAAAACTTTTATACCCATTACCATATTGGTAGAGAGAGATTATTTTCTAAGAGTAAACATTTACACAACTGGTTTTTAAAAATTCATAAGAGCTTGAAATTCTTGAAAACTTCACTTGTTGAAAAACTCCATATTATCTTTTCTTTCTTTCCATCACTTTCAAAATCTTCTCAAACATATAAACTCACCTAAATTGTAAGATCCATTTGAATCTAAAGGCAAAGGTACACCCTTAGTTGGTGGCACCGGTGGTGTCGGTACATCATCTTCGTCTAAATTCCGGGTAGGTAGGTAGGTACAGGACAAATAATAAAAACAAAAAAAAAGCAGAAAATAATTTGTGTAAAAATGTATGTTTCCTTTTTTTTTAATGAAAACTGAATAATTATTATATTTTTGCATGTCACGAGTTGTTGTTGAGTTCAAAGAAATCCAAGAGTTGAATATTTTTGCATTCTATATAAATTAAAACCAAACCAAGCGAAAGAATATTATGATGATGCCAGAGGCGATGTAAAGCATTTTATATTTTTGTAAAATTAGAGCAGATTTTGCTTATAACTTTTACATAATGTATTTATGTTGTATAATATGTACGAGTACTTTCAACCAACTTTTACCCTCGATTTATGATTAAAAATAAAGGAGCAAAGTATGTGTGTTGATGTGGTACCATTTCAAGAGCATTTTGTTTTTATATGCATTGGGTTAATAATTAATAAGAATAAGTAAGTCAAAAGCATATAATAATGTTATAATGTTTAATGAAGCATGAAATCAATTTATTTTAATAGAGATGAGATTGTGGGTTGAATTATCTAAGTGCATTAGTTCCTTCTTTCAATTACTATTAACGACGAAATTGTATTAAATTCGAAGAGACTTTAGCCCTTCTATTGAAAACCTGATGTTTGATGTTTTGTTAATAAATTTCCAGAAATAAGAAAATCTTTGAGAACGTGGAAGACATTATCAACAAAAAAAGGTTTCCTTAATACCGAAAGTTTGCCCACTTAATCCTCTCGGTACCAACCCGCTGCCCCCCTTTGTGTGCGCCTATATGTGTTCTGCATAAGAGTTAATTAAATGTTCTTAAAGATAACCCTTCTTTTTTTTTTCTATTAATTAATTTGGATATTAATTACAACATTTCGAAAGAAACTAACCAATAAATCTTTATTTATAAGATCTCTAAAAAGTTTTATTTAAAATATATTAAATCTTTTTAGACTGCTTTAACACAAGGAAACTAAGTTGCCAGCAACTGGGAGTTTGTAGGTGAGAAGGGCAAAAAGTAAGGGGAATGAATAAAAAGTCACATTCCTTCTCACATTGTCCGTAATGTGCATTCAGCCAATAGACCTTATATGAAAACAGAATTTGTTTCCTTGTGTGAAAGGTGCAAGCCAATTGAAGGAAAACTTCAAAAAAATCTCCAACAACTGGTTTCCCTGTGTGAAAGGGGACTTACTTTAAGTACTTAATGTACTATAAAATCAGTACCTTCCGATTTTCAATACTTTTCGATTTTCAACATAAGCTGTTGTTTTAATTTCAAAACAAAAACAAATCGTATATAAATAAAACAATTTTGCGTATTTCCTTCAATGCACAGTGGTCTTTTTGTTAAATTTCGGTGACAAAACTTTTTTGTCTAGCCATTTATTATTGACGCTTCACGATTTGGGAACTCTGAATTCAGTGGTTCTGTTTTAAAGTCCCTCTCCCAATTATAATGGACAAAAAATCTGTTCAATATGAAGCCAACTATGTGAAGAATAGCAAAACATACCTTTCCATTTTCATCTTTATTTTAAAATTTATTTTCATTTTCAAATCATAATTTTTACTTATAAGCTTTTTGAAATTTTTGAGTCATGGAAGCACAACAGTGAAGGTTTCTACCTCAAAAAAAAAAAAAAAAACTAAATTCTTACCAAAAATGGGATTCATTTCCAAATTCATTTCAAATAAATTTAAAAATTACATGTTGCGCCTACAAGTGCCGCTAGAACACACTTTAGATTAATGTACTTCTTTTACACATCATCTAGACAAGACCTCTCTTAGCCACAAAAATTATTTTAAGATGACATATACGGTAAAAATGGATCTGCCTGGTATGCAACTTACAACTGTCAACATTTAAAAAATTCTAACAGATTTGATCTGAAAATCAGTTTTTATATACAAAAAAATTATAAAAACAAATAAGTATCTAAACGCCATAGTACAAAAAATAATTCTTATCCTTTGAAATCATTCCGAAAGTCCAACCAAAAATAAGCAGATATACTGAAACCGTCGGCGTCGTTTAACAAATTTCATTAGTTAAACTAAAACTAACGATTTCTCAGTGAAAAATGAGGACTAACTATATAAACTTAAGTATAAGACTATTTCAATTTCAACTGTTTAGTAAATAACGGCTATTTACTGGTACTGTCATGTACAAAGAAGATGCCATGAGAGTTCAAAAGGCAATAGCACAAGACGTTCCTACACTATCGCGGAAAAAAGGCAGGCGCAAAAACTCCTGGCTGAAACAAATGCAACGACACCTGCATTAAGCTGGCCTTAGACATGAAACAATCCAAAACCGGGAGGCCTGTCGACGTTTTCCAAGGTCAACGCGGCGAACCCCAGGTGAAGCCGTTGAGTGGGAGAGTTGGGGTCCCCCTCGGGATCATGACAATCGTCGGTTAAATGAAAAAGAAGAAGTAAATAACGGCTATTTAACTTTTTCTTACAAACTGTCAGAATTTGTATACTGACGTCAGATTTAAATTATATAAGCCGTGTTTTTTGAAAGAGTTCCTAGCAACTCAGTTAAAGTCTTACACCGAAAACACAAACAAAATTCTCTATGATAATTTGTTTCGTTATTGTTTTGTGTGTAAACATTTTGCTGAGTTGCTAGTCACTCTCTCAAAAAACACGGCTATAGTTAGAAAAAACAATATACTTTTCTCAAAGCTTTTATTGAAGGTTATATAGAACTTTTCAAATTCTTACATTCTAGCTGTCAGAATTGTCAAATTTCTAACAGATTCTATCAGATTTGGTCAACAAATTTGCGTTTTCGTACTTTTGTACGAAAATTAAAATTCTTTGCTAAGATTTTTTCGTCGAACTTTGACACTTCTAAATTTATTCTGGCCTAAATTATGAAACACCCATTTTGAATACAAAAAAAAATAGGCAGTTCCACAGAATTCTACATTTACATCCCCAAATTGTACCAAATTTCACTTGAGGGTGGTCAAAACCAATTTTATTTCTGAGAACGAAATTGAAGTTCTTAATACCACGTTTCCACCGGAAACTTAACCGAATTTAGTAGATTTATCATTAATCTCGAAAATTTACCATACAAATTTTAATGTCCTCAAATGAATATTAATAATGTATCTCATTTAAATCTTCTTGAAAGCATTGGTCTGTCAAATTAAACATACTTTTTCTCGGAGAATACTCGTGGAATGGACCCATTTAAACGCCATTTTCTTTTGTTGAAAGATGGAAATGTAAGAAAATACTATCTATCTCACTTCCACTTCAAATCAAAAAAGCTGAAACACCATTTAATTTTTTTGCGTGGTGAAAAACCCCAAACAGAAAATCCATCATCAACATCGAGTTTAGCTTCGGCTGTGTGGCACGTAGCGCCGTCCTGTTGAAACCAAATGTTGCCAATATCCTCCTCTTCAACTTTTGTGAACAAAAATTCGTTCAACATGGCCCGATAACGATCGCCATTGACTGTAACGGCCACTCCTTGCTCAGTTGAAGAAAAATGGCCCAATTATGCCTGTGGACCAAAATCCGCACCAAACAGTGACTCGTTTTGGGTGTATCGGCTTTTCAATGTATGCGTGCCGGTTTTCTGTGCCCCAGATGCGACTATTTTGCTTGTTTACATACCCGCCAAGATCAAAATGAGCTTCATCTGAAAAGATGATTTTTTGACAAAATCGGCAATATTTCCCAGCGTTGTTCAAGCGTATACACAACCATATTCGTTCAGCGGAAAGATAAAAATAATTATCTGTCAAATCAGACATGAGCTAAGTGTTACCATTCACGAAATAAGCACTAGTTAAAAAAAAAAAAACGTTAGATGGCGGACCCTTTATTTCAAAATCCGCCGATTCGTATGAAATCGAAGAATTTTCTGTTCCGACGAATACCTCGCTATAATGTCGAATATTGAAAAGATTGTATTTTGAAATTTTAACTTTACTTTACTTTAATTAATTATAGTACTTTTTCAATTGGCATCATTAAACTTGTTTTAAATTTTATGAGTAACTCTTTATACTTAAACTAGCTGACCCGGCAAACGTTGTTCTGCCATATACATAAATTATTTCTAGTGAATATTGTGGTTGTAAAATATGTACATAAGTGTGTTTGAGTGTTTTAACGATCAATAAAATTGATCGAATGTTATCGATAAAATAGACTGATCGTTTATCGATAAAATAGAACAAATAAAACGATTTGAAATAAAGTGTGTTGACGTTTATCATCCGATAAATAAACGTGAAACGTTCGTAGCTTTTGTTTTCTATTGAGAAAAAAAGTGGCACTTCAGAAATATTGGTGCAATCTAGCATTTCATGGCGTATCTCGTCGGGTCGTTTAGACATCCAGGTGGAGATCTCAAAGAAATCGAACATAATCAAAAGGGAAATATTAAATTTGAAACTGAAACTGGACTGCTGATGTGTGTCGCATTTCAGTTCTAGGATTTGTTCCCCCTATTTCGGATGCAGCTGTACCGGGCTAATTACCTCAAGTACGACGATACTGGACACAATTTTTTTGCCGTTAAGGTTTGACGTGTTTTGGCGTTGCTCCGTTGAAAAATGGGAGTTTGGTAAAATGAAAGTTGGATGTGATATCACAGAAAGAGGAATGCAGCGCTGGATTTAAAGCAACCATTTATTTTCTCAATTCAATACATTTTTGCTTAATTAAGTTACTGGCATATTCATTGTTTGATCATGAAAATTTGGAGTTATAGATATTTTATTGATGCCAAATCTATATAAACATGAAAAAAAATGTCTTTAAAAAAAATAAAAAAAAATGTTTTCTCTAGACATGTGCACCCTTATCACATATCCTCATGAAATCTACTTAAGGACCTATTCTCATACCTTCCAAATATACACAAAAAATTTCATAAAAGTCAGTCAAACCGTTTCGGAGGAGTGCGACCACAAACAACGTTACACGAGATTTTTATATAATAGATATAGACAGCTTCAAAGTGATACTGGGCCAACATTGAAGAATATTTTAATACTTAAGGAATAAAGATGTTACTTTAAGTTGTGATTTCACTTAAAGAACTAACAAATGCGTAAAAGGACTTAACTTGCTAGCTCTATTATAACTTGAAAATTCTAGCAGTACTATTTGCAATTGATTTAACTTTTCACTTAATTCTTTAACATTTAATATTCCTTTTCATTTTCTGTATAGTTGACCTTACCTTTGTTGGCTTAAACCAAATTTAAGAACCGTAATACACCTACTCGATTCTTGTTATCAATTTAAGGACTCAAAAGTCAAAACCTTTGAAAAGATATGTATGTATGTATTTACTAAAAATAAGGATCAGACAAAATGTTGGGGTCATTATTCATTAATTCTTGAGAGTCCCTAAGGTTCAAAAATTTTCCTCGTATCATGTAAAATCTAAAAAAAACAAGGCTACGAAAGTGCAAACAACTTTCACACGCTGTGCATGGTATAAAACAAAACTATTTCACCTTTGAATTTGACAGCTGTTGCCTTCTTCACACCAATATGAGATGACTTCTGCTTTAAATTATTATCGTCACCTGAATCAGGAACGTATCTTGCTTTTGGACGATGCATCAATGGATCAAACTTTTGATTTGCAAAAAAATCAAAACGTGGTTTCAGTATCGATATAACTGGCTGGTTTGGTTTTGATGATTTTGGTGGTGATGACGAACGGGAACGATAACATCGTTCGTGACGTTTGGCTTCTTTTATTGGCAGTGAATCAGATTTAGCTAGCTTTAAGGGTTTTGAGGGGGGAAGAGGAAGAGGAGGTGGTGGAGAGCGAAGATTGTTATCCATTGGTCTGGGGAATTTGTGGGCTATCCAACTGGCAGTAAGATGGGGAGAAATATCCCTTAATTCTGGCGATGAAGTACCCAGGCGAGGTTGACCTACTGGTGAAGTCCTATCCGGTGATGATGTCTCGAATATAGATCGAATGCGTTCGATTCCACCTGTATGAAGGGGGGTCTGCGGGCGTGCTGGGCTGGGACTGCGAGACTTCATCATTTCCTGTTTCAATGAAGCCGTTTTGCTGATGACATCAATATGAGGCATTAATCGGTCCTCTTTGCGTATTGGCATCCGTTGGATAGGTGAGCCAGGTTTTCGGACAAGACTTCGACCACGTCCAGACGATTGACGCACCTCGAACTTATGCGCGATCCATGAAACATCACCGAGCTCGTGTTCCCGAACAACCGTCCTAAAGGTGTCTTTTGATCCGTCATTGCTGAGTTCCGGATCGCTGCGCACCTTCCGCAGCGGGCTCAACGCAAAAAAATGCTTCTTCTTTTTAGGGCGTCCGAGGCTTTCGAATTTGTCTTTGATCTTTTGAACTTCTCCGGTGTTGACACGATGGAGGTAGGACGTTTCCTTAGATTGAGGTGATGCACTTCGAGACCGAAATAGTGTTTCTAACTCTTCATTGCTGCCCTGGCGAGATGCCCGAAGGGTCAGAGATGTACTTCGATTTTGATCGATCTTGGTCTCGTGATAGATTGTCTTCTCGTCTGGAGGTGGAGGAAGACGAGGCAAAGGAAAATTTATTCGCGAAGACTCTTTTTCGCCAAAGAGGTCTTTCAGATCCGTTACGGATGAACTCATTTCTTGATGATGGTATTTTCCCGATTCAGCTCTAGCTTTGATATTCGCTTCAATGACACGCATGATCTCATCTTCATCAGGTGACGAATCTTCACGGGCATGATATACAGTTTTTGGGGATTCGTCGAACTTACGTTCCTCAAAATACTGGATTTTTTTCGAAACCGTTTCATCTGGCTGATTAATTGTCATTATTTCTAATGAAGAAGGCCCGGGGTCTGGAGTTTGTTCTCCGAAAGCCTTTTCCACCTTTGTTTTTTGATCTTCACTTGGTTTTCTTTTAGGCTTTACTGGAGCCGGTTTCTTTGTGTCATTCAAATTTGTTGGCAATGGTGGTGGAGGGGGAATTTCGTGCGGAGTAAGTTTTGCGTTTTCAGCTGCTATAGCACCCCTGGTCTCACGGCCAACTATATTTGGTGAACTTGAACGCGCTTTTCCTTGAATTTCACGACTAAAGTTCTGCGATAGCCTTTTTTTATCAGCTTCTGTAAGTTCACTCTTGAATTCCCGTGAGAGATTTTCAATTTTCTTGCTTTGAGCAGACTTTTCTGAGGCTTCTTTACGTCGCAGAACCGGACCAATAAGTCCTTCCTTTGATATCGACGAGTTGCAACGAACTTTGAGAGCATTGATGGAAGGCATTTGTTTGTCAACTGTGATCACGAATTCTTCGGTTACATCGGGTTTTGTCTTCGGCTCAGAAGCATTGTAGATTTCATTTAGCTGTTGTGTGATTTTGGTAACTTGGTCCTTGGACAGAGTGCTTATGAGACGGTTACTCAGGCACAGAGGTTTTTCCGGTGGAGCTTCTGAAGATTTTGTTTTTTGAACCCCATAAGATCCTTTCTCAGAATTGAATTTAATCTCCATATTTGAAGCTAGATCAACAACGGAACTTCCCCGCCAATAGGGTTTGTAGGTATCTTTCTTGGATTCAAGTTCCATTCTCTTATTCTCATCCAACCATTCTTGGTGTATCTTCTTTTCAAAATTTTCTCTCAAGTCCTCAACGGATTTTTCTTTGGACTTCAGAGATAGATCTCTGTTTCCAATCCACTTTACATCTTCGACATCTTTTGGTCGAAAGAGAAAATCCTTCTTCTTTTGGTCTTCTTTAAGCTTTCCAACCAAATAGCTTAGTTCTCGCTCAGCCCGTTCATGAAAACGTATCTTACGCCATTCTTCAAAGTCGAGCGGTTCTCCTTCTTTTCGAATTGGTTTTAGACTACTAGCTGATGTTGCCCTTTCCAATTGTCCGACCCTTTCTAGCGTGCTATAGAATCGATTAAGGTCTATAAATCGATCAGAATTACTAAACCGGCAGCTGGGACTATGACGTTCAATATATTCCAGAGAGTTAGCACTGTGTGAAAACTCATCACAGTTATAAAGGGTCTTTTTAGAGCGGTCATCAGCGCTGCTCAAACTGCTCGCTCGAATCACTTTCCCGGTCTCACTACGTTGACTTTCGCGAAAATTCTGAATACGACGTCTTGATGGAGAACGCATTTCCCTTGTTTGAGGCACACGAATCTCCCGGGTCGGAGAGAACTCCCTCATGGGTGTGTGAGCAGGAGAATCTGATCTAGCAATGTCACAAATCGGCTTTGATGTCTGTTTAACTGGACGTGGTTCACTGCGACTTCTTTGTTCATACTGCCATACCAAGTCTTCTGTTCGACCAGAACGGTCTCCAAATTCCGAATCTTCATCGTCGCTATGGAAATGCGCAACGGAATCGTACTCTTCAACAAAGTGAGGTCTTGCTGGCGGACTTAAGCTGCGATATGTAATAGGTCTTGAGTCACAGATTGCCCTCTTTGGAGGAAGTGACATGGTGTTCCAGTATCGCATTTTCTCATGCACCGAAGCTTGATGTACTGGCTCATCCCGCTTTGGAGAACAGTCGCGCATAAAGAGATTCTGGAAGAATTGGTTGGTTCGAACAATTTTCTGTTGCATTGGTATGTCTTTGATGATTTTTTTCTTAATTTCAGGACTCTCCTTAATTTTTTTCAAGACATTACTATCACTTTTGCTCGAGCTTATAGTGATTGGCTTTCTCTTGGGTTTCTCTGTTTTTGAAGTAGGTTTACAGGTTGTTAAAGATAATGGCTTATTTTTTTGTAAAGGTTTTGCTTTTGGAGCTATGGAATCAACTGAGAAGGTTGAGCTAGTCCTAGCAAGGCTTAATGTTGAGCTTGTCTTTGCCAAAGGCTTTGAGCTGGTTTTAGTATCAAGCAACTTTGAGCCAGATTGCGACTTTGATCGAACAACCGCAGGAGACTTCATCAAAGTTCTTGTGGACGTTGAAGATTGGCCCCGTTTGGGTGCATCTTTCCTCGGAGGGCTTGGAATGCGCCGAACAACGTAAGTTGAGATATAGGATGACATTGCTGGTTTTATCGGTGGCAGTACTCTTGGTGCTGATTTACTTCGCTCAATTGGGAAGGCATACGAACGAACAGCCCTTTTAACTTGATCAGGAGACTTAAGGCTCGGATCTCGAAGAATATTCGTACTAGCAGTGAAATCAGTTCGAACTGATGGCAGTGATTCTTCAATACGTTTCTTTTCTTCGGCAAATGAACGCTCTTTGGAAACACTTCGTCCAAAAGCAACCGGGCTACGACTTGTTGCCCTGAAGGTAGATAGTCTTGAAGCACTTCTCACAGGACTAGAAGAGCTCAAGCGCACCGACTGTTGCTTCCTTGAAACTCTTCCATCCCGGTTCTTTTCCTCTTTTGCAGCTGTGAGTATACTCACAACAGCTCCAGCTGATTTCGACCGCATCAAAGGTTCCGTACGTGTAACGGTTTTTCGCAAAGTTATCGTTCCGTATTTGATGGGTTTGGGTGGAGTTGGTGATATGGCGTCTTTGGTCTGAAAACATGCTTCATGACGACTTGAATTCGCCGAAGTTGGTCGTCGCACTTGCGATGATGACATTTTCAAAGCCATACTATTCGTACGGACGCGAGATGATTTACGATTTGGAGGCATGGGAGCTTGATGTAATGGAATGAATGATGGCACATTTTTCGGAAATGGAGCAAACACATCAATGGTAGGACGTGCAATATTCGTAATGGGATAATAAATGAATTCCCCCCGTTCAGCTGATGTTCGATGATTCTTAGAAGACATAACTAAATCTTTGCTATGCACACGAATCTTAGTCAGTGTGGGAGTTATTGGTAGATATTCGAATTCGGTTTCTGCAAAAAAATTCAATTTTTGAAATGGGGAATTTGGAGAATTTGGTTTTGGAAACTCGGTGTAACACACGGTGCTGGGGAATGCTTGAAGGCATTTGTGAATCAATTTTTATTTTTGAATATATTTACTGTTGACACTCTGGGTGAAATCTGAAAACTGTGTTTTTGTATGGTATTGTGTGAGTAATGTGTATTTGATGTGATAATGTTGTAATTATATATTATGTGATAGTTGATTAAAATAATCAGTATAAAAGTAAAAAAATAGAGATGTGAAATATTAGGTTCACTTAAACAATGTGAGTCTTCGAAGCATATATTATTTGTTTACCACACACGGGATATCCGAGGGACGAACATTTTTAGAGAAAACTTCTCAGCTATCTCACAATTAAAGTTAAAGTTCAACAATAAAAATTGAAAATAAAAATTAAAGATAAATTAATTTCCTGTTAAAAAGTAAGAAGAAACGGTCTTTTTTGAACGAGTCATACCAAATATTCTACCATAATTATTAATCAGCTGTCAAATTTGCTGGCACTAGAAACAGTGTTTCCAATTTGAAAAATAAAATATCTATATCATCTGTCAGCTGTCAAATTGGCATCACTGATTCTACTGACAGACAACAAATGTGAATCATCTGTAAGCAGTCAAATCGGCTGCCACCAAAAACAGTGTTACCAGTCTTAAAATTATTAAATCATATTTTGTCAGCTGTGAAATCAACTTTTTCTAGCCACAGTGTTGTCATCTTACAAAAAAAAACACTAAACCATTGGCCAGCACTCAAATTGGCTGTTAAGGCTCCCCCCAACCAATGCGGAACATTCGTTGCGGCGAAAAAACTTTCGCATGTCAAAATTTATTTACAAGGTGATATATGAGAGTGCCCACACCAATGCGGTGGAGAAACATATGAAATAATTTTGACTGACGAATGTTTTTTCGCCGCAACGAATGTTTCGCATTGGTTTGGGAGAGCCTTTACTAGAAACATTGCTGCAAACTTAAAACTCAAACCACTCAATCAGCTACCAGCTGTCAAATTGAATGTGACTAAAAGCAGTGTTGCCAATTTAAAAACCAAAACTCTGAAACCTATGTCAGGGTCAGCTATGAAATTGATGGTGACCAGGAATAGTTTTTTCGATTTTAAATCGAAAACCCAAAGTCATCTGCCAGCTGTCAAATTGGCTGTCACTAGAAACACTTTTGGCAGTTCAGGAAACCCCAAAAATCTTAATCATTTGTCAGCGGGCAAATTGACTGTCACTAGGAGACATGTGTTGCCAATTTAAAAGTCAAAACTATAAATCATCTGTAAATTTGACTGGGACTAATAATAGTATTGCCAATTTAAGATAAAAAAACTATAAAATATTTGCCAGTTGTCACAAAAAACAGTGTTTCCAATTTGAAAAATAAAAACTCTAAATCAAACTCTGTCAAATTGGCATCATTGATTCTACTGACAGACACAACAAAATCTAAATCATCTATAAGCTGTCAAATAGGCTGTCACTAAGAACGTTGTTGCCAGTGGCAAAACCCAACTTCCTAAATTATAATTTGCCCGATATCAAATTAACTTTTTCTAGACACAGTGTTAAAAAAAAACTCTAAACCATTTGCCAGTCGTCAAATTAACTATCAATAGAAGCAATGTTGAAAATTGAAAACTTAAATCTCTAAGTTAGCTGTCAGATGACAAATTGACTTTCACTTGAAACAGTGTTGGCAGTTTAAAAACCCAACAATGATGTCAGCTGTCAAATTGACTGTCACTAAAACAATTTCTATGAAATTGACTGGGATCAGAAATAGTATTGCCAAATTAAAATGGAAAACTCTAAATTATCTGCCAGCTGTCAAGTTCGCTGTTACAAGAAACAGTTTTTCCAAATAAAAAACGAAAAATTCTTAAATCATTTGCCCAGCCAATTGACTGTCCCTAGAAGCAATGTTGCAAATTTAAAACTCAAACCTCTGAATGCGCTGCCATTTGCCAAATTGACTGTCACTTGTTAACAATTTAAAAACCAAAACTCTGAGACATGTTTCAGTTATGAAATTGACTGTGAATAGAAAAAGTATAGCTTATTAAAAATCAAATACTCCTAATCATCTGACAGCTGTCAAATTGACTTTCACTTGAAATACTGGAGCCATTTTCAAAAGGCAAAATTCTAAATTATTATTTGAAACCAAACCTCTATCATAATTTTTGTCAGCTCCTAGCTAGTTTTATGTAAATAAGTGTTTAATGAGTTTTCTGTTGACTTCCGTCTAGGCCCCCATAATAATCCCCTTATCCACCATAATAATAACCGCCTCAGTGGTTAGAAATTATTCGTCCCATAATTAATGTTAGCTTTACAAAGTAGTAGTGTGCATAGAATCAGAATAATTTTAATCGTTATTGCCATTGCCAAGAGTTATAAAAGTCAGTGAGAAAAAAATAATAGGTATGTATATATTATTAGGTATTATAAATCAAAGAGATTGCTACTTCAGTTAGAAAGAAGAGAAAAAGTAAATTTAACAAAAAAGTCTTTTTTATTTTTCTTTCAACCAACCCGAAAATCATATTTAGTCAAGACCACCACCACATCACTCTTTAAAAACTTTCACAAAAACTTCAAGACCTTTTATTTAGTTTAGTCCTTCTTCACCCACCAAAATTCATTATTGCGAATGCTGAACTCTATAAAATGTTAGATAACGTGCTTTTTTTAAAATTCGTTAATTTTTTTTTTTAGATTGCTGTGCGCCGCACTATGAAAATAAGTTTTCCAAATAACTTTTCTCCCAAAAAAAGGATGAAGCCATACTAAGGGGTGGCCAATCCTTATTATGGGAGATGGTTTTATTTTTCTTTATAATAGAGTTTTCCGATTTTCAGACAAAACTATTTCTTAGACCACACACATTTTTATTTATATTAGTATATTTACTATGAAAGGGCAACTACTACTCAACATACCTTTTGGTTTTTCTGGGGCTGGTTTCCTGAAACCCAAAAGAGGTGGCTGGCCTCCTGCTTGGACACTCTTGTAGACTTGTTTCTGTTCGACTGGACTCAATGGGGACTGCAAAATGGGGACATCCTTTTTCCGGAATACTAAATTCGAATCACTCGTGTAACCCTGTTCTTTCAGCAGTGCTCTGGTTTTGATTTTTAAATTCAATTTGTATGAATATTTCATGTTTCGTGAAGGGATAGAGAACAAAAAATAAATAGATTATATTATAAAAATGGATTGACTTGTGGATAAACAAAAACAGTTAACATAAAATATGATGAATTTATTAGTTTACAATATTTTATTTTTTTTTTATTTGAAAAAGAAAACCAATGTTGCGTTTCACAGAGTGATTAGATACAAAAAATTGGAAAAATGTTTATTAAATTTTGATGAGTTTTTATTTTTAAAACATAAAATGGTCTCAGTTGAAATAGTGTCGGTAGGATTGTGCAATGTCAAGCCGTGCTTTGATTTAACATCAATCTTGAAAAGATGAAAGCGATTTTTTTAAAGATTACTCATATGTTTAACTTTTTGTTAATGAATCTCTAAGGCACATTTACTAAACTTTAATTATTTAAGTTTATTTATAATAAGACCTCAGGTCTTTTAAATGCAATGCACAGCACTAGTTAGAAGGAATAGAAGGAAAGGAAATATTTTTGTTGGCACAGTTGATTGAGAATAAGATGTTAATTATCTCATGAAATTCCACTGTTGGCATCCGGTTGAAACTGGGGAATATAAAAAAGAATGCTACCTAGACTGGGGGTCGAACCCACACGTCCAGGTTAGCAGTAAAACACTATATCCACTGTACCATTGCCAGTTAATGCTGATGAAAAAGTAGAAAATTAGGGGTTTTGTTGAACATACAAAAATGAATAAGCCCTTCCAATTTTGACTTTACATAGAATAAAGATATATTGAAAATGAATTAATCTATTTTTTTTCTTTAACTTGATCCTGTGAGACAATTAACATATACAAACTAGTCTAAGTATGTATTCCATTTGTTTGCAACTTGACTATGTCGCCTGTAGGTATTTATAGCTGTTTAGCGTCATGACTCTAAGTTTAACAGACGAACAAATAATACTGTAAACATTTTGTTTTGACTTAAAAATTTTACAATTAATTTTTGTAATAATGTCTTTTACGTTTTACCTCCATCAGTAAAGTACTTTTGTTTACCACAAAAATAAAATGTTTTTTAAACACAGTGCATGTTCTTAACACGTGATTTGATTGTGTGTGATTATTGGAAAACATTTATTGCCGAATATAAATTTTTGAATTTTGTGATGAAAATAATTAAATTTGGATTTAAATCAAATACACTGTAGGTAATAGTCGAAAGTTACAGTCAAAAGTTTTTAAAGCATAAGAGAGACTGAGATTATAACTTTAACACTCTCACTCTCTATAATGCTCAAAAAGCTTTTGACGCTGCTGATATGTTTTTGAAAGTTTCAAATTACTTAATAAACATTTTTTATTTTTTATAATTTTTTCATAATGAAGTAATACTTGAACTTGAGATAGGGATTATTTTAAGTTAAGGTCGTTCTGGATTTTTTTTGTACATAATTGTAGATATACAGTTTTTCTACTTTTGCTTTCTCTACCATTGACATTGTGGAAATCCAAAATGGCAAAATGAGCGTTTGGTCAAATAAACACCACAAAACAATCTGATGAAATCACCGATGAATCTGGGTTAATCACGGGTGAATTAGGTAAAATAATAATCAAATAACGAACAAATATGATAAAATCACCCAAAAATCAGAAAAAAACAAAATATTAATATGGTATATCATGGTAAGAAGAGTCTGGTAAAATCTCGCATGAGATGAGGTTATTTTCATTGGTGAATTCAGTAAAATATGGGATGAATCACGTCAAGTAAGAAACCAATCTCTTTAAATCACGCAACGAATCGGTAAGAACACTGATGAATCTTATTAAATAACGGATTAATCCGAAAAGATCACAGATGAATCTGGTTAAATCTCGATCGAAAAATCACGGAGAAATCTGGCAAAATAACGGAGGAATCTTGTTTAATCACAAACGAATGTATATTCACTGATGAAGAGGTACAACAAATATTAATACTGTAAAATTATAGGCGATTGGGTAAATGATTTTAAATCTGGTGAAACTACGTAGGAGCTTGATAAATTCACGGAATAATCCGATATTATCATGGAATAATCCAGTAAAACCCCAGATGAATTAAAAACAACTCAGGAAAATACGTTAAAATAAATATCGACGGTTATAATAAAAACACTGCTAAATTGGTAAAACTGCGAAAGAATTTTAAAATTAATAATTGCGGCGAATCACGGCAAAATTAACTATAATGACGGTCAATTTAAAGGAAATTCTAGTAAATAAAGTTAAAGTTACAACAAATTTGGTAAAAATCCATCAAAATCGGGTAAACTCGTTTATGAATCTAGTAAAATTTGTTACCGAATCCGTTTAAGTCACAGACGTATCCACAAAAGATATGGAAAAATCTGGTAAATCGTGGACGAATTTGGTAAAAACTAGGGAGAATCCTGTAAAATAGGTGAATCTTGTAAGACCACTGATGAGTTCGGTAAAATCAAGGGTGAATTCGGAAAATTAAGGACAGAGACAAATCAATTAAACACACTCCCTGTCACTTGTTTGAGGCCACTATTTTGACAACAGTTTTTTCTCGATAAATACCTGTAGGAAATATTTTTCCTGGAAATGTTTGATACCTGTGAGTAGGTAAATATATTTAGCAATAAAAAATTATAAATTTAAAGGGGTAACTTGGAAGTTCCATAGGAATTTCACAAATTATAAGAATGGACTGCAAAAATGGGTATAAGAAAATGCGTCACTTGATTGAGGCCACTTGAAAAATCTTATAAAAAATGAACAAAACTATAAAAATGTTTACTTTTTTTGTTTCTAAATATTAATGTATTATGTTTTTGTTAATTAATAATGAGTATGACCGCCAATTTTTGAAATTAGCTCTATTAGACAGTTTGAAATTAAATCATACAGTTTTTTTTGGAATAATCCAGTGAAATCTGGCTCCATGTATCGCAGTTAGCTTCGACCAAGACGTCTTTATCTCCAAACTGTCTACCAGCATCAGAAACTTTTCAAGATAGCTAGGCCCAAAACGTTTTCGATAATGTTTGAGTCCAGTGAATAGGGTGGCCATGGTAACAGTCCAACGTTTTCCAACTGAATCCAGCTACTAGCTACCCAGGAAGTATGGATAGGGGCGTTGTCTTGTTGGAATATCCAAGGTAGAGGTTCCAGAATTTTCTTTGTTTAGCTTTGGAAACACCCGTTACAGTAGGCATTTGTAACTATTTCCGTTCATTGTTGTAGTTATAAATTTCAATTCAAATGTTTCATAATAGGTGATAGCTCTCCACACCATAACACGTGATGTATGACTGTGATGTCTTGACAAAATAAGTTCCTCTTTTCTTTATCGTGAAAATAAAATTTGTAACCATCGGGTCCGTCAAGATTAAACTTTTTTTCACCTGAAAAGATAACCTTTTTCCATGCGTTTCTACAGGCAACATGCTCCCTGGCGAAGTTCATCCGTAGCTCCTTATGTAGCTCCCGTAGAACCAGTTTCTTTTTGATTTTCATACTCTTGATGTACCACTGGTTTTAATTATCCTTAAAACCGCCGAAATACTGGCTGATACCTCACATTTAAACTTATTTTAGGCTCTGATAGTGTGGAATTTGCAGCTAGCCGCTGAATGAGTCACTTTTATCGGGTTGTTGTTGCTTGAGCTGTGGGTGCTTTTTGATTTTGTCCATAGTTTTCAGTATCTGCAAGATAGTTGTTGATAATGGCCTTACTTCTGTTCGGTCTTCTAGCTTTAACTCGGCCTGAAAATCCTAGTTCATTTAAAGCATATATTGATCCTCTTTCTGCTATTGTCGACGTGTTTCCAGAGCCCATTTTAACTTGAAATTCAATATAAAATATAGTTTTCTATCCTTTCTTAAATATTTTAAACTTTTTGTTTGAAAAAAATCCACGATGGTAACTTTTGACAAGAAATTTTTGGAATGGCCTCAATCAAGTGACGCAACTTTTTATATCCAGTTTTTGCAGTCCATCCACATAATTTGAGAAATTTCTATGAATTTTCCAAGTTAACTCTTTAACTTTATCCTTTTTTGTTGTTGTGTGTGTTATCCTTTTTTATTGCAAAATATATATACCTACTCACACGTATTAAAAATTTCCAGGGAAAATACTGCTTACAGGTATTTATCGAGAAAAAACTTTTATGAAATTAGTGGCCTCAAACAAGTGACAGGGAGTGTATATATAAACATCCGTATAAAATAATAGGCAAATCTGGAAAAATAGTGAACGTATCCGGTTAAATCACAGATAAATTAATAAAAACGTTGAATATTTCCATAAAATAAATCACTGGTGAATCTTGATAACTAATAAATTCGGTAAAATCATGGTCGAATCCCCTAACTCCTTGGAACAATCCGAAAAAAACTTAAATTTTAAATATCGGTTAAATAATAGACAAATCTGGTAAGATCGCACACGAATTTTCTAAAATCTCGGATGAAAAAACGGTTAAATCACTTCGAGATAACGCGTTTATAAGTTAAACTTAAAGATGATTCTGTTAAATTACGTTTAAATCACTGACGTATCTGTTTGGTAAAATCACATATCACATTTGAATCTGGTAAAAACTACTAGAGGGAGAATTCCGTAAAATAAATCATATAAAATTCTTTTACAGCCACGGATGAATAAGATTAAATCACGAGCAAATCCGGAAAATTTCACCGGATTCTTCCGAGATTTTGTTGAATTCGTCAGGGGTTTTAGTGGATATGTCCGTGATAATACTGGCTTTATCAGTGATTTTACCGAATTCATTCGTGATTTGTACCAGAGTCTTCCATTATTATATAGTAATTTTAAAGATTTATCCGTGACTTTTTAGCGGATGGGTATGAAATCTTGCTATATTTGACCGTGATTTAAACAAATTCATCCATGACTGTAAGAGATTTATGCGTGATTTATTTTACGGGATTATCCGGTTATTTTACATAGAAAAAATTAAAAAATCACTGATGAAATCCGTGAAATCTTGCATACAATTTTTGTTTTGATAGAAAACAAAATTATCTCTCAATTTTTCTCTTAGTCTTATAGAAAGCTAAGTTAAGAAATGTTAAAACAAAAGCTTCAAATTTTAAAATTCTTTTATCTAAACTTAAGATAATTTTTTTCCCAGGAGATGTGATAATTTTTCCCTCGATGTTGATTTTTAGAAAATAGTTTATGATTGGAAAGTATTATACGGAGTAAAAAAACCAGCGGCGATTTGAATTTCGAAAAGTCTGATAAAGTAAAAAAAAGAATATTACAGTAAAACTATTTCATGTTACGAGTATCGTTAAATTTCATATAAGATTTCAATTAATTTCAATTTTGAAAGATTTCTAAAAAATGCTTCATACATATTGAAGCTAGTTTCTTACAGTTTTGCTATATTTTACCTATTGTTAAAAAATTCAAAAAGATGCCAATTCTCTGTGTTTTTCTAAGACATTAGAGGCAGAAGTAGAAGATTGGTATAGGTTGTGGTAAAATAAATTTTCGCCAACCAAAATTTAAAACGCATTCAAATCTCAGAACTCCCTTACTTTTCGTATACCCACGGTAAGACTTTTTAAGTCCTTTGATGACAGGATAAGACAGTATTGTGACAAGAAGTTCCTCCTATAATCCACATGTCTCACCCTTCAACGATGACTTTATATTGATTTATTTGCAATAAAGTTCAGTATTACTCCATAAAATCACTGGTAGAACGCAACACTGATAAACTGAACTTTATATATATGTATGTATGTATGCACAGTACTGAAACACAAGAAAGACTTTTGATTTGCATTGGACCACAAACACTCGTCAAATTAATGTGTATTCAATTCAAAACTCGATGTAAATTTATGCAAGGATCAACTTAATGCAATTTCCTTATTTTCTCTTTTCCAGATCCTTACAAAACTGACATAAAACATACAAGTCCATATCCTAACCATAAAGTAAACTTATACGTAGATATGTGTGTGTGAGTGAGTGTGTTGAATATTGAAAACATTTACATACCTCGATAAATTTCCCTCGGTGTAGAGTGGAGAAAGTTTTTGCTGGTCCAATTGCTATATAGGTATAGTTGAGTTTTTGAGATAGAAAATCCATATGTGAAGATATCCCCGGAGAAAGTTACCGAGGTTGAAAAAACGAGAAGGGGAGAGAAAGAAAAGAGCAAAAATTAGATTAAAATGTTCACTTATTTCGTCCTTAGAGGGCCAATATATAATTTCTAAAATGTGGTCTCCCATATGGACATGGCATGCGGCAACAACAAGAACTTTTACTTTATGGTCTCTACTAGTTTCGGTTAGACCAAAGTACTACAATAATAATATAAACTACACAAGTACACATACACCCAAACCACACCACACCACACCACACCGCACCGTCCATCCACCTCTCTATTTTTATGTGTTACCATATCGTACCATTTTACCATTTAACCATTTTACCACTTCACCACTTTGCCAGTTTGCCACCCCCTTTTCGAAGTTGTTTCCGACAAAGTTTTTGTTTTTATGTGTGAGTTTTATAGATAGGTAGATGATGGTATAAGGATATAGGAAATGATTTTTTTTGGTGGTTTTGTTTGTTCAAAAATGTTTGGTGTGCAGTAAGATGAGGACGTTTTTGTTGTTTTATATGAGAAAAAGGACATTGAAACTTATGTCAATATGCATGCGGGAGAGAAGAATCCTTAATGTTGCTGTTTTGGTTTGTTATTGTTGTAATGGATTGCAATGAATGTGTGAGTAGCTGTGGTTAGTTTAATAATTGTTATTTTTTGTTGTCATTTTTTTAATACATTTGTGGAGACCTTCCTTGTTACTTCATATGTTTACTTATGTTAATTTCTATTTCTGTTTAAATTTATGAGGTGAGATGACTTTTAAATAAAATTAACTTAGAACTAGATACATTAAATATTCAGGACATGGTTTTGTTTGTAAAATTATGCAAATAAGTTAACGAGAGTCTTGATTTAGTAGCTAAATAAAATGTTTTTGTTTTGTAATATTTACATTGAAAATTTAAATGAGTTCAGTAATTTCTAAGTAAGTTAAGAGTAAGTTAATTTCTTCGAATACTCGTATCTACTAGGTACCTAAGTATAATATAAACTTTTGAACTTTGATTTAGATCAGAATACTCGTAGTTAAAAGAAATTGACAAAAAATAATGAAAAAATTTTAACAAAAAAATGTATAACCACACAGAAGTTTGAAAATTCTTCTTAAAGTTTAAATATTCAGACGGGCCAACAACGTGTCGCTGTTCGATTTTTTAGTTAACAGTCCTTGCGGTTTTCTAGCTTTGCTGTGACAATGGTCACTCTGATGAGTGTACTTCGTTTTGAATTGATATGGCCCGAAATGGAGCCGTCTGTTATTTTGTCTTAATCGGTTAAAAAAAAGGGACTTAGGTTATGTTAACGTACGTCAATACAGGATGTCGAAGGCTGCCGAAAGTATCCGTTACAAAATCACTCGAAAACGTCATACAATGCCATCTAAATTTAAACTTAAAGGTTTTCCAATAAGAGGTTTCATTTTGAATAGCCTGCAATTTGGGCAGCTGTCACTTTTGAAGCTGTCATCTTTTGAAATTTGACAAGTAAAACTACGTTTACGTTATTGGAACGATAAATGCTTCAATAACGCATTGAAATTGTTAAAATTCACCACAAAATTCAGGCAAAACTAGAGCACTTTTGGGTCGTCGTGAAGCACCTTCTCGAGCGGCAAGAGTAAAACTGGTGAAAAATTTTGATCTGATGTGAAGAATCGAAACCGTGTGCTGTGCGACGCTCAAGAACAACTTAGAATATTGCTGCTTTAGCTCGTAGTGCCCTGGTTTGTCGATTCCTCGTCGACCTTTTCGAATTAGGCATTCCACAAACGACATTACCCTTTTAAAGTGCAGTTAACATAAGAACTAAAGACGGTCGATCACCAGCAACGTCGTCGTATCTTCGCTGATTGGGTACTTGAAATCCATCAAAATGATCCGGATTTTCGTCGAAAAATCGTCTTCAGTGATGAGGCCCGTTTTCACGTTCATTAATAAGCAGAATTATCGCATTTGGGGCTCAGAAAATCCAAGAATGATTTTTATTGAAAAGCCTATCCATCCTCAACGAGTCACTGTTGGGTGCGGTTTTTGGGGTGGCGGAGTGATTGGACGATATTTCTTTAAAAAAGAGGCTGGTGCAACTGTTACGGTGAATGGATTACGCTACTGAGCCATGATTAATGATTTTTATGGCCGGATTTGGAAGATATTTATTTGGACGACGTTTATTTTCCACAAGACAGTGTGGCGGCGCGGCGCTACGCACCACGCACACAACGAAACAATCGCAATTTTGCAAGAAAAGTTTCCTGACCGTGTTATTTGCTGAATAGATCATCACAATTGGCCACCGAGGTCTTGCGATTTAACACCTTTAGACTTCTTGAAGTGAAACTTCTTTGCGCGCGTTGAGAGCGAAATTTCAAGGTTGAATTTTTGGGAAACGCCAAAATGTAACGCCACATGCGAAAATTTGAGATCATTGATTAGATAAGTGGTGGGAGGTAGGGTAAAAGTCAAAATTTTTATTGGTAGGCTAATATATTTTATAGTGCAATAAGTTTGGATTTTTCGATAATCTATGTTATTGTAGTGGATTAAGGGGAAAATGTCCTTTTATGTCTATTTTCTAATTTCGTTTTGGTGAATAGATTATGAAATTCTAAGAATCTTACTAGTTTAAGTTCTTGTACCTACATCTCCTAAAATAAATTATTTTAAACATTATTATCTCAAAATAGGCTAATTTCAAAAAATTTAATTAAATCAGGAGAGTGCGCTAAAAATTTGAGTTATACATGGATGAAAAATAAATAAAACCAAACTGTAGTTGTCATATACAAATTCTTGATTTTGCAGAGATTTTGAGTGTAGGAATTTTTGCAAATACATAACTTTTTTAAAAAGTCAGTTTGCTATATTTTTATTTTTATAAAATATAGGAGTTTGCTAAAATTACTGAAATTTATAAAACGTAATACTATTTATATTTCTGATTTTTTGATATCAATATTATTTTTTTCATTGTACCGTTAACTGGAGAAGGTGGAAATAGCACAGTGGATATATTGTTTGACTGCTAACCTGAACGTGTGGGTTCGAGCCCCAATCTGGGTAGCATTCTTTTCTATATTCCCCAGTTTCAACTGGATGCCACCCGTGGAATTACATAAGATAATTAACATCTAAATCTCAATCCACTGTGCTAACAAAAATCTTTCCTTTCTTTCTATTCCTTCTAACTAGTTCCGTGCATTGCATTTAAAAGACCTGGGTTCTAACAGGCATATAGTTAAAATTATTAAATTATTAAAGTAAGCATTTGCGAAACAGCTTTTAACTTTTTTCGTTATGAATTCTTATCTTTGCTTCTTCTTATCGTATCAAAAAATAACCCTTGCCATTGCAGCCATTTGGCTAATATCGTTATTCATTGTTAATAGCATACCTTCCTCTTTACTATGAAATAAACATCCATTGATTTCTCTTAAAAAAATACTCGTTTTTTTAACACCAAAATGAAACCTCTTTTTGGAAAACACTTAAGCAACTTTTTAAATTATTTATATCAAGGAATTCTATTCAAGAGCTGCTTTGTTCCATTTTTCGATTTATACCGGTATTGGCCGGCAAATAATAATAATAGGAAACAAAAAAATTAACTAAACCAAATAGTTTGTAGAACCCAGCCTTTTTGAATTTTATTTTAGGAAATAATTAAACGATTTTTTTTTAAGAAATTTGTTATTTAAAAGTTTTGATAATTTAACGAAATTTTAAGATTATTCACAATTATCATGCACTTGGTCTTTTTAACATTTACATATACAAATATTTAATCCTAAATATAAAATGTAGGTATGAAAATTATATGTTCAAAAATAAATTTGTTAATTTTTTTGTACCATAAGCAAACTTACAAATTGTTCAACTTCATAAGCAAAATCGATGAATATACGAGGCAATGGATGGTTGTCTTTAAGCCACTACGTGTATTTGGATGGGAATTTATATTTTAATATGTTTGGTTAAGAAAAGCACGAAAAAAAAAAAACAAAAAAAAAATAAAATAAACAAAAATATAAAACGAAATTCCAATATGCAAATGCAAAAATAATAAAAACAAATAACAATGGATGGTTCAAAACAAAAGCGAAATTAAAATAAAAATAAATAAAATAAAATAAATAATTAAAAACTAACAAAAATAAACTAAAAATGTTGTAATAAAATAGAATAAAATTTACTATTCAAACACAATTCAATTTTAATGATAAAAACTAAATTGCATAAAATTAATCTGCAAAAATAAAATACACAAAATAAAATGAAAAACAATATGCAGTGTCTGGTCTGTGTATAACTACTTTATTATTTACCTCATCATTATCATAATTAATCAAATTAAATGCAATTCTAAATGACTTAAATAAAAATCAATTATTCGCTTGAGAATAAAGGAAAATTAAATCGATGTTTTATCATTTACGAGTAGATAATGCTTTATAGGTACTGTAGGCGAATAGTCCATGATTTTCTAAAATCCCTTACAGACTTTATATACATAAAGTGCATTATTATTTTATTGAAAACAAAACAACAACAAAAAACATCGTATTATATCGAATGATGGAAAATTAATTATAAACTGAATATTTTTCCTTGCATACATTTGGACGGGCAACAATAAGGCTTATGAGAATTTTCGTATATTTTCGATTTAACTCTCATTTATTTTTTTATCTACGAGCATAATATTATTTTTCCAGTGGCTGAATTATTCAATAATTCAATTCTGATAAATTAAATATTTTAATGGTTTCGATAGCATTAAGGTTGAGTAGATTATGTCGCTGTTGCATATGTTAAGGCTCATTAATTTGAACAACAGCGTTCATTTATAATATGCTTGAAATGACTACGTTTGTTTTGTTTGAATGATGTGAGTTATATTGTGATAGAAATTATTTTTTATTTTGTTGGCCTAAATTTTTAGTTCAATGATATTATTTTTAACATCATTTTATTATAATGCATTTGTTTAAAACAAAATTCATGTAAAATAATAACATTTCTATGAAAAGGGTTGATTACTTTTTGTTGAATAAAATTGTATTGTTATATAATTAAATCTATTTAATTAATAGGCTACTAGCAATTTAATTACAAATAAAACTAAAAGCAGAACAAGGTAAAATAAATAAAGGTTTAAACTATAACTAACCAAACTAAAATTATTATAGTAAAAAAAAAAAAAACAGAAACAAAAAATAAACTTCATAAATGAATCATACCCCGTTAAAGATGTCCATCACTTCGTCCCACCACTAAAAAATGCGAAAAATATTTTTGTTGAAATTTAAATTAATTTTGAGACAAAATTTTGTTTTCATCATTGTATATTTCGTATTTTTATATATCGAATAATTTGTATTGTTTGAAATTAAATAAAAATTAATGATAGGGGAGATGGAAAAATTATTATAGTATATTCAGCCCAATTCTAAATATTCCCCGGGAAAATAACTCCCCGGGAGATTTGTTCCCCCAAAATTAAAATGCTCGTCAGATCAAATATATTTACACTTTCCATTTTATAGACATTTAAAATGCTAGCTTTTTACTCGAGGTATTATTTCTCATATTCGAAGTTTGCTTAGAATAAGGAAAAGGGAAACAAATATCCGGGAATTTATAGATAAGAATAAGAGAGTACGAAAAAGGGAAGCATTTCGCCGGGAATTTTTATTTAGAATTGGGCTGATTATGAAAACTAAACTTAAAAAAAAAATATAAACAAAAGAAAAAGAAAAAGGGCCAATTTTTCAGTACGGGGTTATAGTAAAATCCTAGTTAACTTTGGATTAACTCAAAAAATTTCTTTGAGTTTTATCTTCTATGTTTTTTAAGACATTTTGCATTCACCGTCAATTAAAAAACGGCTTCCTGACGTAACTGTAGACAGATCTTTTTCCAAAGTTAACTGAAAAACTGGGCTTAACTAAATCATTGTATAAGCTTGGGTGACATAAGCTGCTTTGATTCATAAAATGTGATAGTTAAATTATAAAGATGTTTACAAAATTAAGAAGCAGATGTATGAATATTTTTGGCAACAAAATTCGAGTTGGAGGAATTTTGAGGATTCAACGTTTCTAGGTATTTTTTTAAAAGTGCTGTGCATTAAAAAATTGACATATTTGTATGTTGTTTGTAACACATTCTTTGCTTTATAATTTTTAGTTGATTAAGCTTTGTTTAAATTTAAACAAACATTTGGTGCGGCAACAGATCGTGGAGAACCATTTTAATAGTAAATTAAATTATATGAAGTCCGACAAATTGTTTGTCCGCCTACAGTTTTAATATATTAAACATTTTCACCCTTATTCATAAAGAAAAAAAAAATAATTTTAGCTCCCGTGTTTAGGAAAACTACACTAAGGAATACAAATTTTCCGGACTCACATGAAGCAGTAAGCAATATATTGTCTTAAGTTTGAGCCCAGATAATTTTGATTCCATGATGTAGTTTTCCTAAACACGGAAGCTTAAATAACTATTTTTTCTTTATGAATACAGGTGTTTATTTTTATAGCAAACATAAAAAAAAACAAAAAGGCCCAAAAACTCAAGGCCGATAGTGCTTTATGGTTTGTCAACTGTTCATCTATTTCCATATTAAAAATCTTTTTTCAGAACACTATATTCAATTAGGGTATTCATGCAATGTCGTAAGTTTAAAAATTGTGTAAAATGATAAGTTTACACTAAAATTTGCTTGAACGGCATTTTTATTCATTTAGTAAAATATTGTGTAATTAAATCAGCTATTGGTTAAACGTCAAATATTAAACGTCAAAAATTAGACGGGATCAGATTTAAAAGTTACATATGTTTAAATGAAGAACCTCTCGAACCAACGCAAAATCGGAGCCGAATGTATCGGAACGCTAAGAAATGTGTGATACACGACAATATTCGTGTTTAAAGCGTTAAGCCTAGTACGCTGCTGATGCGAAACAAAATGTTCCTGTGGTCTCCAAAAGACAACGAAATGCTTACGAAAACACAGTGGAAAAAGTTTCATGGAAAGTTTCACAAATTGCAAATAAATAAAACAAATTTTATCGAAAAAATCAACTAAAAGCCATGCTGTAATGAAACTAACAACAACTAAAAACACGAACAATCCCAAATGTCATTTTTCCGCACACAATTAATGGTCCAGGCAATTAATTCTGTGCGAAAAGAGAGTGGAGTCTTGTGAAAACAATCTGGTAAAATCATCAATTTCGCTGGTCGAACAGCGTACCACAGAACGAAAAGCACAACGAAATTTTTCGTTTATGATTTCGTCATGTCAGTTTTTTATGGGATTTATTGTTTCACATCAGCAGAGTAATAGGCTTAAGACGGGATTTAATGAGGAACTATAAAAGTCGCAAGCTCACGGCAGTGTTCGGACAAAAATGAGCGAATGAAAAAATCATATTAAATTTTGCTTTCAGAAGTGAAGGAGCACCCCAGAGAGCAGCTCACGCAAGTGAAACTGAAATTTGTTAAGGAGTGAACGAAAAAACAGAAAAAGTGAATTATGGCTCAATTCTGATTGTGACTACTTCTTAATCGGCTTATGACATCTGCTTCTGACAGCTTGCGACTATTAAGGATTTTCCAAACCAATGCAAAACATTTGTTGACGACGAAGAAAACATTAATAACAACACGTTGTTGATGTAGTTTCGTCGTCGGAAATGAATGATTCGCATTGGTTTGGAAGAACCTTTATAGTTCCACCTTATTAATTAACGAAAAGTAGATTTCATAATCGTTGAGTAATAATGTAGACGTCCGAATTAGTTTTTCTTGTATAAACTACGTTTTTTATTCACAACTTTTATCGCAAACTTATCGCGATTCGATAGTTACAGAACATGGTCAGAGTTTTTTTTAGTTCTGTAGATATCATATTTCTGAACACGTCTAATTCTATGACGTTTAGTTAATTTCACCAAATCACCTTCTCAAGCAAATTCGTTGGTGAATTTTATCCAATTTGTGTTAATCATTTCCCATACAAATGATGACAGTTCATTAACCAAATGGTAAACTTACGCATATAATGTAAAACTTACCTAGTGTCTTACATCGTTGCATGAATACCCCTAATATTTCTAAAAAAAATTGTCTAGCGCCACAAAAAAAATTTTAGAAAATGGGTTCGATAAAATGATTTTAATCAAGAACAATTTAAACTCAATTTATAACCGATTTTTCATTCGTCAGTTAAATACCAACAGGAACAAGTTTTTGTTTTATTCGAAGAATAACTGACAATTGAAAAATCGGCCCTTACCCTGAAGCCACACGAGCCAGTACTGGCAAGCAAGTTGGCTACATCTACATACGTTAGCTGCCAAGTTCCTGTGCGTGAATATGCTTTGACGAAGACGGCATGGTAACTTGTTAGCAACTAGCTTTCAAGTATCTTACTGGCCACGTTCAGCTTTTACTAAGGATAACCTTTTACGTTAACCTAGAATTTAAATACACATTTTTATTGAATTTGCTTTGGCATCGGACCTCGATTATTTCTTACTTCAACGCGTTAACAAAAAATGATGTCGAATACTGCATCAAGTCTGTTAAGTCTTGCGATGATCAACATATAATACTGCCAATGCGTTGACGGATGCGTTGACAGACTTTTTTGTCGCATCTAAGTAACAGGGATTGACATTCACTAAGCCAAAAATTTCGATTTTTTAAAAATAATTATTAAAAAAATTGTATTTTTTGGAGGCTTTTTAATCCATCATCATCGTAGCCATCCCGTAATGGAATTTGACAGTTCATACGTTGACAGATAGGTAAGAAAAAAATTATGTCGTAAGAGAAATACGTTTCAAATGCCACCCAAAAGCCCCAAAATCGCCTTTTCCCGCGATTAGATTTCTTAAAGTTTTTTTAATAGCAATCTTTCAATGTAATTTTACAGGCTTGACAAAACGGTAAGAGTATGTTCCAAATGTCACCCGAAATCCGCAAAACTCTCATTTTTCCAAAGCAAACAAATGTACTCTCAAGAAATTAGAATTTTTAAGAGATTTTGTAATCCATCATAATCATAGGCCATCCTTCAATCATATTTGGCAGTTGCCTATTTTGGAAATCTTTAAATTTCTTTGTCCATCCTCTCATTAATAGTTGTGGCAGAAAGAATATTTAATTCCAAAAATTTCAACGAAAATCTATCTACATCGCTTTATATAGAAGTCTGAACAACTCCACTTGCTTCTCTACTGGCTTCACTACTGGCTTGGAAAGCCAGTTGACGAGTAAGTTGCTCAGGTTTGTATGTGCTCGTTAAAAATGTTTAGTGCATTGTAACTTGGAAGCCAGTATTGGCTCGGTGTGGCCTTTCAATAGTAAAAAAGACTTGAATATTTACAAATTAATGCCATTTGATGGACTTAATTCATCACTTCATTCCCTTTTTAAGCCTGTTCCCCTCTCTCTATACTTCTTTAAAATTTTCTCGACTTAAGGAAAAATAATTAAAACGCACCAGAATCAGTATTTCAATCATGATGATAAACCTCGCATCTTTTTCATCATACATACCACACTTCAAATACCCATCTGTACTATTAATAAAATCTTTTCTCTCTAATCCCGGCACACTTTAAAAATAAAATTAAAGATTCTGCCCCTTAAGCTATTCAGGTGCACAAAGCAAAATGTAATTACATCCAGTATCGTAATCCTTAACAGTGTATACATGCACTGAGTACCTTTAATCCTTTTTTGAAAGGAAACAAAAATAAAATACAAAAAGAAAAAAGACGAATCGGAAGTGGTAGTGGAAGAAAATAATAATAAGACTTCCAATTCGAAGCCCTATAATGAGAATAAGGAGTCTTTAAAGTCGTTCATCTTGATTGGAAAAGCTGTGCAATAGTACATTATAATACTAAGCACAGTATTTTAATCCCCAAAGCTATAATTCAATGAAAAACCTTTTTCTCCTTAATTGCAGTTCCATTTATTGGAAATAAATAGTAAAGAAAGAAAGTGCTAACGAAAACAAAAGAACACGAATAATCCTTTAACAAAAAAAAAAAAAAAAAAACATTCACCTATCCAGGGTTTGCCAGTTTTGTCGTTTCTGTGGTGGTATATATTTTTTTTGTTTAAGTTTTTAAGTCGAATCCGCTTGCTCTGTTCAAAAGGTGAAAATATAAGTTCTCAGAAATTAAAGATTAAAGTCTTTTTCTCTTAATTGCAAAAATTTAATTCCAATTTTCGCAACGAAACGCCTTCATCATTGTACCATGCCAACGTATGTACATCCTTTTCATTCCTTATTTATTTGTATAAGTTTATAAGTGGATGGATTATTTGGTTTGTTGGTCGACGATGGTCCCTGGTGGGAGTAAAAGGATAAATTGATTTCCCTCTTGGGAGATCGACTTGCTATATACAATATAAGATACGAAAATGATTTATGATATCGCGTATCAGAAAGGATGAATAAATATTTTAAGGATTTACAACATATGAATATATTTAAACATTATATTACACACAAAAGAAGAGAAATGACAACAACAATATCAACAAAGGACACAATAGTGCAAGTATGTTTTTCTTACCCTCAGAGTTTGAGAGACAGAGTTTATAAAGTGTACTTAATGTTTATATTATTTAAGAGGATACTTTAATACTTGACAAAACACAATTATACTTCACTCTTTGGGATAAAGACAGTTTGTGATGTGAGTAGTTCAGGAAAAATATACATTTTATTGGAAAAATTAGGGCAACCTAGCTATTTATAATTACGAAAGTTGGAACTAAAACTGTTGTGATGGTTCTTATAACAAAATATAAATACTGAAGATAAATTTAATCGGCCATCATCAAATTATAGCAGTAAGAGATTTTTGGAATAATTTCTATGAAATATCTGTCCAGTGCGGTTGAGTAAACTCTAAGCCTCACTTTTAAGTTGTTCCGATAAAATGCATGCACCAATGGCTTTATTTAGCGCTTAAAATAAGTTAACCTGAGGTTAACTTTACTCTCACATTAAAAACTTCAAATTAAGGGCCAGTTTTTCAGTTCGGGATTATAAACCCAATTTAACTCCTGGAACAATATTTTAAGTCAATGAACACTATAACCTATAGGTCTAATACCTTTTAACCCAGATTAAAGTCACCTTCGACAGTTTGCTTCAAATTAACAGGTGGCTTTGATTTATGTCCTGGAGAAGAAATGTTTCCAGGAGTTAAGTCGAGTTTAAGCCGGCTTATGTTATGTTTCCACCGAAACACCTCAATATGGGTAGGTAAGGGTTAGTTCGATTAGAACAGCTATTTAAACTATGAATTATAAATAAAATTAGTATCTTCATGTACTAGATTAACGAAAAAGAAATATATGGAAGATAAACGGCTAGTTTGCTCATCACAGCTAATAATGTTAAACGAATGATTATAGCAGCTGGTAAATCATCGAATGCATAATTCAAGAAACATTTACATCAAGAAGTTCAAGTTTTAATTTTGTTATTTATAATAGAAATCTGTAATTAGGTATCCGACTTATTTTGGTTGATAAGCGTCAGAAGTTGTGAAAGTTAAACAACAAATTTAACCCATTGTGAATAAACTGGCTTAAATTATTAATAATGACGGTTCAATGGTCAGTGGAAACTTAGTTTTTCAGTATTTAATTAACTCTGAGTACAGAAATGGTTTTGCACCCTAAATATACAAAAATTATAATTATGAAGTAGTTTTGCAGTTGGGGATTAACTTATACTCCATGATAAACGATTAATTTCTAATCAATTACATTGACGAACAAAATTTGTATCATGAGCCTTGGAGAATTGAAGATTATTTGGAGCCAGTTTTTTCATGGAGGATTAAATTTGTAATTTGGCTTAAACATCTTCTTATTAAATGGCGTTAATTAACCAAAATCAGCTGATTAGTGATTTCGATAATAAACAACTTAAAATAAATATTCCTGAGTTCAAAATGTTGTCAAAAGAAACACGCGGTGATCTTTGCAATAATAATTGATTAAAGATTATTTGATGTTAACAAACTGGCAGACATTAAATCGATGAGATTAGTGGTCGGTGGAAACGTTAGGGTTAGGTTAAGTTTGTCAGTATTGGATTAAATCTAAGTTAAGCAAGACTCTGATTTAACCAAATACAATTATATTTATAATTGTTAATCAGTTTTTAGTGCATAATTAATATTTTTAATCCATGATTAACAATTAATTCGGATCTCGCACACAAATTACTGAACAATTTGTAATTTAAAGAAATTTATCGGTTGATAATTATTTGTTTTGATAGCTATGTAAGTCCTTTGTGGATTAAATTAAATCGATTTAAGTTTCAAGAAGGTTATTGTGATTAACTTTTGTGACATACTTGAACCATAAAATTTTGTATAACTTCAGTGGATCTACTGAAATTAGTGGGTTGAAATCCTGATCCGCATATTATTTTTTTTTATCCTTGAATATTGAAATCTTAAACGATTTCAGTGGATTAACTGAGGTAAGACAAGGATTATAGTATGTATATTAAAAAATACTTTAACACTTTACTCTGACTGAAGTTTAGTTGATCCACCGAAAATGCTGGGATAAAATCTTAATCCACGTATCAAATCATTATTTTCGTTGGTTATCCTTGGGTGAGGATTTTAACCCACTGATTTCAGTAGATTATTTAATTTACTGAGGTAATACTAAGTTTAAGTGACTAACTTTTATAACATACTTGAATATTGAGTTGAGTTGAGTTGAACACTAGTTCAAATTCAGTTAATCCCACGAAATTGGTGGATTAAAATCCTAATCCAAGGAGTAAATCATTGTTGAACTCACTGATTTCAACGGATTAACTGATATTAGTCTAGGATTAATGCATGCGTGTAACTATTAGCACATAACTCAACGTCAAACACTAATTGAACTTCGCTTAATCCAAACAAATTGATGGGTTAAAGTCATGATCTACGGATCAAATATCTAGTTGTATTTTGTAGTTTATACTTGCATGTAAGGGGATTACCTGAGGTTAGATTCGAGTTCAAGTATGTGATTAGCTTTTACGAAAAATTCTTGTATTCTTGCAGATTTTTTCTCAAACTAAATCGAGTTAAATTTTAAATCGGAGGATGAACCACCTTTGTACAGATGACCCTTTAAAATTCGTTTAAGAACTAAACTCAAACACCGCGTCTAGAATGATCTGAAATTAAAACTTACTGAGTCTTTAGCTATTGAAAAAGTTCTTTCTTTGGTCCAACATTTTAAATTTAAGGATGGTAACCAAACATTTCATTTCAGTAACTATTAAAATTAGACACAAAAAATCAATCATCTGGGATAGCTTAGCTGTTAATATATTTTAATCTGCCGTTTTTAAGATATTTGAAAACAATCCATTTAAGATAATCTTTTGCTGTCTCATAAAATGTTGAGTACCACTTAAATCGCTGAGGATTTCCGATCTTTCTCATCAAAATATATGGTTGCCCTATGTTTTCCATTATTTTAATATATATGTATTTTATTTCCTGGACTATATTAGAATGTGCATTTTGATAAGAACAACAAAAACATTAGAAAACTGAAAACTCCAAACGAATTCGACTTCATATGAAGTACGATACCGGACGAACAGCTCAAAAAAACATATGGACGTTAAAGGATGTTCAAAATTTATTGATAGATTGCAAGGAAAGGATATTTTTAAGGGTTCTGTAAGCAAGCATCACACACAACATAAATAAATGTAGCTATCGGCGGCGGCGTTGTTGTAGACTGGAATAATAAAAGGAGCAATATGTAAATATAAATATTTCATAAATATAAAATCACAGTGATATGAAGAGTAGAAGGAATTTTGAGATAAAAAAGAAGGAACGGAAAAGGAGTTGCAGGATTTATATAAATGAATATGATGTTTATATTTTAGAATGTAGGTATAGTACTGCTGGTATAGTCTACTCTTCGTTGAATAGCTTATATTGGTGGTAGTATCATGTGTGTGTAAAGTAGGTACACTTCTAAAATCTCTATATTCACTAGAATATTTAGGTAGGTAGGTAAGTAGGTAGGTACGTACCTCTTTCTTTTCCTTTTCGGATACGGATGAATGACCGGTAATGTAATTCTCAATTCTGCCAGGTTGAACTTTATATGATCCTTGGCCTGATTTAACAGGATTTGGCATAGTACCATAAAATCTGCAAAGAAAGAAAAATTAAGTATAGTACAAGTTGATTTCCATATAAGTTTGTATAGAGAGTTTAAGGTTATATTCACAGTAGGGTAGGCAAGTTGGGATCTTAAAGCTACATTCATAACAATGTTTTTCAATCTATTAATTTTGGCGTTGTTTCTCATTTTTTTTTCAAAGTGTTATTGAGATATCGCTTTATATCATGACTCTTTTAAAAAGAAAAAAAAACTATAACGAAATTTCAAAGTATTAACTTTCTTCCTAAATTTTGTTTGAAATATTTTAGAAATAGTTTCTTTTTTTATTTCGGGAAAATCATTAGTTGAAGTTAAAAACAATATTTTTGTTCACTATATATATTTGGGGTCAAGTTACATTAATACGTAAATTTTTAAACAGAAACTATTACAAAAGCTGAGCTTTTAAACTATTTTCTACTTTAAAATCAGGATATGGAAGGAATTATTGCCAAATTTTTCATTTTTTAAAATTCTACTTTTCAAAATAGGTACTGGTTCTCAAAATTCCGCTTTTCAAAATTGAATTTTTCAAAAAAAAAAATAAAAGTTCGAAAAACACCGGCTTTAAACATTCAAAAATGTTTTTTTTTATTATATTCCAAATTTAGTTAAGTTAAAGTTAAAGTTAAAAACACGGTAGTGCCCAGCCAAGTTATGGCACTACACCCTTTTTACAGAATCGAACTCATGCGATTTTCGACCCCTCTGGGGAGATGAGCTGCTAAGTTCATCAATCACAGACGCCTCGCCAAATTGTTTTTTATCTTTTTTTTTGTAGCGTAAGACCTAGTTTAAACAAGATTACACCGCAAGTTTCTTAGCTGTAAACATCCGAACAAATGAGCAGTGGCGCATGCATTTACATAGAACTGTTCACACGATGATTTTTCTGCAAAAAACGAGTTTACCTGTTAAGTTCGTATGTGTACAGCTTACAGATGTAATCTCGTGTGAACTAGGCCTAAGAAATTCCTAAAATATATGACTGCAAAAATCACAAAAATCGGAACTGCCTGAATCACTCACTTTCAGTGAAAGATCATCAAAATTATGGAGCACTTTCTGGCATTACAAAATATTTTAATTTCGCACAACGGTAGTCCTTCTGATGCTGATAAAGAAAACAAATCGGAAATTTGAGATTCTCCATTTAGTGGGCGTGGCAACCACCTATGTTCTCAGAATTGATATCAATAATGAAGAGCACTTCTGACTATCGTAGAATGATGAAATTTCGTAGAGCGATATAACTTGACATGTAGCAAAGGTAAAAATTTCAAATTTGAGATTTTACATTCAGTGGGCGAGGCATATACCCATTTTTGCAGAATTTATATTTAATCCAAATTTATTGTCTTTATCCAACGTTGTGATATTGGTCTGTGTTTGTTTTATGAATGAAAAAATTATAACAACTTTGTAAGAAAAAAAGAATAAGTTATGAATTTTATTTTACTCTATATGAGCGAATGTATAACAGAAGAATTTCACAAAGCCGAGAGAAAAATTTTGAAAGCAGAATTATGAAGGAAGCTCTTATTAAAAATAAATTTAGAATTTTAAAAATATTTCTACTTTTTTTTACTATTGTTGACACAGAGTAGGTCTTTTAATGTATTTAGCCGTAGACAAAGTTTACTGAGTTATTATCCTCGTAATGTTCTTCACTTTGCTTGGATCTTCTAGGCTTTACAAAAAACTCAGAATTATTTATTATTGGTATTATTGAATTTTGTATTTAACGCTGTGACACCAACAGCAATATTAAAGGCAATGGCAAATGGTTAAATTAGATGGTTTTGATATTATAAAACTTTCATTCACTAAATTTTTTCACTGGATCTCATATTTTCATTTTAATTTTCAAAATGAGGGAATTTTTAAAAATTTGGGTAGAATCCATTTAGAAAAAGGTGAAACATCAACATTTATTTCCTCAGCAATAATTATGGCCTTCCATCTACAGTTCAATATTGCAATTTCAATTGCCAGAAAATCTCCACTGTTATTATTTAAGGCAATGGCAATGAACGAGGCAATTAAATGACGCAAATATTGCCAATGGAACCCCTAGGTAATACTTCTTACTTAAAAAAAAATTCAATTGCCAAAAGAATTAAAGGAACAACATTTTGGTCAGTTTTGTTTAGTGTTTTTCGAAGAATTGTATCTTTGTGGAAAAAGTGATCGAATTTTGAATGTGATGAAACAAAAAGCGTTCTGAAGGTTAATTTTTCGAGTTTCGAGTTGTTTTTGGAAAATTATTTTTCTTTAAATACCATATTGCAACACCATAAGAAATAGCCAGAGTCACAAAACTTAGATACAATATTTTATTTTGAATTGCTTCAAAAAAAATTGTTTATTGTTTATTATATTTTGCATTTGATTTTTTCAAATAAAACAATAAAATAATAATAAAAAATAATTCGCGCGAATTTACTTAAGAAGAAATTTAAATGTAATTTTGCAAAATTTTTCTTTTGAATTTCAAATTTTTAAAATGGATTTACATTCCTTTAAAATAATTTAAATTTTCAAAACCAACATTTTGAGTTTTCAAAATTACTTTTTGAAAGTAGGATAATAAATTTTTTTTTTTTTGGAAATAAAGGCGAAGTTATTTTTTTTTTAATTGGTATTCAAAATTCAAATATAAATTTGTTTGAAAACTACTCTCTTGCATTTTATTAATTATGGTGAATTTTGTAAAAAAAAGAGAATGTAATGGAAACTATTAAAATAAAAAAAATATAGAAGAACTGAACGATTATGGAGTTGGAGTTCTGAACTACTAAGGTGAGTCATTAGACCTCGGTGAATGTTCCAAGAATCCACACAAATTTTATGTGGACTTTTGGCTTGCCAGGGTGGGTCTTAGGATCATAATATTATAGATACACTTACATAGTACATACATACATGTGAACCTACCCACTTTGTCCATTATGGGCTTTTGGCCTGTATACTTATGGGTTATGACCATGTGCCCCATTTGAAGACTATTTTGACATTGTTTATATGTATAAAGTTTGCTTAGCTTCGTGGTCAGAGAAATAAATCATGAATTTATTTACTAAATACGTGAAAATAACTTTAATTAAAAAATATGTAATTCTTTTTTAACGTCCCACCAGTGGATCGAGGGCGGATAAAATTCCCTTATCCGAAAATGCTGCATTCTTGACAATCTGGGGCTTACCAAGGATTCGATTTATGTTTGAGTCAAGGTCTGGCTGGACTCAAACAAAAATCGAAGAGGAGAGGCAACCTTAAATTAATGATTTTGTGGTATTTTTATGATTTCGGCATAATTTTCATTGTATTGTCTAAAAGGGTCTTACTCCAAATTACAATCAGCTGAGGGTCAAACAAAAAAAATAGAACAAGAAGTTTCATAATATTTGCATAAAATGTCAATAACTTTGCTTTATTCAGTTGTATGTATAATTGACAAATGTATCGAGGTCTATACCTAATAGTAGGCATACAATATACATCTAAGACAATGGCTGCATCTATTTGAGATAATAATTTTGTTTTTATGAACACAACAATCGGCTATCAACCTTGAGGGTAAGTTAAACTTGTGCTTGGGCGTGTCAGTGGTTGGAATTTGAAATGGTGGACATTTTGTATACTATCTTCTTAATTCCCTAGGCTGATAGCATACTTTTGAAGCTGGGGGTGAATGAAGAATGTCCCTGTGAGGGCTCACAGGACACCCAAAAGTTACCAGTCGTGCACTGAATATCAACTTTCCACTAAAAAAAAACTCAAGAAAATTTCAAAATATCCAAAAATCCAGTCTTTGAATTTCTTTCCAATCCTCCTGTAACATGTATGCCTTTTTATTTTTAATGTTTGCGAATATGTTTCAATAAAGTGCCTCTTTAAAGCATCATCGTCTTTACTCATGTATGTATGTATATAGGTGTTTCTAAAAACAGCCATCGTTTCTATAACGCCCCGTCCTTCACTCCGATTTTCATTCCATAAATGTATACAACTTATGTGAGGAGTATGTGCATTTTCAAGCGGATTACATCGGCTCATTTATATGTACACATCATTGAAGGATGTTGCCTCGTAAAAGTATTTCAAAATGGATATCCTTTTCAATATACCTTCCTATAAATATAGAAACGTACATATTTGTATATGCGAATGCGATTATTTCTTTTTTTTTCTCTGTAAATAATGTTTCTTTCCAATTTCGTGATATATTCAAAAAGAAATATAAAAGTTCAATGGATATTCTATGATAAAGGTATGGATTGTATAAATGCACAGTAGTGTGAGAGGACTAAACCAAACAACACTCGTTACAAAAAAAAATAATAAAATGTAAATCATTTCAGTACTCTCCCAATGGATTTCCAACCTACTAAAAGCTACAATTTTTGTAAAAGGTGTATATAGATATAAAGCATAGGTATAGGTGAAGGTAGTGTGTATAAGAGAAGCCTCTTAGCCGCCGGATGTCGAGTATGAGGAAGTTATAAATGCCAAATGCACGAAAACACTTAAGTGGATATACCAACTCAAATCCCCATCACCGCATTTTGAAACGAAACGCATAGCTCGATATAGACCCATTTTGTGAAAAAAAATAATGAAAAAATGAAAAAAAAAAAAACTCGTAAATACATATATGAAAAGACAATAATACCTGAAAGAACATTTTGGTCCCTTTTTTTGCAAAAAAAGAAAAAGCATAATGATTTATACCGACAAATTATTCAAAGAAATTGAAATATGAATATAATGCCCGACTAGGTTGCACGTATTTCAGAGAAAATAAATTTGGAGATTAAAATGTCCGAAATTATTTTAAAAACAAGAGTATTGGTTTAGAGTAACGTTGTAGGTTCTACTCGTATGATATTTAGTCCGCCGACGATTAGAAACCAACCCGTTATACCGTGGTTAATACGTACCTATAACAAATTTTGATCATCAATTACATTTGTATTACGTTATTACAATAATCTAAGGTAAGTAGGTAGAGATGTGTGACAGGCTCGATCGAACAACTAGCTCGGTAGCCCAATTAGCGCGCACCGTGTAAATCTCCGAAGTAAGTTTTTAAATGAATTAAATGTGCCTACCCCCGTGATCCACCGATCACGCCCTGAGTATGACCACCATATACCAAGCTAGACAACCACGGTTCGCTAGCTCGCAGTCCTAAAAGTATGAAGGAGAAAACGCTATACAGAAGTTCCAAAGTTCGTCCTAAAGCTATTTCGTCGCATTAAGAAAGAGATGAAGTCTTTGATCTTCAGTTCAGAAAGTTCATTAAGGTCGTAAAGGTAGGGCCTTCCTAGCTCACGGTCGCAGAAGTATGAGGGAGAACACGGTACAGAAGATCCAAAGTTCGTCCTAAGGCCACTTCGTCACATTGAGAAAAGAGATCAAGTGTCTTCGATCTTGAGTTCGGAAAGTTCGTTAAGGTCGTGAAAAAGGGCCTTCCTGGCTTACGGCCCTAGAAGTATGAAGGAGAACACTGTACAGAAGTTCCAATGTTCGTTCTAACGCCTTTTCTTTGAGTTGAGAAAAAGAATCAAGTCTTTGATCTTCAGTTCGGAAAGTAGAAAAGAGTCTTCCAACCTAACGATCTTAGAAGTATGAAGGAGAACACGTAACAGAATTTCCGAAGTTTATCTTAAAGCCGCATCTTCGAGTTGAGAAAAGAGACCAAGTCTTTGATCTTCATTTGGGAAAGTTCATTTAGGTCGTCAAATAAAGGCCTTCCTAGCTCGCAGTCTTAGAAGTATGAAGGAGAGCACGGTATACAGAAGTTCCAAAGTTCATCCTAGCCATTTTGTCGCATTGAGAAAAGAAATCAAGTCTTTGATCTTCCGTTCGGAAAGTTCATTAAGGTCGTAAAGGAAGGGCCTTCCTAGCTCGCGGTTTTAAAAGTATGAAGGAGAACACGGTAGCGAAGTTCCAAGGTTCGTCCTAAAGCCATTTCTTCGAGTTCAGAAAATTGTTAAATTGATCCACCTACGTTTAGATTTCTTGGAGAAAAAGAAGAATACATTGCACTTCACAATTTCAAGGAGAATATTGACTTTTTCCGCAAGTATGCTAAATGATCCTATCCTGGCCCTGGCCAGTTCATCAGCCCGTTCGTTTCCCTCAACACCACAGTCACCAGTACCCAGATGAGAGGTTAACATTCAGGCACGCGAGCTCATCTTTGCACTGTTGGACCAGTACGGCGGAAGGTGTAGCCGAATTCATGACCTTAACAGCTACCTGAGACTGTCTGTGATGATAGCTGTATTACGTTTTTCGTTCGTGTCTTTTTTGAGTATTTTGCATGCTTACCTGATTGTCAGTTATTAAATTTGAAAAAAAAAAACAGATAACTGAAAGGAGATGAAAATGTTATAATAAGTCCCTGAGAAAATCTCTGAACCATCCATCTTTGAGACATCAGTAAGGAAAAAGTTGTGTCGAATTGTTCCCCACTATGTCATTTTCCAAAACTTTTCTGGATGGGAGTTTAGCTTTAAAGTCCTTACTGGGACTCGAAAACTATTCAGTGGGAATTAATTTAGTGATATTAATGTGACCGCAGGGTCTAGCAAACAAATAATCTGATACTTTAAGTCGTAACGTACTGCAAAATACTAGATATTTAATGTGTAAATCAAGGGCCTTTCGGTATAAGGTGCCAACGATAGCCGTTCTTCGAAGTTTCTTAAGTAAATCTGACTTTTACAAAAACCGACCAATTGAATTGATTAAGATACAAATATTATTCACTATCAAAAACAGGTCCATCAAGCTGGAACCGCCACAACTGAAATTCGGAAATCTAATGATGCCATTATCTAGTTCCATTTTTGGTCTAATTTTGCACCCCAAACCCGATGGATAACTAAAATACCTTGCCCCTCAAAGTTGTGGTGGATGCAGTTTGACGTCAAGCTAGAACCGCCACACCTTCAAACACAACATTTCAAAAAAATTAATGATGCCATATTTTAGTTCCATGTTTGGGCTCTTGATTTGGAGGAACTCCAAATTAAATACTCCATGGTTTGACCTTAGGTCCAAACACAAACAATTGTGGAGACTTTCTACACTCGACCATTCAAAAAAAAAATACGGATTAGATGCAAAATGAGTTAAACTGCAAAAATTACAAATTTTGCCTTTCAACTCCCACTGGTTTAGTTTTTAGTTATCATTTAATAACCCCTCCTACTTGTGGTGGTTCCAGCTTGACGTCAAGCTAGAAGCACGAGCTTCAAACATGAAATTTCAAAAAACTAATGATGAGAGAATTTAGTTCCATTTTTTGACTCGTGATTTGGCGGAAATCCAAGTTTAGTACTCCATGGTTTGAACTTTAAAATTAGTGCCAAACATATCAAACAGTCTTCACCTTCTGTATACTCGATATTTAAAAAAACATAATGATTAGACAGATATGACGGCTTTCACACAAGGAAACTGAGTTGCCAGAAACTGGATAGTTTGTTGGCGAGAAGGGTTTGAGGGGAAATTTTGTGTCTTCCTTTTACGCCCTTCTCGCCAAGAAACTAAAAATCGCCGGCAACTCAGTTTCCTTGTGTGAAAGGGGTCTATCCATAGAACTTGGTAATTGGAAAATAACAAAATTCTAAAATCCTAAAAGTATGCAATGCAGAATCCAATTTCAAACTAAGCTCCGCCATCGATGTCATTTTAGTTTAAAAAAAAATTGTTTGAGAGTAGATATTCGCCACAATTGTTTGTGTTTGGATTTAAATATTAAGGTCAAACCACGGAGTATTTAATTTGGAGTTCCGCCGAATCATGAGCCCAAAAATGAACGAAAATATGGCATCATTAATTTTTTTGAAATGTTGTGTTTTGAGGTGTGGTAATTCTAGCTTGACGTCAAGCTGGGTCCACCACAGATTTAAGGGGGGGTAAGGGTAGGAGTATTACATTTGGAATTCCACCAAATCATCAGCCCAAAAATCGAATTAAATTCACTCATCATTAGTTTTTTTTTGAAATTTTGTGTTTGAAGGTGTGAAGGTTCTAGCTTGACGTCAAGCTGGGTCCACCACAAGTTTGAGGGGCAAGGTATTTTAGTACTCCATCGGGATTGTGGTACTAAATTAGCCCAAAAATGGAACTAAATTATGGCATCATTCGAATTTCAGTTGTGGCGGTTCCAGCTTGACGGACTTATCAAAAACTCCGTGCAAGACTTACTTTTTATTTTTATATGTTTCTATCTCTAAAATAAATTATTGCTACATATGAAAATCTTGTACTTACGTTTCGTCCTGACTTTCGTTTCCGGTTGGAGCTGTTGATGTTCTTGATTCTGTGCCTCCAGTTGACTGAAGCCGTCTTCGTTCCAAAGTGCGATACTTCACTGTTGAATAGTCCGAGTCGTAATTTGGTTCTGGCTCTGACATATAACCGTTTGCCTTGTAAGGATATCGCCCTGCAATATTCATTTAAGTCATTAATTTTATTTTTTTCATTGTAAATGGAAAATTTAATGTTGAAAATGCTATGGTTGCGTATAAGTAGATGTTTTAGAAATTAAATTGAAATGTTATGTAAGCCTTAAAGCGGCCTATATTATAGTGGATAGAACATTATATTTAATTATGTATTTTAGTTAAAGCATATTCCTTGGAATGCAGAATGTGTGGGAAGCATGAATGAGTTAATTTATGCATATTAGTAATCCAACTCCAAAATCCAGCAAAACCCTCTTGTAATATTGTGGTTTATGTAGAATTTGTGTACATATACAAATATTAGATTCTCTATATGTAATATTATGAGATAAATCATTCAAATGTTATAATGGCCGATTTATGTTTAGGTCGTAGGATGGTAGCTATATGAAAAAGCCTTTCTTTTATCAAATAATCCACATAATGCTTAAATGGTAGATGTTCACAAAATATGTTAAACCAACACCGCACAAACTATATAGGAACAAAGACCACATAACCAGCGATTAGCATTTCTAGGGAAATATGCGGGGTAGTTATCCTTTTATGGAATGCGGTTAGTATTTAGAGCTTCTGTATGGTATGATTTATTATAGCTCGCTGGGGTGTTTTTTGTTGTTTTTGTTAGATTTTACAGACAAAGGTTCAAACATACGTGTATGTATGTTAAGTGCGGCATTTTCAGGAAAAATAATTTTCTATTCAAAAACTTAAAAACTAATATACATACATAACGTAGCTATGGTTTATTTGATACCTGAGCTTAACCTTCTTTGTTTAAATTATATATTGTGAAAGCTTCTATATTCTAGGTACCTACTGTAATAATTTTATTGTATTGATAAATAAATAGAGGCATTTTTTGGTGACTATGTATCAATTCAATACAAATATTATGTCCATCTATTTTCTCTGAATCTCTGTCCATTGCTCAAGTATTTAAAATTCATATACAAAAATAAAATTGACACTGGACTTTGGAATAAATGCTAAGAAAATCACAGAAATTCAGAATAAAGGAACAGACACGAAAATTGTTTATTTTTTCTCTTGCACGGACAACTCCCTAAACAGACAATAATGTTGTCACCGTCGCTGTCTGCCTGAGGGAGGTTTCACGGAACATTGTTAAAAAAGTCTGGAAGAAATTATGAATCTAAGGTAGGTCATTTTTGACAGCGAGAAAAATTTTCAGACAAAACTTTTGCACAGTCTTTAAAAAAAACAGCTTTGTAGGTGTCAACTTTTGAAAATTCGACGAAACCATTTTCCATATATGAATTTTTCAAAATTAAGATAAATGGAAAATTCTATGTGCCAAGTTGCTATGTACCAAGTTTAAGAAAAATTCGATCTACATCTGCTTAACATGAAGTCGACCAATCAGAATTGCGTGACCCTTTTTTTCTGACCTTCAAATTTAAACTTTAATCTCGATTTTTTTTTTAATTCATAAATTACATCGTATTAAACCTACATAATAAGTTAAAAAGTAAGGAATTTTAATTTTTCTATAAGATGTATGGTATATACAATTTAAAAACAAAAACAGAGATCAATATGTGATTTTACGTAGGGCTGGTCACGAGACGAGACAAGACGAGACGAGACTGCCTTTTAAGCAACCGAGACGAGACCAGACTGTTTATTTGGACCGAAATTTACAGAGGGTCTAATAAATTAAAATATCCAGTTCCAGTAAAATATTTATTTCCTTCTGCACGTATTCAAACGATAATCGAAAATATTTCGTTCCAATAATCAACAGTTTGTCCGAAAATTGTTTTTTTTTTTCGGAGACGAGACCGAGACGAGACTTAATTATACGACACCGACACGAGACCGAGACGAGACTGAAAATGTTCGATTTAACGAGACTGAGGCGTGACTTACAAAAGTCTCGCAGAGTCTCGTCTCGCGGTCAGCCATAATTTTACGTTGCTAACCTTATAAGCTTATAGCCCGTTTTTTAACTATAAATTGATCAAAAAAAAAAAAAAAAATATTCAAATTATTTTTAAAAGTCAAAAAACTACATTAAAAGTATAGGTAAGGTAATGTTCTTCGTGAAGGTTAAGAAATTGTATTATTCGTTTGCCTAATAAAAATCTTAATTTCAAATAATTATTGCATTTTAATAAAGGTTTGAAGGTCTTACCCCCAGTTTCTACTTTTGGTTTAAACTTCAGTTCAACAATTTATTCAGCTTCACAGTTTCGTTTAAACCTTGAACTGAGTTCAATTTGTAGTTTAAGTTAACCGAGATCATTCTGCCGTTTAAACCTTAGTTCAACGTTTGGGACTACTATTCATAATCCAGTATGGAATGTATTTACTTATTTTTCATAACCAATTCCATCAGCAAATCTGTTTCTGCTGTTGAAAAGTTGTTATTTATCTTTTTTTTGCACAATTATTAGTTTATTTTACATTTTTTTTAAAATTAAGTTCGTGTTACTTGAAAAAATGTCAACAGATAATCAACAACACAAAATAATTGTTGCTCTTTGCTTCAGAAAGAGAAAGAAGAGACAAGGAAAGCTAAGTACTATTTGCAATTGGTGAGGCAAATACAAACAATGCCGCCAACTTTTTTTCATAAAATCTAGTTAAACGAAGTTCAACTGATCTGAAGATCAGATTTCACTGTGAATTCGGAAGAGTTAAACCAAAAATTTAAACTCTGTTCAAGGTTCAGCTGATCTTAAGTTTAAACTCCCACTGTGAAACTGGAGGTTAGTGAAAATGTATTCGTTAACTATGGTATTTTAATTAGTCTAGAGATGATATATAAAACGTTTTATCGAAATCGTTAGAGTCGTTTTCTAGAAAACTTCATAACACCAAAATCATTGTATGGCAGCTACCCTAGGTGAGCTGAAATAAAACTTCGAATTTCCGTTCTAGAGAATTACAGAATTACATAAAACTACACCAAATTTGAAGAAAATCCGTCGATTTGCTTAGGCTCTAGCTCGATGTTCATACCAGGACGCACAGACCCACGGACAAACAGACCGATGGAAGTCTTGACGAACATCACTTTTTTGGACTTCTCCATCATCGCAATGTTAGTGTTGATTAAAACTTTGATTTTTTTTGATACGAAACCAATATTTGCCCTAGAAAGTAAATATCACTGAGCACGGAATTAGTTTTATGTTATTTAACGAATTAAAATTCATTGGCTTTCACAAAAAAAATCAGTAACGAACGAATTGGAACACTCAATGTTTGGTGAACAATTTCACTATCGTTTAATTGACTCAACAAAGTCTAACATCAAATGGCTAAACTTAACTAAGAAATCGTTAAATAAATTAAATCTTTTATATAAGTAAAAAGTTGGTTCAATGTACATTTTTTGTATTAAATATTTTCTGAGATTTTTACATATCTTAAGTAAATGTGTAAATCAATTAAAAGCTCAAGTAGAAACGTTTCTACCAATAGGCACATTAGTTGGATCTTGTATCTTTCCAAGACTCAAATTTTGCTCAATTTTTACCCTTTAGAAGGGTACGACAGCATCTTTCCACTATTGTAATTGGACAATATATTTATGTTCACTCCACTTCGATATGACCAGAAGAAGATTGTGGAACGCTTTCATATTTCATTTCACGAGAAGTGAGTACCAACTAGGCTTTTACTAAAAAAAATATGTATTTTTAATAAAAACAAAAGATTTTGTCTACATAATTGAACAAGATTAGATTTCCAATAATATTCTTTAACCCAGTCGAATTCGACAATAAATTCGCAAACGCGATATAGTTCTGCATTTTTGATATGTTGTTGGGGCATGTTAGATTAGTCTGTAGCTAAGTTTGCAACTTCGAAAAACTTGTGCTCGCTGCAGGAAAAATGCAACAGTGAAAAAATCGCTAAAATCACCCCATTTTTCCGACATTTTCCTTTATAACTTTGAAAATATACAACTGAGGAAAAAACCATCCACTATAAACTTGTTTGTTATAAAATTTTCTACAAGACTGCATTAGCTTTAAATTCATGGATGTTATATTTGTTTTGTAATCTAACCAGGAATTAAAAAAAAAAAAATCTGAAAAACTAAGTTATTTTGAAGAAGTCAAAAAATAGGTCTAAAATTGTTAAATTCTGCTTAAAATTTGGTATCAAATAGTAAAGAGTATTACAAGACGAAATTTGAAAATTCGATACAAATCGGTCAAATAGTTTTGGCAAGAAACATGATGTTAACTTACACGCAATACACTTTAGCTGGCACTAAATTTTGTACACTTACTTGGAACCCTTAACTATCATAAAACGTAGTTATAATATTTATATCTTTTTTTAAGCAATTTTTATACCGATTTTAAAAGTTCCGAAATGTTCACGAAATTAAATACATATTTACTTGAAAAGTGAACAATTTTCGGAACTTTTAAAATCGCTATAAAAGTTGCTTAAAAAAAGATATAAATATTGTAACTATATTTTATGATAGTCAAGGGTTCCAAGTACGTGTACAAAAAGGAGTACAAACTTATGTGTCCTACTTTGAAAACAGCAATGGTGCAAACATTGCTTGTTGCGCTTAGTTAACATCATGTTTCTTGCCAAGAGTATTGGACTGATTTAAATCAAATATTTCGAATTTCGTCTTGTTATACTATAGACTACTTGACTTCAAATTTTTAGCAGAATTGGAGAATGTTTGACCTATTTCTTGAGTGCTTCAAAATAACTTAGTTTTTCAGAATTTATTTTTTAATTCATGGATAGATAGCAACACAAATAAAACATGCATGAATTTAAAACTAATGTTGTCTTGTAGAAATTCTTATAGCAAACAAGTTAATGGTGGACGGTTTGTTCCTAACTTGCATACTTCCAAAGTTAAAAAGGAAAAAATGGGGTGAATTTAGCGTTTTTTTTTTACTGTTGCATATTTCCTGCAGCGAGCACCGGTTTTTCGAAGTTTCAAACTTGGCTATAGACTACTCTAACATACCCCAACAACATATCAAAAATGCAGAACTACATCGCGCTTTGCGAATTTAGCACTTTTTTTGTAATTATTGACTGGGGTATACTATACATATGTTTTGTCATTAAATTATAATAATTACAAATATTTTGTTTTCAATTACCTTGACAACTGCATTCTCTAAAAACTAAGGTCAGTAGCATAGAAGTATTTGAACAAAATTAAGTATGAGTGGTAAAGTTAATTAGCAATTGTTATTTTAAATTTAATAATTTTCTTTAAAATAAATATAATTAAATCAAATCTAATAAATAAATAATAAAGCATTATAAGCTATTCAATTTTTTTAAATGATAAAATGCGCCTATCAATATACCTTTCATTCTAATTAATTTCTGAACGTGCTGGTTTTCTTAATTTTAACATTGAATTTTCGTTACATAAAAACAGACAACATGAGTCTAAAAATCATAAGAAATACCTATTTATGTGAGTGATTTGAGCCCTTAACAACGAGCATTCGGAAGAAAACAAATGCAAATTTCAAACAATTACAAATTATTTATTTATGTCATTTGCTAAAAAATTCGGGACATCACAAACATTCGTAATTGTTCGTTTTGATCTATAGATCAATACGACTATAGTCTAGAAAAATAAGATACTCACTAACAAAAAAATTCCGACAAAGCTGAATTTTGGGGGTGAGCTTCATTTTTATTTTGTACGTCCTAAACATTTCCTAAAAACTACCCTAAATTTGGAGTGGAGCACAAAGTTTGAGGAGGCTGTAAAGGGGTAAAATTACTCGAAAACTGTAGGTTCTTTTGAAAAAAGTTGCAGGAACACATTGTAGCTCATGTAATTTTAAAGCTTTTTTTCATACAATTGATAGATTTGGAGAAAAACAGTCGAAAACATTTAGGTGTAGTACATTCAGTCAAAAAATGTAATATGGGAGAATATTTCTTATATTTTTAGTGTGGGGAATTTTTTTTTTTTTTTTTGAGGTTATGTTTGGAAAATGTGGACATTTCTATTTATGAACGAGGTCTTATGACTGGTACCGGAAAGGAAATGCCAACAACTTTTCTAGAGTTATCAAGAAAATAAGAAAAATTAAATTTTTCAATCTGGCAGCATTTCCCTTCCAGTACCACTATTAAAACCTATTTTCCAAACATAACCCCAACACAAAAAATATCCCCACCAAAAAATATAATAAAAATTCTCCCATTTTACATTTTTTGACTAAATGTACCTACTGCACCCTAATGTTTTTCCCCAAATCTATAAATTCTACGAAAAAAATGTAAAAAAACTTTTTTGTGTAGTATTACATGAAATACAATGGGTATCTACAGTTTTTTTTCCAAAAGAACCTATAGCTTACGAGTTTACCCTCTTACCCAATCCCAATAAGGGTACTTTTTCGTAAATGTTAAGAACTTAAAAATGAAGCTCTCCACCAAAATTTAGCTTTGTCGGAATTTTTTTGAAGTAAGGACATTATTTAACTAATTTTCCTAGACTACTACTTGACAACTCTTATTCTGTCACTACTAATACTTTTTATTTTGTCGGTAACAATTATTTGAGGATAAGGGCTCGACATCTTGATGATATTGAAAATATTCAATTTTGGTTCACTTCGTAGTTTATTATTCGTACATTAACAGAATTATGAAAAAAAAACTAAACAAAAATCTACGAGGCCACTACTATTATTGTGAGGCGAGGGTAAAATTAATGAATATTATGCTCGAAATTATTTTTTGTGTTAATATTTGATTAAAAAACAAAAAAAATATGAGATGATTTATTTATTTGTAGGTATTTTTTGTATTAAACATGCGTTTTGTTATTTTCTTTTATACTTATATGTTTATGACTCCATGCAAGTTCTGCAACAATAAGCTTAAAATATCATTCAATATTTTGTTGTTGTTTTAAAAGCAAGCAAAGCAGAAGAATTTTCTAGCAACGAAATAAAAAAACAAAGCTGATAATGTTCAATGAAAGACATTCCCTGATGAAAAAAAAAGAAACCAAATGAAAACCGATGTTGAAATGTATAAAAATCCATGCGTGCGTCGTCAGCGTGAAATTTTGGAGGAAAGCTTCTAGGTATACAAAATGAAAATCTAACTACTCCTCCAGAGAAATATGAAATTTCAACAAAAAAAAAAAAAAACAAAATCTATATAAATAATTCACCTCTGGGACATTTGTAGCGTATTGTCACGTAATCATCTGCAAGGAGGGGGCGTTGAGAAAAAAGCAAAACAAGAAGAAAAAAAAAAACGATATTTTGTTTTTATTTAATTTCTGTCTGTTTTAATGCAAACGAAAAATAAACAAAATGAATGTAAAATAAAAAAATTAAATGTTCCATCATCCGTGTTTTGTTTTTTGATTACATTCTTGTTTATTTAATTTTCTTTTCAATTTTTGTTTGCAATAAAAATTGCAACAAAATTTAGTCTTCGTCGTGGCTTTATTTATTTTGCAAAGCGAGAATTTAATTATCAATTATCTTTTCTGTTTGTTTTTATTTAAAATAAAAATTATTGCAATGACGATGCGAAAACAAAAAAAAAAAGCAACAAAAGAAGAAAATTAAAATGATTTGAAGCAGAAAATAATATCCGTATTCTTAAATAAAAAAAAAATATATTTATAAGAAAAAAACAAACTAAAAATCAACTCAAGAAATTATTATTCTAGAAATGAAGTATGTAGTTGTATAGAAGCAAAATGAAAAGTTCGCACAGAAGCGCACGAATATAATTAATTTGCAGAAAAGTTGTAATAAGAAGAGGATAAAAGCAAGACAACAAAAAAAAAAATTATTATTAATAAATAAATAAAAATGCAAAAGAAAAGAAAAATAAAGATAATGAGAAAGGATTGTTGTTTTTTTTTTGTTTGCATTCTTGTAATCAGCCCACGACTAAGGACACAAGTGGTAGAAAACTTTTTTTTTTTTTAAGTTTACAGAGCGTGGTTAAACTGCAAATTTATTTTCTGCTTTTTTCTTTTAAGCAAAATATGTATGTATAAACGAAAGTTGAATGGTAAATTATAAAATGCCTTCATCCGAGAAGAATGTGGGTTCTGGTTATTTTATATTTTTCCTCGAGCATACAAAAAAATCATACCTTTTCATAATAGGGAGTGGGGTCCTGTTTGCCACTTTTTAAAAATGTGGGTTTGAATGTGATGATGATGACTTAGATTTATAGTGTTCCAAAATGGTTTGTTTAAATGTTTAATTTTTCAATATGAAGATTATACGGAGATTTTATGGAAAAATTATCAGGGTGTATTTTTCAAGGTATTTCAAAGAGAATGAGGGAAAAATAAGACAAGATCCTTATACCCCGATTTTGGGGAGTCAAAACGGTTCAGTTGATGGTTAGAAAAAGATCGTGTCTCCTTTCGCTTGAAATTTACCCGCCAGACGTTGCATGGAGCCACTGCTCCTACGGGCCTGGCGGAGGAATGATTCACCTGTTGGGGGTAAGGGAGATGTTCATAATCTAAAAACACTATGGTGAGTTGGCCTCTCTTTTGACCGGTGATTGTGTCGACGGACTCTCCTTATCTGACCTAACTGGGCTGGCACCAACCACTGATTTATCGAACCCAGCGCCAGACGTTGCATGGAGCCACTGCTCCTACGGGTCTGGTGTGGGGTTGGTCAATCCAGTGAGGGTAAAGGAAAGGGACACGCCCTTAAAAGAAAATGGTGTGTCAACCTATCCTCAACCCGGTATTTACGCAGCGACTGACACTCCTTCAATCAATTTGTAAACGACTTTTCCAAGCTTCAGCTTGTAAGAACGGAATTGACGCCCTTTACGGGCTATGTCATTGGATTTATCATAGGTTTCTTTTATGGGGATTAATCCCCAGGGTATCACAATGGATCAACACTGATCTAAGTGTGACGGTAACAAGATCAACTGTCAGCCCACTAACCTAACCTAACCTAACCTTCGCTTGAAATATTCAAGATGATTTAGTTCATTAAATACAATTATATTTTTACGCGAAAAGAAGTAAGAGAGGTCAAAAGTACTATGAAAATTAATAACACTGAATATGTGTCTTTAACGTCGATAGTTTGAGGGTGAAGAAGATACGCCATTTCTATAGGGACAGGCTGGACAAATGCTGTTTTCCATCCACTAGGAAAGAGATCAGTAGAGTAGAGAGACAGTCCGGCCCAGCGGATTTCTGTACATCAAGATCTTTCAGGACTCTGGCAACTTCGCGAATGTGAAAGAAAATTTGTCCCATAAATCTTTTGCGCTCAGAAGTACAGGAGCAGTCATAATACTTTCTGGCAGCGGTGAATTAATAGCAAACTGTGCTGCAATCAAATTGGCTTTATTTAAAAAAATGAAAAAGGGTGTGTCATTGAGAGGCGAGCGTTGGAACCGACGACGAAGTAGCATTTTGTATGTTCTTCGCGACATTGTAGTACTTTTTGTTTTAATTTTTGATCATGCAAAAATTCGGTTCGTCGAATAGTAACGTTACAGATCTTTCTAGCTTTTTTGAACTTATTCCAATTTTCCTCAGTAGAGTTGGCTTTCTAACACCATAAACTAACATCACTAACCCTAATATTTGCACATAAGAAACAGCGATCTACATACATCGTGAGGCGTAAGGCAATAACGCCCAAGGCAAAAGCGCCCAAATCGATCTGGAATAATTATCGCCCAGAAAAATTCTGAAGAAATTGTTGTTGTATTATTGTTTCCAGTTTTGGGTGTTTTTTTTCGTTTTTTTGTTAAATTTATCTAGATAAATATACGCCCAAAATTTTAAGTTCAATTAAACAAACTGGAAATAAGGCCCAAAAAATGAAAATATTGCTAAAAACAATTACAAAATAACGAAGTTACGCTCAAATGCAAGAAAATATCACCCAAATAATCCCAAATTTTACAAAAACAATTTACATTCAAAATAATTGGGCGACATTTCCATTTAATGATTTGGAGCAAACGTTATTTTGAGTCATAATTTCAATTTCTTATTTGTTTTTTGGCCGATAAAAAATATTTGGGTGGTAGTCTCAATTCGATTTGGGTTCTTTTTCCTTGGACGTTATTGCCTAACGCCAAATGGTGAATTTCAAATTGAAATGGTTACAGAAGTGGTTATAAGAACACGCTGTATCTCGTAATCAGCGACTTCAAATTCGAACTAACACCGAAATGGAGACGTGTTTTAAATGTACAAGACAATGTTGGTCCACTAAAATGAACCAAACCTCATGAGCTAACGGTCTAAAAGCTATGGGAAAGTATTACAAATTTAAATTTCCCTCAATGCGATTTTAAAATGAGGAACAAAATCGTTTGTCGATGTTTCATCGATTGGTTCTGATTTCCCGGTGATTTTCGTACGGTAAGAGTCCCACAGTACTTGGTACAAGTGATGTACTTTGAACATTTCCACCAGCAGAGAAAAAAAAAATATTCTTAGGAATCAACCGCATTTCCTCGACATTTAGACATGACTTGCGACCTTGCGAAACAGCATAAATATTTTTCGATATTTTTTAAAATCTGAATAATGTTTTTGGAAATTTAAGAATGCATCTGCAAAGAAAATTTAATCAAGATCAGTGAAGCCATTTTGGAGAAATTCGAAGGCGGTTCTATAGAATCTACCTACCGTCAGAAACAGTCAGTAATTATGTTTCAATCTCCAACATTATATTCTGATATAATTTACCAGTTTTGTAGTTTTTCTTTAGTTAAAAAAAAAGTAAAGGAATTTACTAATTGAGCAACTGATTCAGAAATCTTATCGGTTATTTGCTCAAAGATAACCATCATTAGTAACCAAATACATACGGTAAATTTCTATTCAATCTTTATCTATGAAATATTATAGTTTTCAATACAAAATGCTATCTTTCTCGGCAATTTGACTAACGAACCGATAGAGAAATCCATATAAGATAACAATGATAAAAGATGAATCTCAAAAATGAACAGAACAGAAAAGCTTCATAGCATCAGGGAAATATAATCAAAATTTATCTCAGTTTATGTTTATTTTTTCTTCTTAAAAAATGAGAATATTCAATATTCTATCCTTAAACATGTTTTCTTTTCCGAATCAAAAAGCATTATAAAATCTATTCAACTTTCGTTTATACCTTCAATGTGCATTATTTTAGTTTTGAAATATTCATGTTTTGTTTGCAAAATTTGCCATATTATTTTACTTGTGTTCCCTAGATATAAATTATGTAGCTTGCTTGTAGCTTTTTCTTGTTTTTTTTTTTTGCTTCTACAAAAACATTATACATTTTACAAATACACTATATTATGCCATCGATTTATTTTTTTCGTACCAGGATTCTTTTGTTTGTGTATCGTTTGGAATATCCTTTTATACCATTCATGTTGATTTGGCTCCTTGACTTCCTGTGCATTAAATGAAGATAATAATATTTATAACGACGGTAATATCATCAAAAATGAAAACAAGAAGAAGAATAAGAAGAATTTTATTTGATTATAATTCACTTGAATATTTTGTCTGTTTGATTTTTTTTTTGTTTTTTATTTTTTGTTTATTACCGATCTAAGGACAACTGGCATTCCATGTTTTGTTGTTGGTCCAATACCATCGTACTGACGTCGACTTAATTGGGCCATTTTCTTTGGTTTATCGTATTCCGTTTCCGGTTCACTCATATACTCGTTTTTAAGAGAAAAAACTGAAATGCAATTGTTTTTGATAAAAATTCAATGTCTTTTTTGTATGAATTTGGTCCTTAATTTCTGACTAAAATTGGATGCATACTAAAATTAATCATCTTACTCTCTAATTCTATCTAAGGGACATGCGATACGATAAGGGCTAAGAAATTAATTTGGGATACTTTCCAGCAAGTACATAAAAAGCATTCATCCTAAAAGTATGCAATGGTTTATTTAAAAAACTTTATGTTTCACGTAGATATCTTGCATACATAAATAAATAATCTAAATAACATATTGTGGACACGGTTAAACTTTGATTTGCTTTAATTTAAAACCATTTTATTTATGCACACATTTAGGAAAAACAATACAAAGTATGCAACAATTTAGTTTTTTTCTTCTTCTTTGTTGTTGTTTGATTCGATATAATTTGTCCCCCAGTCATTATAGATATCTACGTTGGTACGCAAAACGTTATAGTAAGGCAGCAACCTCCACGTCATTATAAACTTGTTAAGACTTTTTATTAGGTGTTGATGATGCCAAAAAGTATGCAACTGTCTTTATTATCAATTTGCTTAAATAATTTATCTCTATCATTTTGTAAGTTAAGATGTTTCTGTATACTATATTTCTCATGAAATATATTTAAAACTAACTAATTATATTGTTGAAAATGTTTATGCCAAAATATAAAATAGTTTTAATTTTGTCCAATACGAGTAAATAAATTTCTATATTCTACTTATTCTTTAAATCATTAATCATTTAATCAATCATTCCATTTTTTTTCTATTAACTTAGCTGCTTACATCATAAAATGTCTAAAAGTATGCAACTTTATTTATTTAGACTATTTTGGCTTAAAGGCAAGACCGAACTCAACTTTAGTGTATTATACACTTCACAACGTGGCAAATTATATGAAATTGCATGAGCTATATCGCACTAAGCGGTAAATGAATTTTGTACAATTTCATACGAACTCATGTAAAGTGTAGTTCCGCTGCAGTGCCATTCCCTCGAGTGCGGTCTAACCGTGAATATGTCTTAAAATTTCGTTAAACTGATGAAGAAATAAAATCTGAGACGATGAAATTTTGTTTCGGAATATAAGCGCTGAAAATAAGGCACCATTATTTGATAGAGAATATGATTTATTTCAAACAATGCTGGTTATAAGACTCTAAGTAAATACAAAATCCCCAGTTGTATAGCCTAAAAATATGCAACACTTTTCTAATCAATTCTCGTTAAAGAAAATTAATCAATGGACTTACATTAATAAATTTGGACCTGTAAAATTTCTTACAATAATACCATATACGCTCTGGATAGACAAACACATAATTGTCAAGCCTACAAATATGTTACACTTTATTTAAAAATAAAGTTCTTCTGATTTTTTTTTCAATTATTTATGTTTATTTACTTAAATCATAGTTCTTTAGCATAAACAGGCTTATACGTGACGTTGCGTTTGGAAGGCGCTAAAAACTATGCAACACTTTTTATCAAAAATTCTCAAAAGTATTTTATGTGTGTATTTTTATTGAGTTACCGATTAAATTTAATAATACTTTCCTTAATAAATTAGCCTAAAACATGCAACACTTTTGTTTTAATCGGTTTTTTTAAGGAATCAAATTATTAAGCAATAAAATAATATGATTCATCCCATAGACTGTGGAATTTCTTATAAAATAAATCATAGACAACAAACACATGAACAGTATGCCTATAAATATGCAACACTTACTTATAAAATAAAATTCCTAACATTAAAATTGAGTTTTCTAAAAGGGGGAATAAATACATTTACTTTGTAAAATTTTGTAAATTTATGTGTTGTGTAGAAAAAAGTAAAAAAAATCACTCAAGTGAAGGAAAACTATAGGTGACAATAAAACTTTGATGTTTATAGGTTTAAATTATTAGAAAGTAGTGTATTAATACATTTTCGTCTGCTCATATTATACTTACTGACTTCATTTGGCTTTAAAATGGCAGGTTTTTCGTGTGGGTTATGCCGCACTAAAGGTCGATGCAGCTCGATGTTTGAATTTGATCTTTCAAAACCTTTTTATCACCCCAAAAACAATTAATTTACCGTGGTTGTCGTATCGTAGCAAGGATATACGAAAAAAAAGGAATACAAAAAAAATAAGGAGATTAATGAGCATGGGACAGTGAAGAGCCCTTCCGGCGGCGGACCAACCGACGGGGCTTTAATTCACCGGAAATTACTTCTGATTTTTTCCGCTATGCTTGTGGCTGGTGAAAATCCTTCGTCGTCGTCCACTACTATATCGTCCTTCTTGACGACTTCATTAGCAATGGCTTTCGTTCCCGGCTGGACTACTACCTGTGATGATGATGATAATGCTTGGGGTGGCCAAGAAACTGCCGTATCCTTTTGACTGCTAAGGTTTGTACAACTCTGTGATTGATATCCTGAAAATGGCTTTGAATTTGTATAAGACCACGGAGGCGATGGAACTTCACTCGACGAAGATTGCTGTTTTACGTATTTCCTTTGGAGAGTTGGCGACTCAAAATGCACCGGACGGAATTGTTTTCGTTCGAGCTGTGGCGTCCACAATGGTGCAGGTGGTGGAGTTGGGATACCTTTCTGGCTACGCCCACAAGCCGATGATGATCGATTTTCACTTCTTCTATCTTTGACTGGAGATGAGTTTGTGCTGCTGCTGCAGTTGTTGTGATGGTGGTTCTGATGATGGGGATGAGAATCGTTTAAGTTGGTTCTGGAGGACGTTGGCGTTTGGTTTTTCGGTGTCCAGACTCCTTTTTTGGTTTTATTTCGTAGTGTTTTTTGTTTTTTTTTTTTGGTTAATGAAAAGAAGAATGAAAGAAATGAGTGATGGCAAAGTGATATATCAAAATTTTTGGACAGATAGTTGATGAGAAAAAAATAATGAGGTGCATAAACTAACAATTAATTATTTTTCTTTTATTTTTACGAAAGAGAAAGACAAGAGGAATAAAAGGAAAATATTTATTTTTTTGTACTCTTTATGGGATATGGTGAAGACAACAGAGGCATTTGCATTTTGGAGACTTTAACTTTCAGGGATAAAATACGGAATTTAAAACTGTGACACATTGATGGGTTTTATTTATGTACCTTAAAGAGTTGAGATTTATTCTTTAAGTCGTAAATTTCTGTGTGGGGATTTATATATTCAAATTTTTAACTTCCGGTACTTTGAAACTTGTTTAAAATTTATGTATTTCCCACAGTTTTCCAACTGTCTCACTTCCTTAAACCATTTGACCTCACTTTTTCAAGTCCTAACGGTAAAAAAACCTAAGGCTTTCCATAATCTGGACTTATTTTCTTTATTTCTGGTTATTGTCGTATTCAAAGTATTTTTTATTACGGATATGTATGTACATATATATTCTATAAATCCATATAAGTCCTTCCTATTTAATTTAAAATTGACGTTAAACATTGGAGTTTTTCAAATTTCAGAAATATTTTAATGATGACTTTAAATTTACAACAAGGTTTGAAAAAGTAATTTTTTAAACTAAAAAATCAATTTTAAGTTAAAAATCCATGTTACTTGAAAATATCATTTTCCTCTGTAAAAGCTATTTTGAAGGGAATCATTTTATAATCATTAAGGTAACAACGTAATGTGAGGTATTGTTCGATAGAAAATTGAATGCTTTTCAAAGACTGTCTTAACTGTTTTTTAATTGGAGTGATAGTTTGGCTATAATTTCTACAAAAAGGTAACATTTTATGTAATTTGTAAGTTAAAAATAAGTTAAATTTTGAAAAAATTGGTCGTTTTTTTAATTTAAAATATTATATAAATTATTATATTTTCCATAATCCTATTTTCTATTAACAGTTTACCATTGCTGATTTCTAAAAGTTTCCCCTGTCTCCATAAGTTTTGTAGAACAAGAAAAAAAATCTGTTTGACTACCTACTTCTTTACCAATTACTGTCACAGATTTACAGAAAAACAAACTCTTCATGAATTTACTGTCGCGACATAAATTAAATTTTAAAAATAGATTCTTTTTTTTTCAATTATATAGTTTACTGGCGCGTTGTCGTCGATTCTTTGTTGATAAATTAAAAAAAAAAAAAACATCAGATGATGATGATTATATTTTTGTTTTCTCTTCTATATCTACAGGTGTGTTTTAGAGAACACAAAACCGAATGAGTCATGTTTTGATCTATAAGATACATTTGCATCGTTAGCAAGGCGGGAACGGAAACACTGTCAAAGGGGGATGGTAAAGTATTATCTTTGAACAAATTGAATTGATGCCAACAAAAAAAAAAAAATAGTGTATTTTTGTTCGATTTCACTGCCATTTCGATGGGTTGTTATTTTTTTTATTTTTTAATAAACTACACATTTCATTTATTTATTTTAGCTTTTTCATTTTTAATTTTTGTTGAATGGGATTTATAAGTTTTGTATGAGTCTATGTGGTAGGTGGAAACAAATTTGACGTCAGGGGATATCTACCCGCTCTGGTCCAGATAATGATATTAAAAATTTATTCATTCTTTGCATTAAAGATGAATAAAATGTTTTTTGTTTGGTTTGATGTAAAGTACATTAGTATTTTATTGTTTTTTATGGTTTTCTGATAGAACAAGCCATAATTTTGCTTGATTATGTGTTTTAAAAATGTTTTTAAAGTTGATCGCATCAATCATGTTAATTGATAAAAAAAAAAACTTAAAAGACACTCATAAATCAATAAGGAATTTTTTCTCTTTTTATTATTTAATTAAGAAATATTTGAACATTGTGTTTGTGAAAATTTCAATTTGTTGGGTTGCAAAATCTTTAATTAGGTTGAAGCTTTTTTCGTGCGCTTACTAAAGGAGTTTTGAGTACCCTTCAAACGATTTATCATAGTTGGAGCGTTGCGAAAATAAGAAAATGGTTTAAAAAGAGTGACAAAATGCACATTCAATTTGAAGTCCTGGACCTTAAAATGGAAGGAAAAGATGGTGATAGTGTAGTGTCCTTAGGCCCAAGGAAAAAATACCCAAATCACTTTGGAAATATCGCCCAAAAAAATTTTTGTTGTAATTTTGTTTTCATTTAGTTATGGGCATTCTTTCCATTTTGTTTAATATTTTGATCAAGATGAAACAACGGCCCAGTATTTTTAGTTGAAATAAAAAACTAGCCCAAATAAAAAAAAAAAATTTTGGCAAAACCAATTAAGTAACGCCCAAATCCAAAATCTTGTGAGTGATGAGTATTTTGCTTAATCTATTTTGATGAAGCTACACGATTGTTCGTCTATTTCTGAAAAAGTACAATATTCCGAGAAAACTGTTGACATATGTGCCTACCTGGAGACTGAGCATACCCTAAGCGGAGCGACAGAGTCACTTGAGCGGGACAGAGGACCCAAAAAAGCGGTTACAATCTTTTAAACCCCTGAAGCGGGCCACCTAAGGTACTCTTGTTAAAGTCAACTATTGACAATAAGTTCCTTTGAAATATTGTTTGGAAAAATCGCCCAAAATTGAGGAAATAACCCCGAAATTTTACAAGTATAATTTACATTCAAACTATTTGGGTGACATTTCCATTTTATTATTTGGGGCACACGTTATTTTTGGCCATTTTTCCAATTTCTTTCTTGTTTCTTGGGCGATACAAAATATTTGGGCGATTATTTCAATTCAATTCGATTTAGGCAATTTTTCCTTGGGCGTTATTGCCTAACACCAGTGATATTGACTTAGTGCCTTTAAAGTTATAACACCGATCACGGATCAGTAGAATTTTCTATAAAACACACTTTGATTTTCGGTCTTCTAAAAATTGATGGATATTTAGACCAGATATTAAGCAGATACCTAAAAGTCGTAATAGAAAAACAAATTCTGTGTGAAATAACATTGAAATCGGTTAACGTAAGCACGTGCCACCCAGCAGTTAAAATTTCCATAGAAAATACACGTAGTTTTCTGACAGTATTTTATACTACGTTTCCACCAACCACTAAACCGAGATTTAGGTCTTTAGAGGAGCTAAGAAATCGTGTGGAGGCAGCTGCATTACAAATTTCTGAGCAAAACCTTGCACGTTCACTAAGACGTTCATTTATTCGGAGGTGCAGAACCTGTATAAGAGTGGGTGGAAAACAGTTTGAGCATTTGCTTTAAATAAAAAAAAAATTAAAAAATAATCTATTTTTGTTTTTGTTTTCTAACTAAGTGATCATGTGATTAAAAGCTGGCTCAAAAACTTTTTGTTTAGAGAAAATAACAAATAAACTAATAGCAACCAACAAATTATTTGATGGGTTTGTTAAAGCCCAATAGAGCAGGTAAAATTCAAAACAAGCTCGAAAATATAACCGTTTTTTGCACTTTTTTGACATTTTTATCAATAATGCATTCGGCCATAGAAGTTGAAAGCTTGGATTTATCATTAGGACAACATCGTAGAAACAGCCAATAAATCAAAAATCTGCTATGTTCAACGCTTGGTATTATTTTCACGTTTACTGTGCTAATTTTGAAAAATTTTGTTTTTGCTAAATTTACTCTAGTATTGCAGATTTTTACCAATAACTTGCTATTGACTCTAGATATAATAATAAGTAATACCATTTTGAAATCTGCATTTAACGCGCATATTTTCAAAATAGTTGGCCACTCAGGTATTCATGCATTTTTTTTATACCAGCTATGATTTAACTTTTTCAAAAATTATTTGTTTTCACATTTTGCATTGAAATTCAATGTTAAATAATTTTTTTCTCTAAGAAGTCCAACAGATATAATAATTTTCTTCTACTTATGTGTTGGCACAAGTAATGTAAAATATTCCTGCAAAAAAAAAATGATGGAACTCATTCACTTGTAGTCGTGGTATTCAAAAATGTAAAGTAAGAAAAAAAATAATGCACTGAACAAAAAAATGCATATAACTTTTCTTGTGGTTGGGATAGAACTTTTTTTTATCAGTTTTCAGGACGGTCATAAAGTCTACTATGCGGCATTTCAGGGTTATCCATTACTTACGGGACACCCTGTATGTAAACAAAAATTGTACAATGAATGAAAGAATAAAAAGTGTTTCCCAAAATGGCGGGTGAAGCACAGTTATACTTACAGCCGCACCGATTTTTTGTATACTCATGATAAACCAATTTCATTAATAAAATTTGAGCGGTATGTTTTTGCACAACGAAAACTTATTTTTGTCTCTGCCGACTGGCCTATAAAATGAAAGAAAGTCCTTCTATAGTGGATTTCGACTTCTCGAGCCCAGAACTACATCATTAACTGTTTTACAGTAACAAGAATTGTGTATGATTTGAAACACAAAGAACTAACTAGAATAGATTTGAAAAAAAAAATGGATGTTCAATTTAATGACCCATGCTGCATTTTTGATGATTTTTCGGATAAGTCGCTGCTAAGTTAAGTATTTTCACTAAAATTTTTACTTAATATCAACTTAATGGAGTTTTTTATAGTGTTTTGATTGACTGATTAAAAAAGTCGCATTTTGCATTTTGCATTTTGTATTTGACCAATAATTATTAAGTCAAATTTTGTGACTGTATTTGTGTCAGTTTGATTTTTGATCCCGAATAAAATTAGGTTGAAGTATGTAAAACTGTTTTTAGAGCAGTACCACTTTATCGCATTACTTCGGACACCCTAATGCTAGGTTTCCACTTATCATTGAGGCACAGTTTGACAAGACAGGGTCGTTATACCTACTCTCGTCTTTCAATGACAAGCGGAAACCTAGCATAAGATAACAAAAGACGAATCCATCGAATTAACAATCTCATACTCAGAACAAAAATTTTGTAACAACTTTTAGCACTTATTCCAATCTTAGTCTAGGAATGATATAGGAAATTTAATATGGGCAACCGGGGACAAACTAATTCATGAAATTTTATTGCTGGTATCGACGCAGAATTTTATCCTCAACAACATATCCAAAGTCCCCCAAAATCCCTGAATTGACTTTTTGTGTAGACGCATTTTAAGAGGTGGAGAGGGGAGGGAGGCAGGAGTTTGTCAAGCTACAAAATTTGTTGTAATACAATCTAATCATATGACACATGTTTTTAGGGTGCTTTTCAACGCTGATTCTAAAGAGACCAAAACTGAAAAGATACATGCATCCTGTGGAATATAAATGTCATTTTTATGGAATGATCACTTTTTTTAAAGTACAACAAGTAATATATTACCAAAAACCATTTTAAAATAATGGGATTTTAATGTAATTTGGTATAAATGTTTCATTTCCTAAAAATATCTGTGGTGAAAGGGTGTTTTTTTGACGGAGAGATGCAAGTGCGCGATTATTACCATAACTTCCATGAACAAATTCTGACAGTTATGAACTTTGCTAAAAATATTTAAATGATATTGGAACCCAAGGATCAAAAGAGTCCGTACAAATATCTAAGGTCCAAGTGTGTTTTTTGGGGGTGTAATGTTTGACCTACTTAACGGAAAAAACAGTCAATTCTGTTTCAAAATTAATCTAACTTTTTTAAGGGTGCTTGTTTCATATTGGTTTTTCTTTTATTAGATTCGGCGTTAAAAAAATACCTTAAAATCATATTTCATATGTCATATGTACTATCTCGATTACACGAAAGTACAATTTTTCGTAAGACGTAATATTTTGCTCCGTATAGAGCAGCTCAAATATAAACTCTCAAAAAAAACTTTTTGGATCAAGTTATTTTATTGGACTCTTTTGAAACTTGTAAACCATGAAATATTTCATATTTGAAGCAAATTTCATCAGTGTCAAAACTTATTCATAGATTTTATCGTAATAATGACGCACTAACATCTCGCCCTCAAAGAAACGCCCTTTCGCCACAGATTTTTTTGGGGAATCTTTTGATTCTTGGTAAATATGCCAAATGAAACATTTACACCAAATTTCATTAAAACCCCATTATTTTAAAATGGTTTTGGGTAATGTATTACTTGTTGTACTTTAAAAAAAGTGATCATTCCAGTAAAATGACATTAACTTTCCACAGGATACATGTATCTTTTCAGTTTTGGTCTCTTTAGAATCAGCGTTGAAAAGCACCCTAAAAACATGTGTCATATGATTAGATTGTATTACCACAACTTTTTCAGCTTGATAAACTCCCGCCTCCCTCCCCTCTCCACCTCTTAAAATGCACCTATACAAAAAGCCAATGCGGGGATTTTGGGGGACTTTGGATATGTTGTTGAGGATAAAATTCTGCGTCGATACCAGCAATAAAATTTCATGAATTAATTTGTCCCTGGTCCGATCCTATGTTTCTTAGACTATCTGTCATAAAATCAAAAAAAAAAAAAATATAGTTTAAGGTTTTTTAATACCTTACCCTGAGGCTACACGAGCCAGTACTGGCTTACAAGTTTCAATACATTTAAATAAAATTAAATACAAACCTGAGCAACTTGCTCGTCAACTGACTTGCCATTTTCGAAGCCAGTTGGGAAGCAAGTAGAGAAGACGGTAGCCTCGTTCAGACTTGTATATAGATAGATTTTCGTTGGAAATTTAAGGCAAAATTAAATATTCCTTCTACCACAACTTTTAATGAGAGGAGGGACCAAGAATTTTGAACATTTCCAAAATAGGCAACTATCAAATATGATTGAAGGATGGCTATGATAATGATGAAATATACGAAATCTCTTAAAAATCCTAATTTTTTGAAATTATATTTTCTGCTTGGGAAAAATGAAAGTTTTTGAGATTTCGCTGACATTTGGAACATTCTGTTACCGATTTGTCAAGCTATAGACTGTCAAATTAAATTGAAAGATTGCTATTAAAAAACTTAAAGATATCTGAAGTTTTTGAGATTAAACTTTTTGCGCGGGAAAAGGCGATTTTAGCGCCTTTGGGTGACATTTTGGAACGAAATATTCCTCGTACGACGTAATTTAGTTTCTTACCTATCTGTCAACGTATGAACTGTCAAATGCCATTAAAGGATGGCTTCGATGTTGATGGATTAAAAAACCTAAAGAAAATCATTTTTTTTTTAAATGATTTAAAAAAAAATCAAAATTTTTGAATTAGTTGAAAATTAATCCATGTTACTTTGACGCGACAGAAAAGTCTGTCAATGCAGCCGTCATCGCATTAGCAGTATTATGCGTTGACCATCTCAAGACTTGATGCAGAACTCGACGTAATTTTTTGTTAAGTAAGAAAAAATCGAAGTCCGATGCCAAAGCAAATTCAATAAAGTTGTGTACCTTTTTAGAATCCTAGATGGGCTGTCCTAGTAAAAGCTGAACGTGACCGCAGATACTTGAAAGCAACTTGCTTACAAGATGCCTGCTGCCTACGTCATGTCATATTCACGTATACGAACTTGACAGTAAATCTATGTAGCCAACTGGCTTGCTAGTACTGGCTCGTGTAGCCTCAGGGTAAGTTTAAAATATTAGAATTTACCGAATGTGTAAGATTCGTAACAGATAACGGGTCTTATTATAATGTTTGTTTAAGGTAATTATTATTTCATATTAATATTCCATACTAATTTAACTGCCTGTCAAAATGAATTACCATCACTCCTCGCAACATAATTGAATTCAAATTTCAATGAATTTTCAAACTAAATCGATTATAGAATTAAGTGTATATGTGTATAATCACACAAAGCGCGACAAATCAACATCCTTAAGGTGATGCTGATGATGGTGGGCCAGGTGCCAATTGAATTATTTAGTCGTGAGTTCATCAATCAATGGGATGCTCAAATAAGAACTTAATTTGCTACACCAGACAGGTTTTAACCCACTAGATAGAGATATCTACTGGCTGCAGGCTGTGTACTTGCATCTCTGCACCACATTTATCTACTTAAATTTATAAATCTTCATTGCCCTCGTTTCACGAGTCAAGAAACTTTTATTTCGTTTATTTTCCGACACCGACTCCCAACTTTTCCCAATATTACGCGATGTCTGAACTTTATCTTTGAACCGTCCTTCAAAAAATAGAAAAAAAAAACTCGTCGAGCATTCCCGTAGTGTATGAGCGAGTAACTATTGCATTCTTTTGAAATGAGTGTCAGTGAAATTTGTGTCAGGCAAAGCAACAGAAATGCACTTAACTAGAGAATAATTTGTTGTTGTTGTTGTTTACACATTTTACAGCCCACTTGCTTTCAATGAACTCGAACTATTTATTGGATGGAAGTGAAATTCCAAAATTAAAATGAAACCAAAATTCACGGCCAATTTTGATGAACCAATCCATATGGACTAATATACACTCCGAATCACTTGATCGATTTCCTATTTTTTTATTAATTCTGAGTTATGTCCTCCCGTAATCTGACTTAATAGTACGGGAGGCGACCGTAGGTTTACCTATCTCATCGCGGCTTCAGAAAAGAATGATGCCAATTCATAGCTTAAGTATTAACATTAACAAAACCGCTGGTCGGACAAGGTTTTTAAGGTGGCAATAGGTAGAAAATGCACTTTTTCGGTTGCATTTTTGGCTTAGAATACCTAAACCATGATGGAAAGCCCTCTTTACAAAACCAGTGGTCGGACAGACTTTTGTTGGTTGTTGTGGCGAGTCCGACCACATTTGTAAAAACAGCTGTTTTTGTATCGATTGCGTTTAACACGTGGACAACTATGCAAAAATATTTCATATAGCCTAGAAAAAAACTTTTACCACTTAGGCCGTGTGTCAATTGCGTTAAAATGTTGGTTAAATTTGATCCAAGTTAAATTTGATCCATTTTTATAGGGGTGAATAAAATTGAAGGGTTTTGCTCTGTCAATTGCGTTAAATGGAATTTTTTAAAACATTAATTTCCCATCGACGTTCCTTGCGTTAAGAAACCTATCCGAGACGGTGGATACCTTGATTTGTTGTTGCAATAGCTTTTTTCAGAAGGACTTACAGCACAAACCTATCCAAATCGCTTTGGATACGATCTTGAACGCGGAAATGCCACTAGGCAGTCATGATGAACCTAATATATCTGGACTGCTAGTCGATCGTCATTCTCATTTGTTAAGCATGAGACACAAGACGTCATTTTCAACTTTTGGTTTGCATTAGAATAATTTTGCATTTGAGTGTGAATATGTTTCTTTATTCATTTTATGTATTCAAAATATTTGGAATAAGAATTTTGTGTTTTCTTATTCAATAAAATACTCGGGATAAACCATTATTGTCGATTTTGTATTTATGCCGAATAATGGGAATGGATTTTTCTCTGAAGCGCGGAGTCAAAAAAAATACCAAGACAAAACACTCAATGCTCATGCGGTCCCCCCATCTAAGTACTAACCGCGCCGGAAGATGCTTTATTTCGGTCATCGAACGTTAACCTGTTTTTGTTTTTTAAAACCGATATTTTCTTTTATTAAATAAAAAAAATAATTTTCGTTGCTTTTGAGAGGCGAGAAGGATAAATGAAATCATGGTCGTCCTATTTATCGATACCAACACGGGGAAGCATTTTATATATCCGCCTTTCAAGGGATACATTTTCTTCCTCTGCATCACCGAAAACATGACGCTCAATTCTCTCAGAAGTAGGTAATTTGCACGAAAATTTTTTGATTTTATTATTTCAACTAAAACAGAGCTCTATTTTTATTTGATTATAATTTATTTTAAGATTTTTTTCCTTTAGAAGTCAAAAGCTTAAAGTTTACATAACTAAATATCATGAATGAGTGTACAGAAATGATAAAAACTCCCAAGTTTACTCACTAACTTCTAATATTTCGTTGATCAACTCTAGAGTTGAAAATATAAAATTGAAAACGTAAACTTCGTGTGAAAAAAACTATTTCTCAAGTTGACTGTTAAAATCCCAAAGGTATGTTTAGCTTTGAGTGAATAAATTAGGCCTAAGTAGTTTTCAAATTGCCGCTAGTGTATCGATTTTTTTTTTAATAAAGGGAACCATCGTGATGTTGGCTCCTAGCAGTCCAAGTATAATAGGTCGATGGTGTAAGTTATGTGCAAGAAGCTTAATACAAACGTCAAAATGTATCCACTTGTTAAAATTTAAACGAGCTCCTGAGCAGGTTAAATTTTGACGACTGTATTCACTTCAGTAATGTCAAAATGTAGCCATGGGATCAAATTTAACACACTTTTAACGCAATTGACACACGGCCTTAAATGCATTTTAAATGCAAAGGTTAAAAAAATAGCTCTTTTTACAAAAGTGGTCGGACTCGCCGCAACATCCATCAAAAGTTTGTCCGACCACTGGTTTTGTAAAGAGGGCAGTCTAGTCTTTCATTTGATACCCCATTTATAAAAATCAATCATAGTTTAGGTATCCTAAGCCAAAAATGCAACCGAAATAGTACGTTTTCTACCCATTGGTACCTGAAAAACCTTGTCCGATCAGAGGTTTTGTTAATGTTAACACTAAAGCTATGAATTGGCATCATTCTTTTCTGAAGCCGCGATGAGAAAGGTCGCCTCCCGTCCTATAAGTATCAAATCGGAGTTCGAAGTATGAGAAGTTTTCAGTTTTTATTGAATTATCCCAGTTTTCGACAACACAATGATGTTTCTCCTTGACTAATCAGGTTCAACATGGAACATTTCTGAGTAAATTTTGAAAGGAACATCATTCACTTTTCCATAAATAATTCAGTAATGGAAACAATTTTAAAAGGTGAATTATTTCAGTATCAAATTTTTAACAGCAAAGGGGAGCAATATTTTAAAAGAAATCGTGTTCAGAGATTTCCGAGAATGTGAATACCCCTCAGATTAAAAAAAAAAAAAAAACTGACTTAGCTAGATTCAATGCTTTAAAAAATTGTATTCACTTGAATAATTCACGAAAATTGTACAATAAAAAAAAACGCACAAGAAAAAAAAAAAGATGTTGAACTTTCTCCAAAAATTCCAACTGAAAAAATAATTTAAAATATTTGTGACTTTAATCAAGTAACAAGGAGTGTAATAACTTATCTTATTGCTATTTCCATATTATCCATCATTTTGGAAACATTTAGAGTATTCCTTATGGCCACAGATCACCATCAGTTGTATAATGATTTTGATTATTTTTTGCTTGAAAAAATCATTTTAATGGAATTCAGTTGGGTTCTTTTCAATTTGGTTGACGTAATTTCTTTTGAAATAGGTAGAACAAAGTTTGACGTGAGTGTAAACATTTAGTGAATTATCATAAATTGGCATATCTATTCATTCATACATTTTTCATAATGTAGGTACATCAAATTTGTATTTGATCATGAAAAAAAATAGGTATTGAGATGGTTTTGTGTCAGAAAATCAAGTGGGCGATGGATTTCCTGCTGTCAGAAATATGTAGTTCGAGGTAAGTAATGTCAGTCATCGGAACTTCTTGAATTTGTTAGAAAAGTTTTGACATGATTGCAATAAACAATATGTTTATAAGCTTTTTAATATCGTCAAAAAGGTTCATTTTTTAAATATCTATGTGGTTTACTTTGATTCCTTCTATGGTGTTTCGTGTTATTTTTTCCTATAATTATTGTCTGCTCATTGCGGCTTAAGCGCTTTGAAAATCGACAGAATTTAAGGTTGCTGCATGACAAACAAAATTTGCAAAAGTGAGCATTTTACCTTTTCTTCCTTGAAGCGTTACATAATATTATGATGTTTTCGAAAGGATTTTGGGCTTAAATTGAATATTGAATTAAATTTGTTTTTTTTTTTTTAATCTTTGTTTGTCAAAAAGAAGCTGGTCCTTCAAAAAGATTCGTCTCTAACCGTCAATTGTTTTAAAATTGTGCGAATTTTTGTATCCACGTTATTTCGTTGCGATGTGGAGGCTGTGTGAAGTGGGAATCCTGAAGTCAAAATTTTTGGGTGGGGTTTATCAGAATCGTTTGTCCACGTTTGTCCAACCAAAAAAATCGTTTGTCCTCCCTCAGGAAAAAAGTTATTAAGCTTTTCTTTTTTATAGCAACTCCCCAAAATTAAAAAAACCTCATCTACTGCCCCCAATAGATGACTCAGGAAGATGAGACTAAGTGCTTTCGTTTTGCCCACCGACTGTTTAAGATTATTCACCAAAAAAAAAATGTTTTTCCACACTTAGTACAAAAGTTATTCAACATTTCTTTTTTATAGCAACCCCAAAAAAATTTAAATTTCTTTTATCGTTTGTCCACCGTTTTTTCAGGTTATCCAGCAAAATAACTTTTCGTTCGACGTAATAAAGGTATAGATAACAATTAGATTTTTAAAATTGTAAATGGGCTTTAGGTCACAAAGTAAGAATAATTATATGATTTTTATGTGCGACTTGGAAAAAAATGGTGAAGGAAGTAGGTTTATTTCACCTGGCTTAAGCATAGAGCACTGTCGATGCATAATTAAATTTTTCAATGGTCTCTAACAGGACAACAAAATGTTTATAAAATCTATTCTTGGAGATTTTTACGCAATGCAAATAAATAAAACTTTAAAAAACAAAAAAAATAAAAGAAAGCCATACTACATATAATTAAAGAAACAACAGATTAAAACACGAACAAAATCAAATGTCATTTTTCCGCAAACAATAATTCGTCCGGCCAAATAAAAAGAGATTCAATTGTTGTTTTAACTTCTTTCTGTACATTTTTGGAGAAAGTATGAGTGCACACCATGCCCGCTGAAAGGAAACTCTCAAGGATTTTGATATATGTATACATTATGTATGTATGATGTTTTCGGGACTTTTACTTTTCAAGATGTTCAAAAATAAAGAAATTAACTTCTTAGTAAAAACAAGAGAAAACGAGGTTAATGTAAGTCATAAGTAAGATCATTGAGGCGGATACTTCTTAGTTTTAGGAGAAAGTTGGTTCACATATTTTGTAATATATTGAAAAGTAAAAATTCTAAAAACATCTGGTTTTCAGTTTTTGACTAAAAATTAAAAAGAGAATTGAAATTTAAAGACAAAAATAGTAATTTATCAGGTGAAATTTTTCAAAAATTAGTTTAAATTTTTTTTTTCAATTTTTGTTTTCAAAATTTTGAGTTTGAAAATGAACTTCTCAAAAACTGTTGACCAAAATACCTTTATTTAAAAAGACAATAAAATAAGGTAGTCTGGCTTTACAAAAACAGTTATAACACGGCATTGTAAGTGTCCCCGTTGTTTTTTAATAGTTTTTTTCTGTTTTAAGTCAATTTTGTTTAGAAAATTGTCCCTCCTGCCTAAACGGGGGGAAATAAAACCCTCCTCCAATACGATTTTTGTCTTGTCTCAACTCAACCTACATGCTCTATCTTTTTGTCACACCTAAGGTGAATCATCCTGTATATTATGTCCGTATTGCTCCTTGCATATGTTTCATTATCGATTTATTAATTTTGTGGAGGCGTTAGAAAAAAAGTTGGGTGTAACAGTTAAGATATCGAAAAGATGCATTATTTGAGCCCCTTGACAGTTTGAAATTCTGTTTTAGTAACGGCGTAGTATTGAACTTTGTAGTTCAATTTTTTTTTATTAAAAAAAAACGAGTGGGTGTACAATTAATTTTTTTGTTTATAAATGAATTGTACAATTAGAGATATGTACATCGACTGAAATTTTTATTTTTCCGAAAATCAAAAGAGCGCCGGCTGATTTCAAGGGGGTCCTATACTGATACTGCTCTACCAAATCTGATCATTTTAAAACAATCGGAAGTGCTCTGTATAATTGATATCAAGTCTAATAACGATGTTTAATCAAAATCGGTTTAGCCGTTGTCGAGAAAATTTGATAAAACTGAAATCGTTGTATGGGAGCCACTTGTTCTAGAGCTAAAACCAACATTTTAATTTCTTTTCTAGGAAATCACATACAATTTCTTGACACTTAACTCGAATCAAATCCGTTCAACCGTTGAGGTTAAACTTCAGGCCGTACAGACAAACAAGGCGACGAACGACTTGTCAAAAAATTTTTTTTTGACTTCTCCATCATAGTTTCGATTTAAACTTCGAATGTTGGCTTGACACGAAACCAATAGGTTTATTTGTCCTTCCTATGTAGAAGTAAGTATAATTGGTGTGATAAGCTAAGCATGAATATCGCGTAATGGCTTTGCTTCTGACGTTTTTTTATTTTCCAGTAATAGGGACGGGTTGATTTTGACAGCTCGTGGCGGCCATATTGTTTCTTTTACTTTCTGTCGTCTTTTAATCAGTTACTAAAGTGAAATCATCTTTGTAAGTTACAGCGTCGAGCAACACATGCAAATGATGTTTTGTAGAAGTTTGAAGTTGATCCCAATTTTGGTCGAAAAATCATCTTTAGCGATGAGGCAAATCTGAGAAAAAGTCAACGAAAATTGTGGTTTTTGTGTTCATTTTGGTGATGATTTCATAATGCTTAGTTTACAGAATTTGTTGCTTTAATTACTGCGAACAAATTTGACCATAAGGTATGGGTAAGCAGTTTGATGAATGAATTCGAAAATTTACAAGAATATTGTTAGCCTGTTTGTCTAAAAAATCTCATACTGTTTGCTCTTTTTGAAACTAACTGTAAAGAGTAAAAAATAAAAAGATTTCAAAAATGCCCTTAAATTTTATATGGTGTCATAATTTGCTGATAAATTGGTGTCCAAGACCAGAATATCCTTTTCTTCGATAATTCTATCATACACAGGTTGAAACTGTGTCAATTTCATTGAAATAGACCAAAAAAACATTTTCTTGCACCACCCTGATGCGAAAATATTTTTTTGTTCCTAATTCTATCATTTCGCGTTTTGGTTTAAGTCTTATAAAAACAAGCATTACAAAATACACCAAAATCATGTGCAATATTTATATACTGACTACATTTTTTTTCTTTTTCAATACAAAATAAAAATCCCTAAACGAGTTTTATTACTTTCTCTCCTAAAAAAAAATGTAAATAAAAGTTTATCACTGAGCGAAACCAAACAAAATTATTTTTGAATTACATGGTTGTTAAGTGACCATTAGAAAAAAAAATTTGAGCAGGTGTGTGATTTTTGAAGACCTTTAAAAAGGTTGAGATTTACTTTCGATCTCTGTTTTTTTTTTGTAAGCTTTTGTATATACGATAACCAACTAAATAAAATCTGATAATAATAACTTTTTCAAAATCTAGCCCCAAAAATCTGAATTTAACACTTTTTCTAAGCTCAATCTACCATCATTTGGAAATAGTTAATACTTAATCAAGTAATCAAATTAATGATTATGATTATTAATCATAATCACTTTAAATTTGATTATGATTAATTAATCTTAATCAAATTTTTTGATTATGATTTTTAATCATTAATTTTTAATCGTTAATCAGATTAACTTTGGGCCAACACTGGCTGGAGGCGTCATAGGTCCGTACTTCTTCGAAAATGATGCTGGCCAGGCCATCAAAAACGGCGATCGGTATAGGTCAATGATCACCAACTTCTTGTGGCCTGAATTGGATGATATAGACACTGAAGATATATGGTTAACAGGGTGGCGCTACGTGCCACACAGGTCAAGACACAGTTGATATTCTGCACGAGCGGTTTCATGGCGTGGTTATCTCGCGCCGAGTCGACGTGAATTGGCCACCAATATCGTGTGATTTTGACCCCTTTGGACTTTTTCTTGTGGGGCTTTCTTAAGTCGCAGGTCTATGCAAATAAGCTGCAAACCACAGCGGCCCTCAAAGACAACATAATCCATGCTATCGGTCAAATTCAGCTCGATTTATGCGCCAAAGTCATTGAAAACTGGACCTTTCGAATCCGCGCTAGCCATCAGCGAAGCCGCGGCGGCCATTTGAACGATGTTATATTTCACACATAATGTAGTTGATAAAGATAAAGCCTTATTGATATCTAATATACAACTTGTTTTATTCAATTTTAAAATCGACCCGCCCTTAAGGAAAACCCTTTAGAATTTGTATTATAAAAAAACACTTATATGTATGTAAACAATGCCAGGCCACGGGTAACAAAATTTCTAGGGCTGGCCACGAGAAGAGAAAAGTCTCGGTCTCGATCCCGGTCTCGCATGACGAGACCGAGACGAGACTGCCTTTTAAGCAATCGAGACGAGACCGAAACGAGACCGATATTTGGACCGAAATTGACAGAAAGTCTAATAAATTAAAAAATCCAATTTCAGTAATAAAATATTTATTTTATTTTGCACATATTCAAACTATAATCGAAACTATTTCGTTCCAATAATCAGAAGGTTGTCCGGAAATCGTATTTTTCGGACACGAGACCGAGACGAGACTTAATTATACGAGACCGACATGATAGACCGAGACGAGACTGAACATTTTCGATTTTAACGAGACCGAGACGAGACTTACAGAACTCTCGCATACTCTCGTCTCGGGGGCAGCCCTTAAAATGTCCAACAATTCTTGATTCAAAATTCTTAAGGCTCTCCCAAACCAATGCGAAACATTCGTTGTGGCGAAGAAACATTCGTCAGTCAAAATTAATTCATATGTTTCTCCACCGCTTTGGTGTGGTCACTCTCATATATCACCATGTAAATAAATTTTGACATGCGAATGTTTTTTCGCCGCAACGAATGTTCCGCGTTGGTTTGGGAGAGCCTTTATTGGGTTGGATATAGTTCACAATTGATTTTCGCTGTAAAATTGATGTAAGTTGGACTGAACTTAATAAAAATTTCGTCTTGACAAGGCCCTCACTGTCAACTGAAGAGTCCAAGTGAGAACACCGTGACGAAACGCCAATTTTTAAGGACTAAAGGCCGTTAAAAGCTGTTTTGAATCATTAAATCTTCAACTCCACTCAAAATGAGATGTCAAAGTTAAAAATAACTAGCTGCCAAAAAGTCTCCTTTCAAGCATAAAATTCCAAAATACGACACACAATTGGCAAGTTAAGGAAAATGAGATCTCAGTGGTCGTCTGAAAAACATGAGCAATCGGTTCCAAAATTTTGACAGCAAAACCTCTGAAATCTCATTTTCCTTTAACAAGCCAAATAAATTGTATTATTCTTAACTCAAAACACTATGAAAACATTGACATTCTATTTTTATTGCTCCCGATTACTCAATTTCCAAAATAAATCAGAGCAGCAACACGAACAAAAAAATGAAAAAAAAAACGCGAAAAGCCCCTTTACGCACCGTATATTCGTTTTGCGCGGGTATCGCTAATAAAAATCCATCATAATTGTAAACAAAACACTTGATGGTGAAAAAAAAAAACACAAATTGGGGAAAGAAAAAATATGATCGAAAATGAAAAATTAATTTATTGCTGAGTTGTCTTATGCGAATTTTAGTCTTTTTGTCTTTGAAAAAACAAAAAAAAAATGACTTAAAATATGCCGGCTGTTATTAAATACACACAACTTTTTTAACTCCCTCCTCCTGTCTTTCTTTCTCTTTCTTTCTTATATCAGAAGTCCATTAAACTGTCAATGTATGTAGATATTGGTTCGTCCAAATAAATAATGATGTAAAAAATGAAAAATGATGAAGATAAAAATGAGAAGAACAAATATTGATGAATTTATTCGATGTTGTTGATTTAGCTTGTACCTGAACCCGGAGATGCTGTAGCTTTAAATTTTGGTGCAAACATTTCAATAGATTCTGTAAAAATATAAATATTTTTTTTTCAGATATTTATTGCTATTCCAAAAAAAAGAAGAAATTGCAATGAAAACAAACACACAAAATGGCACTGTAAACGTTGATTTTCCAACAAAAACAATTTTGAATAAATTTCAATTTTTCAAAAATCCACTTTAGATCACTGGATGACAGAAATACAAATTTATTATCTTCCCACAAAAGTGTAGGTAGGTACTTCAATATATATTTTTTCAAAAACAAAATCAAAAACGAATAAAAAAAATCTTTCTTGGCACACGGCGATCAATTTGTAACTAACCCTGTCCCATATCCGTTCGTCTATAACGCGAAAAAATAGGTAAAATAAAATCGAGTATATAGACAAAAACTTCTAAAAAAAAAAAAATATTCTCGTGATGGAAATCTCGAAATGACGAGCAAGATGAACGCGCTCTTAACCACTGAATTCAGAAACCGATGAAAACAGAGACTGATTTTTTGGTGTTTCAATTTTCTTAGCCAGAAAAAAAAAAAAATAAAAACATCAGCCCCGCAACACAGCGAAAAACTTAATTTGATTCTTTTGGCTGGGAGATTTGAATATTTCTTGCAACATTTTCTATAATTTGCCCCAAAAGTTTTCGTTCAGTTTTGTTCTCAGTTTTCACTTATATTTTTTTTTTTGGGTGGGCGAGGGGATTTTGAGTGAAAAATATAAGCTTTTTAAAGAGTCAGATACAAAATAGTCTCATAGAACTTTGTTTTGTTAACAAAATTATATTCTTTTCAAAATAGAGAAACTGCTTGATGAACGTTCGACCTAATCAAGTATCTTATATGAGCTATCATCCGACCACACACTGCTGTTAATTCCCATGGCATAAAGATCTGAATAATTAGCTTGTGTTTTCAGAAGGGGTACATTTTTTAAATCTCCCTTTTCATAACAACATTTCTAGGAAAGAGATGTTTATGCATCAATTCAGTTTTATATTGAAAGATTTATGTTGAATCTCATGAATAGAAAATCTTATTTCGGTGTTAACAATATTTAAATGAGTTGCTCCTACTATAGCGGTGATAACCACACGAATATAAAACAAATATTTTAGCAACAACGTTAAATTAGCTATGCGAGACAGTTTTTTATGTCATGTTTGTATGTTATTACATATATACAAATAACAAGTATACGCCACAGTGCCCATATAACAATTTCATTTATGTTAAATATTTTTGTAAGCGGGACATGATTTTATATAAGGCACGTTTTCTAGAAATACAAATCTTGTTTTTAACTAGCTCAGCTCAAATAATAACAGAAATGGAGTGCCAGCACATACTGTAAAAAAACAGTATCAAGGAATCACATTTTTCTGCAAATAGAAACCTAACCTTGACTCTTTGCTTATAAATATGGAGTTAAAATATGTTTTAGATGCTATACAGTTGTGAACTTTTTATGGGAGGAACAATATCCACAAAACACTTAACTTTTTTTAATAAAATTTTCAAAAATCTTAACTTACACTCCCTGTCACTTGTTTGAGGCCACTAAGTTCATAAAAGTTTTTTCTCGATAAATACCTGTAAGCAATATTTTTCCTGGAAATTTTTGATATATATATTTTGCAGTAAAATAGGATAAAGTTAAAGAGTTAACTTGGAAAATTCATAAAAATTTCACAAATTATATGAATGGACTGCAAAAAATCGATATAAAACGTTGCGTCTCTTCATTGAGGCCATTCCAAAAATTGCTTGGCAAAACAAAAGTTTAAAGTATTTAAGAACGGATAGAAAACTATATTTATATTAAATTTCAAGTTTAAATGGGCTCTGGAAACACGTCGACAATAGCAGAAAGGGTATCAATAGATGCTTCAAAGCAACTGGGATTCTCAGTCCGAGAAAAAGCAAGGAGACCCAACAGAAGTAAGACCATTGTCAACAACTATCTAGCAGACACTGAAAACTTTGGAAAAAAAACAAAAAGGACGCACAGCTCAAGCAACAACAATCCGATAAAAGCGACTCATTCAGTGGCTAGCTTCAAATTATACACTATCAGCGCCTAAAACAAGGTCAAAAAGTGGGGTATCAGCCAGTATTTCGACGGTTTTAAGGATAATTAAAACCAGTGGTATATCAAGAGTATGAAAATCAAAAAGAAACCGGATCTACGGCAGCTACATAAGGAACTACGGATGAATTTCGCCAGTGAGCATGTTGCCTGTAGAAACGCACGGAAAAAAGTTGTCTTTTCAGGTGAAAATAAGCTTAATCTTGACGGACCCTATGGTCACAATTTTTATTTTAAAGATTAAAGAAAACAAGAACTTATTTTGCAAAGACATCACAGTCATACATCAGGTGTTATGGTGTGGGGAGCTATCACCTTTTATGGAACAATTGAATTTGTAACTGCAACAATGAACGGCAATAGTTACAAATGCCTGCTGTAACGGGTATTTCCAAAGCTAAAGAATATTCTTGAACCTCCACCTTGGATATTCCAACAAGGAAAAGCTCCTATCCATACTTCCAGGGCAGCTTGAAAGCTGGATTCAGTCGGAAAACGTTGGACTTTTACCATGGCCACCCTATTCACCGGACTTAAACATCATCGAAAACGTTTGGGCCTGGCTATATCGAAAATTTTCTGATGCTGGTGGATAGTTTGGAGATAAGGACGTCTTGGTTGAAGCTAAATGCGATGCCTGGAGGCAGATTTCACTGGATTATTCCAAAAAAATTTATGATTTAATTCCAAACCGTCTAATAGAGCTTATTTCAAAAAATGGCACGCATACTCGTTATTAATTGACGAAAACATAATAAACTAATGTTTAGAAATAACAAAAGTAAACACTTTTATAGATTATAGATTTTTCAAGTGGCCTCAATCAAGTGACGCATTTTTGTATATCCATTTTTGCAGTCCATTCATATAATTTGTGAAATTCCAATGGAATTTCAAAGTTACCCCTTTAAATGTATTCTTTTTTATTGCAAAATATATTTACCTACTCACAAGTATCAAAAATTTCCGGGAAAAATATTTCCTACAGGTATTTATCGAAAAAAAACTTTTGTGAAAAAAAGTGCCCTCAAACAAGTGACAGGGAGTGTATATGCGAATTAATCGTAAGAAAACAAATCTTCCTGAAAGGAAATAAATGGCTCAGCAGGTATTATACATGTTTCAGAGATTTTCACAAATCAGGTAAATTTCCACAGTTTGGCTATCGATTGTTTTGATCAGCTTTCTCATCTGAGATCTCTGATATATAAACTGAAAAAATATGAATCAATATAGTTCGGAAATTGATAGATACTTGGGCCTTGAAATCTTTTTAAAATCAATGTGTGAAATTCATAATTTGTACATAATTATTTTCTCAATTCTTCCAAATCATTTATCTTAAGTCGATCTTGTGAAAAAAAATAAAATCCTTTTTTTTTATTTTTATTTGCACCATCACATCTTGTGTCCCAAATTAAATACTTTTGTGTGTATGTCAAGTTTTGTAAAAAACGCCCATTTTTCGATGGCTTCATAATTTTTCAAAATAAATTATGAGGATGAGTTCAAAAAACTTCAATGCATAAATTCTGTGAGTTGCACTCAGCGATTAAGGATAAATTGCTAACACGTTCCAACTTAATGTATACAAGCATGTACAGGGTGCCCCGTAAAGAATGGATAACCCTGAAATGCCTCATAGAAGACTTTATGGCCGTCCTGAAAACTGATAAGAAAAAGTTCTATCCCAACCACAAGAAAAGATACATGCATTTTTTTGTTCAGAGCATTATTTTTTGCCTTATTTAACATTTTTAAATACCACGACTTCAAGTGAATGAATTCCACCGTTTTTTTTTTCGTAGCAATATTTTACATTATTTGTGTCAGAACATTAGTAGCAGAAAATTATAATAACTTTAGGATTTCTTAGAGAAAAACATTATTTGACTTTGATTTTCAATGCAAAATGTGAAAGAAAATAATTTTTGAAAAAGTTAAATAATCTCCGGTAAAAAAAATGCATGAATACCTAAGTGTCCAACCATTTTAAAAATATGCGCGTTAAATGCGAATTTCAAATTGGTATAGCTTGTTATTGTATCTAGAGTCAATAGCAAGTTATTGGTAAAAATCTGCAATACTAGAGGCAATTTAACAAAACAAAAGTTTTAAAAATTAGCACAGTAAACGTGAAAATAATGCCATGCGTTGGATTTGTAGATTTTTGATTGATTGCCTGTTCTTATGATGTTGTCCTAGTGATAAATCAAAGCTTTTATTTTCTAGGGCCGAATGCAACATTACTAAAAATGTCAACAAAGTTTAAAAACGGTTGAATTTTAGAGGTTGTTATGAGTTATACCTATTGAATTGGGCTTTAACAAAGCATCAAATATTTTGTTGGTTGCAATTAGTTTATTTGTTATTGTTTCCTTAAAAAATAATTTCAGCCAATTTTTAACTGTAGCTGGCTACTAAATTTCAATGCCAGTCTGAAAAATCAATATTCCCAGAAATCTGGAAAATGGAAAAAGTCATACGAATACTAAATACCGGTTAAGATAGGAAAAATCCTGGTAGCTATAGGCCAATAAGCCTTCTTAGTAGCTTGAGTAAGGTATACGAAAAAGTAACTAAGAATAAAGTTAATATCGTCATTGAGGAAAACCATATCTTTCCCGATATTACTTTAGGAGTCACAATAGTACTTCACATAAAGTGCATATGATATCCAATATAATCATAACCAATCGTTCTGAAGGTATGTCTTCAGGCATGGTACTGTTAGATATTGAAAAAGCTTTCGATTCCGTTTGGCATAATGCTTTTATTTATAAAATAGAATACCGATTTTTCTCATTAAAATAGTCCAAAGTTTTTTGTCCGGAAGATGTTTCATGGTGTACGTTAACAAAAGTAACTCCCAGTTAGTAAATGTCAATTATGGTGTTCCTCAAGTTTCAGTCCTTGGTCCTGTCTTGTATAATATCCACACTTCTGATTTTCCACAGTTTCCATAGTGTGAAACAGGAATTTATGCAGATGACGACTGCATACTTTCTTCGCATGAGATTGGTCTCATCATTGAGACCAATCTTCAAAATGCGCTGGAAATTTTAACGAAGCATTTTCACAGATGGAAGATAAAACTAAATGCTAGAAAGATAAAATCAATCTTTTTTCACAAGAAAAAGGAAGCGATTATATCTTCCCAGTAACGAGCTGAAAGTCAATGGAATTTCTATAAAATGGGAGTCTAGTGTGCAATACCTGGGAATCAACCTTGACAAACGACTTATTTTCAATGAGCACATTAATAAAACAATAAAAAAAAGTTAATATCGCTATTAAAATGCTATAACTACCCACTTATAAATCGAAAATCTCTTCTGAGTTTTGAAAACAAAATTATAATACACAAGATTGTTTTCCAAGTAATTCTGTTATGTGGCTGTCAAGTATGGCGGAATTGTGCAAAGTGTCACATTAAAAAACTCCAAGTGTGCTAAAATAAGATATAAAAAATGATGCTGAATTTATGTAGGTATTATTCCACTCATGATCTGCATAATCAAACATGTGTTGAATTGATTTATAGAAGTAATTCAAAAGCTAAGCGACCGCTTCTTAACATACTGTGATACTTCTGATAACCCTTTGGTAGTCCAATTAAACGTCTTATAATATATGCCATAATTTATTCACATGTTTTGTTTTCTGTTGTCTATTTATTTATTTACCGTTTCATACGTTTTTGATTTGTAATGATCTAGTACCTTTTGATTCACTTTTCTTGTTATTCTTTTTTTTTCTTTATCAGATAATATATCAAAACACGAAACCTTGTTACTTCTTATAAATCTTGATATTTAGTTTGTAAGTTTTAGCATTTATTTGTCTATTTATTTTTTTTATTTATTTTATAATTAATTAATTTATTTATGTTTTTTTATTTATTTATTTATTAATTTCTCTATTTATTTATTTATTTATTTCACAATATATTTATTAATTCTTTTGTTTTTATTTATTTATTTATTCATTAATTTATTAATTAAGTTTTAAATTATTTATTTATTTTTTTTTTGTTTGGTTTTACTTACTAGCTACACTTATTTTTCTTTTGTATCCTCTTTATTTATTTATTTTTGTCTGTTAGCAACCAACCTTGTATATGATTTGAAGAATGAAATAAAATATCTATCTATTATTTCCAAATTCATTTTGTCAAGTTCGCATAATCGTCCATCTGAGCAGCAATGCTATATGGATCGATTCATGACCACATTTAGTCTTTTGGACAATATTCATCCAAATCCAGCCCGTACCGAGCGATTCATGGCCACATTTACACTTCTGGATAACATTCATCCAAATCGAGCACCTACCGTGTCCGTGTGTACAGATCACCGCTGTAGACGTGTGTGTGACAGAGGACTCAAATTTATCAATCCGACGCGTTTTCAGGAACTCGGTCCCTGCCCGTCCACTACTTGGAAAATTTTGAGGCAAGATCTTGGCCTTCATCCATTTAAGATCCAACTGGTGCAAGAATTAAAGCCAGCAGACCATCAATTCTGTCGTGTGTTAGGTAAATTGACTTAGAATCAACACGAAGTTGAACCCGATTCTTATCGTCAAATCATCTTCAGCGACGGTTTAACGGGTTTTTAAATAAGCAGAAATGTCGTTTTTGGAGTGACCACAATCCTCATGAGACTCCATTACATCCCCAACAAAATCACTGTTTGGTGCGGCTAACATGCCGAAGCCGTCATCGGCCCATTTGTCTTTAAATCCGAGACCAATGCCAAAATTACTGTGAATGGCGAACGCTACAGGCAAAGGATTCGTAATTTTTTTTTATTCCTCATGTTATTTGAAATCATTTTAGTAGGAGAATTGGTTCTAACAAGACGGCGCAACATGCCATGCAGCGCGTGCAACCGCATCACTTTGTTGAGCCAAACGTTTGATGACTGACTCATCTCAGAAAAAGGACCTGATGTGGCTTGGCCACCTCATTCGTGTGTGATTTGACTCCTTTGGACTATATTTGACGCAGTATTGACAAAACAAAGCTGGGTATGCTGAAAAAAGTGGTGCAAAATTGGACCGACATGGTGGCTATCTTATAGAATCGTTATTTTAAAAGTGGACAGATCTTACCCAATTCTAAATTTTTTTTGGGAAAAAATATCTATAAGTTGATATTTAGCTCGATTATTCTTCGAGGCAGTCAACATTTTTTCAAGTCAAAATTTCATAATGTCGACAATTTTTTAAGTCGATACAAAAAATTGAATGCATTTTAAATATCAACAAAATCGATAATTTGTCTACATTTTTTGACTAGGCGACAAATTCTTTTTTTTTTTGATCATTTGTACGTAATTCCTTTATAACTTTTTCTTAGGTTACTTGATATAAGAAAAGTAAATTAGCGAGACATTAAATAAGTATGAAATATTTTCTTCTTTATGGTCTGCATAGAAAATTGTGACCTTAACGTAAGAACTAAGTGGCTGGGTTTTTAAAATATTGGATATACGTGTAGCAATGTTCTTAGAGACCTAGCTCCCTGAGAACGATATAAATTATTTTAATTTTTCTCCTCCCTTCTTTTCACCGGTGTCCTATATTTTATGTGCCGGAAATTATTAGACGTAAAGATTAGTAAACCATACAAACATAAAAAAACACCTTTGAAAAGCTTTTTAAAAGTTAAAAATTGAGTTACATAGCTCTTGCATTCTGGGGGAAATATAATAAACGTAAATGAAAAGTATCAACAAATGCCATATTTTGCAGGGGCATTACATAAGTCTAGCAGGGTTTTTTTTTTTTTATATTTAGCGCGTGCAAAAGGGTTTATGACTACCCTTAAGATGATATACACAGCACGAGCGATTAGGTAGATTGGAGGGGATTTAAAAGGAGATACTGATGCACATTGGTTTTGAACGTCTGTAGATCACAATGGGAGGGGAAAATTGAGCTGGGTAGAGCATTCCACATTCGAGTAGTGCAACTAAAGAAAGAATCTCTGTGCTTAAGAGTACGTCCGAAATTGGGCTCAAGGGTAAACTGATGGGCATTCCTAGAAGCGCGAGTATTACGGTTGAATTGTTTAAGGGGAGAAATGCAACTGTCTATTTTACTAGAGCATTGTTTATGGAAATAACGGTAAAATAACGAAAGACATGAAACATTTTGACGATGCTCAAGAGATGAGAAAGTTTCCGTTATAGTTTTTTCACCTATCATTTTAAGAGCTCTCTTTTCAATTCTATCCAATAAACTCAAGTGGGTTATTGGAGCACCTACCCAAATGTGGGAGTTATACTCAAGTTTTTGGACGAATAAAGGCAGCCAGATCAGAAGGGGAGACAAATTTCTTGCATCGACGGAGAAAACCTAAACACTTAGCAGCATTTTTGGCGATGTCGAATATGTGGTCGTTCCATAAAAGGTGGTCTGTGACACACATACCGAGGACTGAGAGCTTTTCGGTTTCCTCAATGCAAGTGCCACTCATGGATAGTTGCATGGTGGGTTTCGTTTTAACGACAGTAGACAGCATTGAGTTTTTGAAGCATTACATTCTACACGATTTTTGATTCCCCATTGGACAATGCTGTCGAGATCAGAATTTAATAAGCTTATCATACGCTGCCGTTCAAATTCCCCATCCGAAGGACATGGATGTGAATCTGAAAACGAATATGAGAAGCTGAGGGTACTGACGTCAGCGAAACAGTTTAATGGATTAGAAGTTTCAGACAAAAGATCATTTATAAAAATAAGGAAGAGATTCGGAGACAAAACGGAGCCCTGGGGCACACCAGCATTTATTTTGTGAATTTCAGACTTGAAACCATCCAACGGTCCGAACTGTAATTTCTAATCCAACGAAGAAGAGATTCATCGATACCAAATGCATGTGTATTGTGCATGGTCCAACTTACAGTGGTTCCACCAAGACCAAACACTGTTTAAGTACCCTATAACTTAGAAGCTATTCTCAGACTCAATAAATTTTAAGTGTCATTTTTAATGTCAAATAAAAACAGTACCTGATATTTTTCTTTTATATGTATTTTCAACAAAACCAACAATAACGATGTAACAGCATAAATGTATCTTCTTCAGTGTACACAATTTTCCTATTCCATTTTTTTTTATTTTAATTTCTGCATTCATTACAAATTTAAATAAAATTTGATATGCACATGATGCAATTGTACATACTTATGTATTATTATCTCAGGATTCAACCTGTGAGCTGTGATTTGATTATTTACTTATTTTGTAGTTCTTTTATAATAATTTCATATTAGTCCAATCGAAAATCGAAAATATCTACAAGAATTCGGGAGGGGAATTTTATAGTTTTTTTTTTAAAGAGTACTTCTCCTCTTGGGGATTCTTAAACCACAATTTTCCATTAAAAAACCCGCTGCATCACCCGCCATTTCGTAAAAGGTGTTTAAAAGCCTTTACTCTAGTCGTAAAAAAAACTTTACATTAGTCGTAAAATAGTAACTTTTGTTTACTTTTATAAGTTGACATGTTTTCTACAATTTTTTTCTTAAATTTTTTTTGATAGATCCTTCCTATAAAAAGTTATTGTTGAAAAACCAGAAAATGTTCGATTTTAAAAATAGTTTTGCAAGTTTATCTTATCCAATGTCCATCTGAACAAAAATCACTTTTGATACTTTTTATAGAACATTAACATTACTACATTTCTGTTTATTTAGATTTCATGTATGTCAAAAAACAAAAAAGATATAGCACGATAAAGTTTCTAATATTACATAATAAAGTGTCGATTGATTTTATTAAATTGACCCTACTTGTTCCCCGTTAGATTGACAAATATAAAATTACTAACATATTTGTAGAGAAAGGTCATACCTATAATTGTGTTTAATCTGTTTTGTTTCTTGAAAATCTAAAATTTGTCATCATATTTTGTTGACCTTTACACACCCTTTTAGTACGAAACTTATTGCCCCTCCCCAATAATTTTTATTTAAAAAAATCAGCCACATTGGTAAGCTAAATTTTGAGATCTTAGTCTTAAAAATCTGACCAGTAGAAATGAAGTTAGGATTTTTTGAAAGAAAAAAAAAAAAAACGATTAGAAATAAATTTATTTTTAAAAATAAAATAAAACAAACGAAAAAAAAAATCTAAAATAAAATAAAAACAATTTTTTTCTAATCGGCTTTTTTTCTCTTTTAAAAATCTTAACTTCATTTCTACTGGTTAGAATTTTTGAGATTAAGTTCCCAATGATTTTAAATCCAATTGATTTTGCAATGCTGTACAAATTTGCCATGATATTTTCATTACTATGAATTTCAATTTAAATCTAAAAACAACACCAACAAAATAATAAGTAGATAACAAAAAAAAAATTATGACGACTCAAATTAAAATTATAGTTTTTACCAAGTAATCCATCAACAAATCTCATCGAAAATAGTTCGTTATAAAAATAATTCGATGTCAAATTATGTTGATCCCTCTTATAATATTATGTTGACACTGATTGAACAAACCAAACAAAAATCAAGGATAAATGTAAATAAAAAAAATATTAAAATTAATTAATGACCGCATAAAACTATCGCTGATCATAAAACTCCCACGATCTCTCTATGATATTTTCACCCAAATAGATAAACCCAACAACTTTTCTGTCTGATTAACATACACTCTAAGAATTATACTTACGTTTCAAAATTATTGCAATGAAAAGCTTTCTAGTTTTCTCTCCAATAATGTAAAATCTAATAGGAGAATTATTATAAGTGTTGCATACTTTTCGGCATATTTCTGAAAAACTATTAAGATTTATGAAAAAGCAACAAAGCGGGACAAATATACAATCAGTAATATACAAATAGGCACCATATTATAGAATACATATACAGGGTAACACATATACAAAAGCAGAACACAAAACACACACAAATAAAATGTACATGACACCCCATACCATTTGCATAGAGAAAGCCCTTCGCCAAAACAAGATCTTTATCGATTTCGCGCAGGAGATCACTCTCGGACCAACTTCGACGATTCGGTGTTAGTAGAAAGCGTGTCTGTTTCCTGCGCTTAATAGCTGAATTTGCTGTAGCACTGCTGTTACCAGATTGCTGACAATTGCTAGCGCCACCACTGCCGCCGCCACCACCGCCGCTACACTCAGCTGGCTTCTTATGGCGTAAAATCGTGACAAGCTTAGGTCGCTTGCCGTTGTGTGACAGTAGTTGGTGTTCTAAATCACGAACGTGCGCAGCTAAATTAAAAATAATTAGCTTGTTAGTGTTATGAGAGAGAGATATAAACACAAAATGACAAGCACACAGAGGCAAATATTTCTAAATAAAAAAAATGTTTAAATAAAATAAAAATAAAAGAAAATATACTTTTGCTCTTGATCTACGCAGAGAACAACTTTTATTCTCTAAAGTGAAATAGATTTGCCCTAAATTTATATTGTTTCCTTTGGAGCGCAAGCAAATCGCGTGCATCAATTTGCTACTAATATAAATATTTTCCGCTCATTCATTAGCTAGAGGCTAGACGATCGAAAATAGCATTTTAAAAATAAAAAAAAAAAAATACCACACAAGTTCAAACGTTGTTTATTATAAATTGCTGGGCTAAATAAGAGAAACTGGCTATGAAATAGAACGAAGCTAAAAAATGTTAAGAGAGAATAATAATTGGAAAAAAAGAAAATGCTTGGTTGGTGTGTGGTGTGTCAGGTGGACTTATTGAGTTAATGTTCATGCAAAGTGGAACAATGTTTCAATTGCACCTGAAAGAGGAGGGAATATATCAGTCATGGCAATGTTTTTGTTAACAAATTAAGTACTCTTTCAATACAACTTTAGCAGATTGGAAAAAAATGCAATAAATTTAAAATCAAACGAAATACACTCATCATTAAATATTATTTGATATGATATTTTGTATTTATAGTATAAGTATGAAAAATTGTGATTTTTATGGAATATTTTGTTTAGAAAGTTTTTTTTCTTATGAAAATGCGCTGGCTGATGATAGAAAATATTTGATGCTAAATAAAAATAATGGTAGCAAAATGGAGTTAAAGGATGCGGAGACGCAACAACCCCACCTGCCTGTCCCTGCGTACGCTCCAGTTCTCGGGTAGAAAAACAATCTAGTTTTCGACAAGGCACTAGAGAGTTTTACATAGATTCTGACAAGGTGCTAGCAAGAGGGTTAGTAAAGGCTAGATCAAGGGCCTTGTCGATTACGAACCACTTTCCTAGTCGGGCAAAAAAAAAAAAAAAAAAAATTGGCTTATGTGGGACTTGATACCGATATCTTCTGCTTGGCCTTACCCACTGTTTCATACTCTAATGTTGTATACCATATTGTATAACAAAAACATAGGTATAGAATAGAACAGGATTCTCTAGAACGACATAGAACAGGTTTTTCCTCACAATTTTTGTTTTTTTTTTTTGGTGTAGAAGAGACATTCCTGATAGGGTAACGAAACATCCTCAACAAGTTTATACTAGGGAGGGCCTCACGAGTGTTTTAAAATTTTCTTTCGTCTAAATTTTCGGTACTGATTTCCCGCAAGGGCTTGCCATGTATCTGACAAGTTTTTCTCTTATACATTTTCCCTACTGAAAACTTAATATGGCCTTGCCGAAAACTAGACAGAAACTTGGCATTTTCCAACCGGGTTATTTGAAGGTACTTTCATCTCGCACATTTGTGTGATCTGATGAGTTCTATTAATAAAATAAATCTTATAATTACTAGATCTCTTGACTCGCCAACCGGGTAGTACCCGTTATAACCGGGTATCCCTTTATTCGGATTTCATTCGGTACCCTTTTTTTGTGGTAACTGAGTAGCCGGGTTCCTGAGTAGCCGTTGGTGTTGGGTGCCTGGTTATCTTGGCTACTCAGAAAACAATGATGCACGGGTAGTAACCCGATAAACAGGTATCAGGAGCTCTAGTATCTACTCACCTTCAGTATATTCACACACTTCCTTAGGGTTTTTGTTGGACTGTCACGCTGGCGGTCTGGGTTCACTTCCCAGCCTCGTCCACCTAATAAGTAAAAAGTTTTTTTCAGGGCTACTGCCTCTTGCGAGGAATTGACAAATCCTTCAAGAGTATCACTTGTCACGAATAAGTGCTGCTCGTCTAGCCGTTCGGATTCGGCATAAAATTAAAGGTCTCTGCCATTCCTGTCGACAGGCGCACACAGGAATGGTTGCGAGTCGTTAGTCACTAGAACCTGGTTCTTCACGAGCTAATGTGCCACCCAATTTATTTATTTATTTTTATTATTTTTGTTTGAATGACAATTAACATTTTATAATAAATTGTGTTTATTCACTAGTTTATTCACTAGATGTGTAACTTGAAAATTCTATTTATTACTACACCTAATTTTATGAATGGAATCATTTGGTTAAGTCTTGTTTCGCTTAACAACTGGCCTAGAGGTCTTCAAAAATACATAAAATCGAATAATTGATATAGAAACGAACTGACAGTAAACTTCAAACGTTAAGTCCCTAAATAATTTCTGTTTTTTAAAATAAAGTCAGGTTTATTTTTGGTAAAAAAAAACTTTAACATTTAGGTATTTTATGTAATACGATTAGTAAGGAAATTGTAGTAACTTCACATCACTGTAAACGATTTTAGTGCGATCATCACAGATCGCAGAGAAAAAAGGCATAAACAAAATGAGCAGAATAATTTTTATAGCACTTTTATCGTTTAGATGTACGTAGGAGATGGATGTGATAATATCGAAGGTCGTGACTAGAAATTGGCGTGCAATTTTGTTTGTTTTATAATATGCCATTCAGAGTTGTGAATGGATGTTGTGTGTGAATTCAACCGGATCAAATGGACAATGACTGACAGCTTACTTATGATATGAACAATTATTTATGTAATTTATTTGGATTAATTTGTTAAAGCAAATTGAAATAAAATTGAAAAAAAATGAAAAAGAAAACTGTTGACCTTTAGTTTTGTTCTAAATTTAAATTAATAATAATGTAGATTTGCACGGATGGATGGAGTGTATTCTGTTTAGAAATTTTAAATGATAAATATTTTCAGATATTATTTTTTTTTTAAGATTTATTTTTAAAATTGTGATAACATTTTTCGGTTTATATAAATAAATCATTTTTTTTTATTTTACGATGACGTTTAAAACTATAACATTCCTATTTTAAGAGAGCATGATGTCACTAAAAATAGCAAACCATAGACAATTTAAATATTTATTTAGTAATAGGTACATATTTTGAATGGAAGCAGTCGCTAAGTATTTTTTTCACATAAATATTCCAAGAAAGTGGAGTGTTGGATTTACGTATTTTTTTTATGGAGAATGCATAGTGTTCAAAACAAAAAAAAAATTACTTGTACCATAAGCATATATAAATGGAAAATTAAATAGAAATGGTTTATTCGTATATTTACTATGACAAAGTTGAATTTTGTGAAACACTGTGACGTCCATAAAAAGCGAAAGTTGGAAAGGTTTAATTCCATTGCTGTATGTTACTAGGTAACCGCCACGTTGTGGGTTAAATATTTTGAGGTTTTGATTTTGATTTTTCAGGAGTGTCTTGTTAAGAAGTCTGGAGTTTTAGAAAATTGTGTCACTTTTTGGTAGTGAATTAATTTTTGGTTGTCGATTTCCGGCAATTGGGCCAAACTTGTATAATTAAAACTGAAGATAAGTTTAATTTAAAATGATTTAAAGTTTGTTTTAACATGAATTTAATTTTGGTCTGTGGTATTAAAAAAATTATTTTAAAATAACAGCTTTGGAAAAACCAAGTAATGAATTATATAGTATGGTTTATAAATACAAATTATATGACTTCATGTAGTTTAGGAGTGCACCACTAAGGAATATTCATTTTTTTTAAACTCAAATTTAAAAGCGGAAAGACAAGAGGGACAGTTAAAAATAGAAAACATTCTATTTTATTAACGAAAACGATAGAGAGTTGATTTTTTTTTGTATATAAAAAGATTAACAAAAACTAAAGATTGTGAATTAATTTATAATCTTTATTCTTTTTTATAAAATAAAAGAATGAACTTGATATAAATTTTTGTTTCTTATTTTAATTTAACACTTGACGGAGAAAAATGTATATCAAATTCTCAGAAAAAACTTTCAATTCTATTTAGGTAGAAGAGTTTGGAGAAAGCATGACAATTTATTATTTAAAGTTAAATATATCATAAACTACTGGTTGCATCCTGAATTAAGTGTCTTAAATAATAAAAACTTTCTTTTCGGTTTGAAATATTGTTTTATATCCATAAATTCGATTTTGGCATTATCAATTTGAAAATTGATGAATAATTTCAGTAAAAGAAAGAAAAAAATTAAAAACATTTTAAACTAGCAATATTAATATTTTTTTTAATTAATATAAAAAAAAAAATGGAAAAAAAGTTAAATACAAAAAAAATTATTGTTTTCCTTGACTTTATTTTTTCCTAAAAAAAAAATTATTCATACAAATTTTAAATGCAATATTTTTGACTAAAAAAGAGTACCGATAATGACAAAATAATGATAAGTCCAACCAAGCCAATGACAAGATTTGAAGGAATATACCTGAACCATAACTTTATTTCTATTATTCGATTTTTTTTTGGCAAGATATTGGTATGCAGTGTTATAAAAACTGGTCTAGAGATAACATGTACAAAGTTTAATCAAAATCGTTAGAGCCATTTTTAAGAAAACTTGATAAAACCGAAATCGTTGTATGGCAGCTATCCGTTCCAGATGAGCTAAAACAAAAATTCAAATTAGTCTTATAGGAAATAATGTACATAAAAACACTTCACACCAAATCTAAAGCAATTCCGTTCAACCGTTTAGGCTCTAGCTGGATGTATATCATGATGCAGGACGTCTTGACTTACTTGGATTTCTCCATCATCGTAATGTTCGTTTTGATTACTACGTCGAAATTTTTTTAACGAACAATTTAAAATCATTGACCCATTTTCGAGACATTGAATTTTCAAAAATAAAAAAATAATAATTGTTTAAAAATCCAAAAATCATTTTTAAGAAAATTTCTGTACCTATATTAAAATTGTTGACATTTCTATAAGTATCTCTTGTTTAAAAAAGTTGGTCGAAATCGGTGAAAGCTTTAACGAGAAATTTGAACATCAAAAAATCGGTTATATGACAGGTACCGTTATTTACCGTTTTTGATATTTTTTTTGTTATCAAAATATTAATCTTAATACAAGAAGTAATTGAAATTTTTTTATATCAAAATCGTAAGAGCCGTTTTTGAGATACATAAATAACTTTTTGTATTTTGGTTGTATGGCAGGTACCGTTATTTTTTTAGCTTAAAAAAAATAAATTCCCCTTTTAGGCAATCTCCTAAGGACCTTAAGTTCAAAGATTAAAGAAAATCACCTGAGCCATTTAGGGTGCAGGTCGAGGAACAGACAGACGGAGAGACACAGAATTGCGACACCCCCTTTTTTTTGCGTTCTCTATATCATCCTAATGTTAGAGAAAATAATTCAGCCCTATCGAGGTATCCGTTCGGAGAAATTTTTTTTCCGATTAATTCGAAAACGGAGAATTTTCTACCGAGGTATCCGTTCCGATTGACAGATCGGACAATCTTCCGATAAAATGTAATGACTATCATCGCATAGCGATGAATTGCGTTCAGTTCAGAATTTTTGACAGTTGTGCGTTAAATTTCTCCCGAAATTCTCCGACAAAAAATAGTTGCGGAATATTTTAAGAAAAGTAAGCAAAAAAATATAAATAAATATAATTTTGTTTCGTTAGTGCAATGAACAACGAAGACGACTCAGCAAGAGAGGTTGGTTGAAATAACAAATAGATGATAAAGCAACACTATCCATTTTTGTGGACCAATTTATAAACTTTTAAACATCACAAAGATTTTTACTTATTGAATAAATCCGAACGAATGTGTCAAATGAATGCGACTGTATGCTTTATCTTTTTTCTTCCGAAGTGGATACATCGAACGAAATCTAGGTTCCGATCGGTACGGACTATCGTTTCGGAACTTTTTCCCAGCGGATATCTCGATAGGGCTGATTATCTCGATTTCGATTTTTTTTAAGAAATTTATCCTACAGTTCCTAATATCGCAAAGTAAAAGAATTACGCTCATTGCGACATTTTATATGACATCTTCTGTCATGAAGTGTTAAACCAATGGGAAACAACCACCCATTCTCCTTTTCCTGCAAATCGTCATCAAGTTTTCCTTAGAAAGGAATTGCTTAAAGAACTTTTATTCCTCCGAATCAACTTTGTTGACTTCATACATGCTTTCATGCTTATTGCATGAAAGTTGAGTTCAGGAGTGGACTGGGGGTCAAATGCCCCCCCGGGCTTTTAGATGCAAAAAAAAAATGTAAAAGTTTTGGTAATACTTATTCCTCCATACTCAATTTTTTAAAATTTTGATGAAGAATACTTTGTAGATGCATGGTGGTATCGAAAACAAAAGTCTGGGAGGTTTTTTTTTTACGCTTTGGCGAGGGTGGGGGTTTGAAAAAAGCGATTTTCCAATTTTTTTTCAGAGACATTACCACTTCAATAAATTTAAAAAAATATATGCCATGATACTCTGTCATTTTCCTTAAAGCCAAAAATCATAATCTTGGCAATCCGAACATTATAACTCAAGATATTAGTTTTAAAGCGAACCTTAATCGATTTTTTTTGGCTAGGATCCTCTTGAGGTATTTCATGAAATATCCAAGCCGTTTATGGAGAGAGTATGGCCAAAATTTCAACTATTGTTTTTTGTTTAAATTATCCAAGAAATTTGTAGGAGTCACTTTTGGGTCCTAATAACTCAATAGGCCATACAGTGCCTCCAACCGAGCTTAAGGGCCTCTAAAAGAGATGTAGAAGCCTCAAAAGAGCCCTTGGGCCCTTAAGGGAAAATAAGGAGTGCTAGGGCCTCTGAAAGAGATGTAGAGGCCTCCAACAGAGCTATAGAGTCTCCAACAGAGTTGTAGAGGCCTCCAACAAAGTTGTTAAGGCCTCTTAGAGCTCTAGCGCCCTATAATAAAGATGTAGGAGCCGCCAACCAATAAAGTTATAGGGCCACAAACAGATCTGTAAAGGCCTCTAAAGGAGCTCTTGGGTCCTTGAAGAGATGTTTTGGGGCCTACAAGAGAGCTGTAGATGTAGAAGCTTCCCAAGATCGCTTGAGGGCCACGAAAGCTCTATATTTACCCGTAATGAACAAAAAGAGCTGATACTTTTTTATACTTTTTGCTCACCCAAAGGCCCACCGGGCAAAACCCTGGTTGCCCAGTACGTCCCTGGTTGCGTTTTTCCATAAGTTAAAAGTAAATAGTATTTTTTTGCGTTAACAACTTAAGCCTAGTTTATAAATGTACATCAATGCGAAGTGAAATAAAAATTAACCAAAAAATAAATGCTTTTTTGTTTCGAAACAAATTTCCCCTTCTTTGTCGCCAACGAAATTAAATATTTAATTTTATCATGGTTCTTCACGCCTAGGAAATTTTATATGAAAAATTTCAACTCGCTTGCATGTAAATACTTACGCTCTATTAAACAAAACGTAAACAATTAATGGTTTGACTTTTTTCAGTTACTTTTAACATTTTCTTATTTTAGCGAATTTTTAAATCTTCAAATTAAAAATCACCACTAGTTTTTAACCAATGCATTCGTGTCTGTATTTCTTTTTCTACTTTATCATTCTTTGTACTTCAAAGATTAAAACCCTTGTTTATCAGTATCTTCATAAATAATGACCTAAAATTTTTGTTATTCGAATTTTTTAAACAAATTTTTGGCAAACGACAACAATAAACCGAAAAAATATATTCTTGGGGGAAGATACTTCATAAAATTGAGTTTAAATTCAATTTGTTTTATATCTTTGTTGTTTTGTTTCTTAATGCGTCCCAAAAGAATAATTTTAATGCTCAATTTTTATGAATCAATATTAAATTACATTTTCACTGCCGAAAAAAAAAACATTAAAATTGTTTACATCTCCAATTCTGTCTAAAGTAGCTACCTAATCACCTCTCCGTTCTAAATACTCTTTATGACGGCTTTGCCATACAAAATAAAACAGACACTCTCGTGGACGCAGACAAAAACGTTAGAATAGAAAATTAATACCTAGGGACGGGAGCTTTAATTTTCTACCGCCTGCCTGACTTTCTGTCCATGCTCACATACTACTCATTCACTTCACTTCCATAGATTTGAATTTACGTGAGCAAGTTGGGGGAGAGCCTGGTGTTCGATACATGACCGGCATATAAATTATAGGCACCTTTCATCATGCTTTTGAATCGTGACTTGGGTTTCAATGAAACAGATGGCGTTGGTGGAGGTGATTTTTTTTTCGGAGGAGAAGTCTGCGCGTTGACAAGAAGGACAAATTGTATTTCGGTCTACATCAGCTGCTGCATCTAGGTAAAAGTTTGAATGGATTTCGTGTAAATATTAAAGAGAAGTTGCTACATTAGGGTTTGAATGTTGAGTTTGAGAGTTTAGATGACGATTGATTTTTAAAAGAATATTTTTGTATTTACAAACGTGCTATGGTTGCTCATTAAGAGTTTTATTTTGAATACCTGCCAGATACCAAAAAATAGAAGAACACAGTAAAATTGTTGCTTAATGTTTTAATTTTCAACTTGAGTATTTATCCAAATTTGTAATGTACGAGTCACAGATAACAAAATTGTTCAAAACAAAGTAAATCCCTGAGAGTTATCAGAGGTTTTTAAAAAACTTTCCAACGAAAATTAATAATTTTTGAAAATTGTGTTTTATTCAAAATGGTCCAATACAAATTTATTTATAAAACTAGAAAACCAAAAATGGCGGATTTCATTAAAAATAAATAATAACCCTAACACAATATATATGAAGATACAAATAGTTTAGCGGAACAGAAAATAAATCATAAACATATTACAGTTCTGTAAATCACATCGGTATAGAAACATCGTTCAAAATTAAGCATTTACAGCGCCATCTCTCGGACTATAAGTGAATGCATTTGATTGTTTTACTGCTACATGCACTATCTGGAATGCATGATATTGACATGTGAGAGATTGGAAGTACGGTTCGTTTGTCTTAAAAAAAAAACGTTGCTTTCGGTTTATTTTTTTTTTGTTCGTCGTCGAACCCTAATGGAGTGTGCCACTATAATTATAACTTAATGAACCAAATAGCAGCACACACCACGATCATTTTAAATTATTAATCCAAATTAAAGTGGCATTTAGTACAGCTGATGCGCGTGTACATAGCATATAGTAGGTAGACGATACACATAGTACACTCTAGCAAGTAGTATGGTAAGCTTATCATCCGCATATGCGGAATACTTAATTGTGCTAATTAATTGGACAATGATTGTGTTTGGGTGGCTTAATTCGGTTAGAGCGGTAACATTGCAACAATTATTACCAACCTTGACAATTTAAGAGGATTTTGATGTTGACATAGTTATTTGGTTCAATTAATATGAATTGAGTGCATAGAATGACACGAGATGAGCATAAGTGAAAAATAATTTTGATGTTATGCTGTCACAAAAACAAAAAAAAACTTTAACGTATTATTTTGAAAATGCAATGAGCTTTATTGAAGGTAATATTTTTATAATCAAATCTGAACTAATTTTTTTGTTGTCACGACAAAGTACAAGTGAATCGAACATTGTATTGGCGATAGCAAAATTTTGAATTGTGCATGCACTAAAGGAACTACCCTGAAAATGTTAAACACAGTGCGAGCGTTAAGAAAATTGGAAAGGATTTAAGAGGAGATATTGTGCACATTGTTTTTGAACTTAACATCTAAAAATCAAAATTCAAGTCAAAAATAGTACAAAGGCAAAGTTAGTGGCACTTAAAAAAGAGAATCTCGATACTTCACAATACGACCGGAATGGAAATCGAGGGTAAACTGGTGTGCATTTTTTAGAATTGCCTCCATACAATAAAAAAAAAAAAACAATTGAAATATTGTTTAGTCAACACTTTGAGTATATGTTTTAAGAAAAACTTATCACACCAAAAACATAAATGTTTAAAAATTAGCCAAGTTCTTCTATACATATACAAAAACCTTTGCTTAATAATTCAGCCGTAAGAATTAGTGAGATCTAAAAGCACGCCAAGTTCTGAGTTTATTAATGTTAAATTTCAAATATTTTATGTAGAGTAGTGTGGAAGAACCGCAAAATTATCAGAGAAATCTGTTATTTAATGATTACTGACTTATTGAGTTATAGTCCAGTAACCTTGTCGTTTGTATGGAAGGCACCGTTTGCGTCAAATCTGGTATTTCTGATTTTTTGCTCAGTTGTTCAGGATATTGGCTTAGTAAATAACATAAGTTTTCGACCTCGAGCGCGACCGCTTCATAGTCAAGAATCAAAAAAAAAGCGATTTTTTCAGTTATTGTCGATTTTAGTCCTAAAGAAGTAATTCAAAATAAAAACATTGTTCTACGATTTCAAAGTAACCTACTTTGCTCCAATTTGAGCCCAAAACTATCTCTGTATAAAAGAAAAATATAACAAGCAGTATTATCAAATAGTATAATGGAAAATAAAGAATGGTTGACAAAAATGCATCAAAGTACTGGAGCTTGTAGGTTGAGCCAAAATAATAGGAAATCCATACCGGAACGGGGGTCTATATACCCCCGCTACGATGGGAGGGGCAATTATCTAAAAAAATGACATAAGGTAGAAACAACACTATTGAAAGACAATGCTAACACCCAAAATATTCTCCTATAGCTTACCCTAACCCATTCTTTAATTTTGTTTTTAAATAAAGTTATTTTAATTGATAGTTTTTAAGAAATTAATTTCCAAACTCAACATTCTGAAAAAGAATTTTCTACTATTTATGTAGTAAAAACAGGATCCTTGAAGCAAATTTATTTTTCTATATTTTTAGTTTGGAAATTAATTTCTCAAAAACTATCGATTAAAATAACTTTATTTAAAGACAAAATTAAAGAATGGGTGTCTGGGCTTTAAGAATATTTTGGGTTCATGGGTTCAGTCATACTTAAAAGATCGACAGTATAAAGTAATCTTTAGATCCTCTGAATCTGATCCCATCCTTGCAACTTCTGGCGTCCCGCAGGGAAGCCACCTTGGCCCACTGATTTTCATCTCCACTATCAACGACGTCGACTGTATAATAAAAGACTCTTTTATATCAGTTTACACCGATGATAAGAAAATCTTTAGGTGCATAACATCCCCTGCCGACTCTATTCTACTACAAAATGACCTTAACCGATTTTCAACCTGGTGCCTTAAAAACTTTCTTGAGCTCAATGTTAACAAATGTCGAGCTATCACCTTCTCCCGTAAGCGCTTTCCACTCCCTCCTAGGACGTATTTTATCGACAATGTGCCAGTCCCCTCGGTTGATTCACTGTGCGATCTAGGAATTATCTGCGATAGAGAATTGAATTTTCGTTCTCACATTGATAAATCCATCAAGAGAGCTAACTCCGCACTGGGCTTTGTGAAACGATAGGCAAAGGAATTATCCGACCCTTATGGCACTAAATCTCTCTATACCACATTTGTTAGGACTCTCCTCGAATATGCAAGTCAAGTCTGGTCACCTTATTACCTTAATCACTCTCAGCGAATTGAAGATGTTCAACGTAGATTCCCTCGTTTTGCCCTCCGCGGCCTTCCCTGGTCTGATGCACATAACCTGCCTCCCTACCAACATCGTCTAAAGTTAATTAATATGGACTCCCTCGGATTTCGCCGCCGAGTGGCTGATATTGTCTTGACCCATCCGCCCTTAGCTGGCAATATCGATTGTCCAGCTCTTCTTCAAAAAATCTCCCTGCAAACAAAATCCAATAATCTCCGATCTATACCTCTGTTCAAAATCAAGTTTCACCGAATCAATTACGGTAGCAACGAACCTATAAACCGTATGCTACGTACCTCTAACAGCGTGCACAACCTATTCAGACAGCCTCAAAACCTCCCTTTACCGTTCCTCGCACCCCTCCTAGCCATTATCTTTAAGTTAGTGTAAGTTTTAAATGTTAATCTTTAAGTTAGTATGTAAGTTTTTGCTTGTATTAAGCTAATAAAGTGAAACAATCTCTTGGAGGCGGGAGGGGCCTTTCTCCCCTCTCCCTATGGGCGTTTGTTGCTATATTTTCATTAGCATTGTCTTTTAATAGTGTTGTTTCTACCTTAAAAAACTCAAAAACTTAGGTTATTTACTAGGCCAATATCCGGAACAACTCAGCAAAAAATCAGAAATACCAGATTTGACACATACGTGGATGTATATAGTTACTGCACTATTACTTTACTAGTCAAGTTTTCGTTTCAAAATTAATTTATTAGGTAATGAAAGAAAACTTTGCCAGAGAAGCTCCATATAATTGATATTAACTCGGTGAAAATGGGCGGATGCCACGACCACTAAATGTAAAATCTAAAAATCTAAAATTTTAAAATTTTTCCTTTGCCTGCATTTTAAGCCCTACCGCTGCACCAAATTTCATGAATATACGACAATCAGAAGTGTTCCAAGTAATTTTTTTCCATTCCATGAAAATGGGCGGATATCACGCCCCCTGAATGGAAAAGCTTTAATTTTTTCCTTTGTATACACCATAAGGCCCACCGTTGTGCGAAATTACAAGATTCTACGATGTCAGGTAGTGCTCCATAATTTTAATGATCTGTCAGTGAGTTAGTTAGTTACGGTTTTTGCAATTTTTGCAGTCTTATATCTCGGGAATCACTGATACTGAGGAGCTGAAATTTGGTGAGTTGCATAAACCTGGTGAGCTAAGCAAATGCTGTGAGTTTAAAGTTTCTTACTTTATTGGTACTGAAGTTAGAGGGGGGGGGGAGCTCGAAAATATCCTGAGTTTGGTAAAAAGGGTGTAGTGCCAGAACTTGGCTTGATTTAAAATAATTTTACTAAGAATTTGAATCAAAAGGTTCTAGATTAAAAATAAGTCATAGAATAGTATTGCAGAAGTTTCCCTTATTTCCGCCGTTGATATTAGAAAACGTTGCACGTGCTTTTAATGGAAATTTTCCGAAATACCTTTTTTTATTTATTTTATTATTTAAATATGGGTTACTTATACTGTCGATATTTTGAAAATCGAAATTAAAAAAAAAAATCAATGATATTTTGATCAACGGTTGATGGTATCTTTTACCAATCAACATATTTTTCGGCCAAATTATGAAAGTCGATATTATAATTTTAGCTATATGACTGTAAGACCTTTTTAAGTGCAACCTGTAAATTGCACGGCACTAGTTAGAAGGAATAGAAGGAAAGGAACGATTCTTTTTGGCACAGCGGATTGGGAACAAGTTGTTAATTATCTCATTATATTCCTTATCATATTCCTATGACTATTGTTTTGTGTGATAGTTTTCACACCTTTTACTTCAATTTGAAATAAAAGAAATTAGTTAAGTTAAGTTGTTAAGTTTAATATGTGTATGCAAAAAAGAAAGCTTGCTGCTAGCACAACGTCTTTACACTTGTGATTCTTCAACGATATTATATCCATGTAATTTTGTATATAATTCAATGGCATTAACAACTATCGTATCTAATTCTAAATTTTGTTTGGGAAAAAATATCGAAAGATCGATGTTTTGCTCGATTTTTTCTAATTTTTTTTATTTTTATACCGGGTATCCCGAAATTCCCGCCACAGAAGAAAACCAGTTCCTGAGGTAATTTCTAGTCGAAAAACTTAAGAGGTAATTTTCTCGTTTTCGCTTTGTTTTCGATTTTGGAGTCCTAGGTTCACATCCTAGCCTCGTCCACCTAAAAAACTAAAAAGTTTTTTTTTCAGGGACACTGCCTCTTGCGAGGAATTGACAAATTTTGTTTATATTCGGATTCGACATTAAATTGTAGGTACCTTAGTTAGTCACTAGGCCTCGGTTCTTCACGAGCAGTTGCACCACAATTTTTTTTTTTTTTTTGTTATGTTCAACAACCTCTTGAGTGGGCTACCACCATTGCATTTGGCTGGAATTATTGCGATTTCATGGCTGCCACACCAATCATCGAATACCTTTAGTGGTGCTTTTATTTGAATTTAAGTTCGGCTTACGGTTCATTTTAAATTCTTATCTTTTCACATCAAAATCAACCTTTTTAAGAATTAAGTTAATCCTATATTTGATTTAAAATACCTATTGTATATTGAATTAACGGTTTTCCAAATGAAATTCACCCTTTTGCAAATAATTCACTTCTTACAAACCAGATTTTTGTACATTCATTTAGAAAATTTGCTTTGCAATAAGGTGAAATCGATTTCCAAAATAATCACGAGAAGCGCGAGTATCACGGTCCGGTGGAATTGTTTAAGGGGCGGGAATTCAACAGACTATTTCACTAAAACACTGTTTATAAATGTGTACTACATACATAAAAAGCTATTCGCAAATTAATTTTTTTGTTTGTCTCTGCAATTAAGTGCAAAACTTGTAATTTAGAAATAAGTCAACTTAATAATAATTTCCCACTTAAAAATACGACCCATTTATGTGTTTTATGGCTTCAAAAAGATGAGAGATGAGGTTGTGTATTTAGATATGAAGTTGTTTACCCAAAACTCTGAATGTTGCCTTATTTAGCTTAAATAATTACCATTCTACTTGTGTGTTGTATATTTTCTGATTCATAACTCATCTGGACAATACAGTTTGTTAGAAATCATCAGCCTTACAGCAGGGTTGCTTCTTGTTTTTTGTTTTTTATCATTTTAAAGCAATATAAAAGCATATTATTTAAGGATAAAAGCAAAACCAATATTATGTTCCATATGATATTGTTGTTAAATAAAAAATAAAACCACTCAAACTTATTTATTTGTTTGCAAAAAAAACAACACAAAATTTTATTACAAATAATTCATTCAAATTTGACAGCACGGTATTTTTTTTTTGTTTGGTTATACATAAAACATTTCTTTTTTTTTTGTTTAATAAAAGAAAACGACATGACAATAAAATTAAAATTGTTAACAATTCACATTAAAGTCGTTTGACTTAAAAACAAAACATCACATGAGAGATGGCGCTTTGAGCGCTTTTAATTTTTAGCAATATTATTATTATTTGTTTTTAAATATAATGTTAATTTTAATTTGTTTTGATTATTAATAAATTATTATAATTGCCAGTAATTCTCGCTGGCAAATTTATTAAAGTCATCAAATAAGCTCGAAAATAAAGATGATGATGATGATGTCTCTCGAAATTCTGTAAACCTATAATCAAATTCTACAAAAACAAGCAAAGAAATTAATTTAAAAAAACCAAATCTCTTAAGTGTTAAAACATTGACATTTTTGACAGATACAAAGCGAGGACATAGTTTACATTATTTTTTCATTTTAATTTTTAAACAATCACTCAAAAAATTATGGACAAGACACACATGTATGAATGTTATTTAACAAAAATTAAAAAAATAGTTTATAAATAAAAGCAAAAGTGTTAAATTTGATTTAAAACTAAACAAACAAACAAAAGCATTTTTTTGGTGTGTCCGGTGAATTTTGTGAGTGACTGTTGAATTTGGAATACATGAATGTTTTTCATATGATTGTTGTGAATGATTTAATATCAGTAAAAAGCTTATCTATTTGTTAATAAAAGACCTTAAAACCGTCCAACCAAGGGACAAACCAACTACAGCCATTACACCAACAAAACGCTTACTACTACTATGACCCACTGATAAAGCATCGATATTATTATTATTATTTGTTGAGGTGGAAATGTATGAAGAATTATCACAATCATCAACATTAGACTCACCATCTTGTTGCATTGATTGAGACTCTTGATGAGTGCTGTGATTGTTGCTTGTTGTTTTGACAGTTGTTTTTAGAGCTGTCATCTTGGAAGCACTGCAGGCAGAGTTCTCGGTCATTTCTTCACGATGTTCTTCTTTCATTTGACTTGTTAGCTTGGCGAATTCACGTAAATGCTTCGGAAGTTCTTTATAATTGGTCGTCGATTGACCTTCGAAGACTGTAGCTGGTGGTTCTTCATTTTCACTTCGGCTACCATCGGTTCGGGGTAGGGGTTGCGACTCAGCGCCACTCTCCCAATCACTATCAGAAGGCATGCAGAGTTTTGAACGACGTTCTTTGACTCGACGAAGGAATTCATCGCCAATTTCATCAGCGGTGGAGTGTCTTCTGGGAGGTGCAACGGGGACTCCAGCTTCCTGATTGATTTTGGAGATCTTGATGATCTTCTGTAGGCGACGTTCTTCACGCTCGGCAACTTTGTGCAACCACTCTTCGGCCATTTGCTGACGGAAACTCTCATCTTCTGTCAGAGGAGGAAGTTGCCTCTGACGGTAGGCTTCGCGGCTGATTCTTTGGTTCATTTGGACGCGGTTCATTTCGTCGATGAGGTGTCGACGTTCGTTTTCAAGTCTCTCGAACTCATGCTTTAATTGCTGCTCCTTGCTGGTGATGTATTTCAATTGTTTGTCGTGGATTTCCCGAGGAAGCGAGGACCGTCTCTCGGGAGCTGGTGATCGTCGAGCACTGACACAAGAGGTAATAGGAGTTGTGTCTATCAAGGACTGAGTGCTTAGATATGCCCGGCGAGGAGGTTGTTGAGGCCGAGGGGTCTGTGCTGTTCTTCGAACGTCATACGCTCCATGAGTATCAAATGTTTGAATGCTTGACAGATCACTTGTCGAAGCTGACATACGTGGTGCACGGATATTTGGACGTCGTCCAAGATAGCATATTTCTACTTCACGTTGAAATGGCTTACAGATATTCTCGGAGGACCCAATATCACCAACATACTTTATCCAATCGTCATGATGAAGGTGGTGACGGCTCTCAGTAGAGTCGGATATGTTGAACATACTCTCAGCACGTCGGAAACGATCGGGTGACGGCTTCTCTATTTTAATAGGGATTTCATGTGTCCTAGGCTGGGGCTGATGTTCGGAGTATGTTCTTTGACGGCTGCCGTTGGACGGTTGCTCCACACGAATAGGAATCTCATAGCTTCTTTGATGCTGCAGATTGGGACGTGTTCTATGTCCACCTTCTACTCGCACCGGTATATCATATGATCGCGGTTCGTGAGACAATATCGGAGCGGATTGTGGCCCAGTTTCTCCGGACTTCTCAATTATAACAGGAATTCTCATTTCCCGCCGCTGTTGCAGCTTGTGTTTGGATGTGCGATCGATCTCTTCGGCCAGTTTCTTCATTTGCTCCCGACGATTTGTTTCAGTGCTTGTGGTCGATGACACATGGCTGTTTTGTATTTTCGATTCCCTTGCCACACGATTGTAATCAATCACACTCGAGGGTATGTCATTTCCATTCAAGGTCGCCGGAGGCCTTCGCTTACCCGAATTTAATTCATCTTTAAGTAAATTCGAGAGCTCATCGAATTGTTTGAAAAGTTTCTCATGTTGAAAAGCATCAGATGGTTTTTTAGCTGTGGACGACGACGACTCATTTCTGTTGCCAGTGGTGGCGGTGGTTGATGCTGCCTCTTTGGCGCGCTGCCCAAAATCATCGAAAGTTTGTTCGCTCACTTTAGCATTGAATGTTCTATTTATATGACTCTCTGATGTTGAAGTGGACTTTGTTGTTACCGTCGAACCAGTTGCAGTTGTATCTGCGGTTAAAGTTGTTTGTGGCAGCGGAGGTACTGGTGGTGCTGGGGGCGATGATTCTACACGACTTGCTGATGCTGGTGGTGGCGCTGTCATTTGTGTGGTTTTTAATTTAAATGCTGACATAATATTTTCACTGTCGCCACCGGTCTGTGGTCTTGATTCATCAGTGGCGGATCGACTTGCTGTTGCCACAGAGGGAAAACTACCATCCAGACCGTTTGTTTTGGTTTTCGAAAATTCTGGAAAGAATCCAGATCCTGATGATGAATCAGGCTGATCACCTTCACTGATTTTTTCCCGTTTCGAATCACTAACATCGTATAGAATTTTACCGTTTTCCACGCACTTTTTCGATTCGAAAGATGACGTTTCGATATTGGAGTACCGTTTGGGTTGAGTTGCAAGAATTTGCGAACAGAATTGCGGTGCTGAACCGGTTTCTATATTAGAAAAACGTTTATTTTTGCCATCGAAAATACTATCGAAATATTCACTTGTGGGGAATTTCATTCCCATAACCGATTCACCACCAATCATCGCTGAATGATCCGATTCACTTTGTTGCATTTCTTCTTTGCTGTTAGATTTATTACTTTCACTAATAAACTTACGTTCCTGAGATTGTTTGTTAACTGAACAAGGTGTGTTTGCAAATTCTTTTTCGAGACAAGAGCTTCCCTCATCTTTGGTTGTTTTATCGATATTATGAATTCCGCTCTCAGTTCTCCTTGAAATATTTTCACTCGTCGATGTCATGGATGATTTTTGTTGATGTTGTTGTTGTTGGGTTTCATGAGTGTCTCGGATAATTGCCAACAATCGATGGTTATTCTCGTCGTCTTCATCATCATTTATGTCAGTATTTCCGTTGGGATTTGATAATTGTGTTGGTGGTCGTGGCGGCAGCGGTGGTGGTGGCGGAGAATCAACTTTACTGAATTTTGGTGCCTCAGAGTTGTTGTTGGCTTGATTTATAGCGTTTACCTGTTTGGTAGTGTACTCATGATAGCCACGACGCTCCACGAACTTTTTGTGCATGTCCAGAAGACTGTCCGCTGTGGAATCGCTTTTGACGGCATTTCTCTGAGAGGGTGACAGACAAACCAGAACATTTGGATCACTCTCGCTGGGAACACCTAGCCAGGAGTCATATTTTGATGGTGGTGCAGGAACTGGTGGCGGAGGTGGTGATTTTAATTTCTGACCCAACTGTGCTGCAGGTCTGGGTGGCACTTGTGAGAGGGTGATCACTGAGGTCTTCTCTGGTTTCGCTGATCCCAAAGACAACTGAATGTCCTCAATCTGTGGTAGATCTGGTAGGGGGTACGGCATATCTCTAATGGTCTTTGCAACCGTTGCCAGCTCTTCAAGAACTTCTTCACCATATGGCATAGAAGCTAACGTCTCTGTGCAAAGAGACCGAAGCTTCCGAATCGTTGGAGACCCCGTTTCGTCGTCGGATGTGTGTGCTCCTTTTGCGGTTAAAGGTGATGATGCCTCAGATGAAGCAAGTCCAGCAGCAGTATCGGATTCTGAAACATAGGTAGTATCCGTTGTTGTATCAAATTCATTCCAATCACAATGAGGTAATGATCCTTGATTAATGGCCGTACATTGACTCTGATTGGTGCTGTGTGACTGATCAGAGCCATGACTGTCGAGGGATTCTTGACGATCAAGGACTGAAGAACTAGGACTAACAAGAGGATTATCTAAGTGTTTGGTATTGTCAAGGGTTTGACTTAAATCATGCAACGTTAGGATTCTTGTTGTTGTAGTGGTGGTTGTGTTGGTGGTGGTAGAGGAAGACGACAACAATGATGAGGATGAGTTTGTATCAAATTTAAGTGTATGATCTGAACATGGCTGACCGATCATGAAATTTGTTATTGAAAATCCATGATCAGTAGTGTCTAATAACTCACTTTTTGGCGTCGAAGCTGACGAATTATTCACAATCTCGCGTATATTTTCCATATTTTTAATCGAACCGACAACAACTACGGCGGCGGCGGTGTTGTCAACAGCAGAACCGGATGGCAATGTGTTGCTCGTAACGATCTGGTCGATCGCGCTGTCACAACTATTTAAATTGTTCGCAATGGAATTTTCAGCACTCATCGAAGTGCCAGCACCAGAGACATCATCAGAATATTTGTGAGTATCTGCTGCTGTTTCTGACATAGTTTCTATTTTTTCGGAAATTATTTCATCGAGAACCTTGCTAAATTTCTCCTTCTCGTTCTCTAAATTAAGTTTTGTTGTATTTGGCACATCATTTTTATTATGGGATGGTAATAAATTTCGTTCGTTTATATTTTTGTGTACGGTAGCAGCGGAGGCTGTGGCATCGTCGTTAACAGGTGGTGGTGGAGGTGGCTTTTCGGATGGTGGAATATATATTTTGCGATCATTACTATCAATCTGTTGACAGGTTGCAAACATTTCGTTAACGCTCTCCAGATCGATGGTTGGTGTTTGAATGCGGACGTCGATGGAATCGTCTGGTTGGCCTTGAGAATAATCGAGTTCGAGTAAATCTGATACACTGCTGGATGCCGAATCAATATAGACTACTTCCGCTGCCTCAGATTGGGGGGTGAGATCGGTCGACCATGAGGAGCAACTTTCTTCAATCGAACCTTGATCGATGATCTTCGCCTCGACTACTGAGGGTGCGGGGGCCTCTTCACGGATGATGCTGGTTTTTGAATTGGGGAAATTTAGAACGTGTTTGTGTTTCTTGGAAAAATCGAGGTTGCTCTTGGGATAGACTGCGTTAGCTTTCTTAGGCGGATCGAGAAAAACGTCATCATCAAGATCACCATCAGCATGATGTACTGGAGGATCAACGCGATCGGAGCAGGAACTTCGTCGATCTGAATCGCTTAGGTCACTGTTTTCTTCTTTGATGACATCGAGGAAGTTTGGAGCGAGAAACTGAGGAAGGAAGTGTGATTCCAGAGCTGCACGGTTCTGTTGCCGACGGGTCTTATACTCCTGAGATGATTTTGGTGACAAACTGTCATTTTCCTGATCCATTGGCAGAGTTTGGATGCTCAACAGCGAGGAACTTGATGGCAAATCAGGAAAATCGTCAAGTGCTTCAATTGTGTCTGTTTCTGATTCTGCTTCAGAGATCACTGGAGGGTTGTCAGTATCACCTGCGGAGCTAGTGTCACTCATCTCTTGTATAACCACATCATCATCATCGAAACTTTTGCTCTTCTTCATGATCATTTGTATTTTTTCTGGTTGAGGTGACTCGACACGATATGCAAGTGGTTTCTCAATTTGACGAACTATTGGATGGTTGAAGACTTTAACAAATTCAGGAGAAATCATTTGTAAATCCTGCTTTACTTCAATAGCCTTAGATTGAGTTTCATTGGGGAGCTGTAATGGAGTCAGGAAGAACGAGCGTTTGGAAGATTTTTCTTCTGAAGATTCATTTGTTATTGCTTCTTCAATTGTTGGAGGCGATATTGATTGTGGAGATTCGTTTTGAATTGCTGTGAGGACACTTCCCTCTGACGAGGAAATCGATTCATCTTGAGACGTCTGATGATCGTAGTTTGGAGCTGGAAGATCACTTGTTGAATCTTCTTTTACAATTTGGTGTATTATTTCTTTTGGAAATGATGATCTATCAGAAGATTTGATACTTTCTTTTGTAGATGGCATCTGTTGACCAGAAGACTGTGACTGAAGATCACTGTCAGATGTCTCCCTCAAAATTGGATGAACTATTTCTTTCGGTTGATTTGTATGAATTCTCATCTCTGTTGGACAGATTGGTGATGTCTTTTGGGAACTTGATTGATCTCGTTTGGATTGATGATCGATAGTTTTCTGAACGTTTGAAAGTTCAGAAGAAAGACGTTTGTCAATTGCCTTTTTGTGAAGATCACTTGCTGGTTCTTCTTTCAAAATTTGGTGAATTATTTCTTTTTTATTTTCCATTTCGGTTAGACCATACGTCGATGTTATCGTCGAACTAGATTGCCGAAGTTCTGCAGAATCTCTCAAAGACTGAAGATCAATAGATTTTTGTTGAGAATCTTGAGGCTTTGCAGTATATTGAGAAGCGTGGATTTCTTTTTCCACTGAAATTGGAAATGAAGAAGAAACCGGTAAGCTTGATGGTACACACTTATTGCTCAAGTTTGCTTCGCTTGAGAATGAAGATTGCCTTTGCTTACGCTTTGATACAGGGAATGAAGTATTTGAAGAAGCTGATGGAGAACTGGATTGATGTGATTTTTTGAGTACACCCTGATCCTTTATTTCTTGTATTAATGGGATTGCAAACGGTGACGCATTTGTATGATTTAATTTAGATTCATCACGTAGTTTTTCGAAATTTATTGTTTTCTGCTCTAGAAGTGTTGACCTTGAGTTGTATTGTTCTGGATGATTAATTATCAAATCAGATAATGGAAATGAACTCTTTAGATTTGCTGAATTTTTTTGAATAATTTTCTGTGCAGCTATTTCAGAGGCAAATGGAAATGATGGCGCTCGGCTTAAGGATGTGTTTTCTGTTTTTTGGATTTGATGGAGGATCACTTTTGGTTTGTCTTCGTTTAAGTTTGTTGACTCTTTTGTTTCCTTTGACTCTGAATGCAATCTTCTTGATTCTTTCTGGGAAATTTGATGAGAGATCTCTTCGGACCCAGAGGGTCGTGTTATTTCTTTAACATTGGAGAGGGAAACAGAAATTCCAGAAGTACTTGGAAACCTTGATTTGTCGATGGCTTGTTTGTCAAGATCAATTGGCATTTCTTCTTTCATAATTTGGTGAATTATTTCTTCCTCATTTTGCATTGTAGTAAGACCATAAGTCGATGACATGGTCGAACTGGACTGTCGAAACTCTGCAGAATCTCTTAACGACTGAAGATAAATAGTTTTTTGTTGAGAATCTTGAGGCCTGCAAGTATACTGCGAAGCATGTGTTTCTTTTTCTACTGAAATGGGAAATGAAGAGGCAGCCGGAAAGGTTGATTGTTCAAATTGGTCATTTGATTTAGTTGAAGAATTTTGTAAATTTTTAGTTTCCTGTGAGTCTTTTTGATTGTTAATCTTTGATTTACAAGATTCTTCTCGGAATTTTGATTCCTCAATTTGTCCATCTTTTGAAATCGAAGTCGAATATGACTTTTCAGTTTGACTTTCTATTTCCGTAAGACCATAAGTTGATGTCATCGTTGAACTGGATTGACGAAATTCAGCTGAATCCCTCAACGACTGAAGATCAATAGTTTTTTGTTGGGAGTCTTGAGGTCTTGCAGTATACTGAGAAGTGTGTGTTTCTTTTTCCGATGAGATTGGAAATGAAGATGAAACTGGAAAGCTTGATTGGGTGAGAGAACTAGGTGATTTTGGCTCATAGTGAGATATTTTTGACTCTTCTTTTGAAATTGTATGAACGATCACTTTTTCTTTAATCGGACTTGGCGTTGATTTCGATTCTACAAAATGAATATCGTTAGATTTTGACTTATATTCTTCAGATTTGATATCGTTTGTTGATATTCTATGCACAATAACCTTTGCTTCACTATCCAAAGGATTGATTTCCTTTTCAAATGTGTTTGTTTCGAAGAAACCCGGCCTAAATGATGCTTGATTTTTCAATGAAACGGGAAAAGAGGTCCTTATGGGTTTTTTGTTGAAAGAAGATTTCAATTCTGATGAAACCTCTTTAAGAATTTGATTAGCTATCGTCTTCGAAGAGTTGTCTAAAGTTTTCATGGATTTTTCACAAAATGGAAAAACTGGTTTAGCTGTGGTCTCATTTATGATGGGGTGTACGATCACCCTCGTTGGACGAGTGATTGGAAAAGATGGTATTTTAAGAGGTTCAAGGTTTTCAGCTCTTTGGGGAGATTTTCGACTGTTTTGTGTTGATCCCTCTCGAACAATAGGATGTTCTATTACTTTCGATGGATTATCTTCAGTTGAGTTAGGTGAACTTTTTGGTGATGATTCTTCCGGGTTATCGTTTGCTTTGGATTGCCCTTCAAATTGATCTTTATTAAGTTCGAATGACTTTGAAAGATTTTCAAAACAAATAACTGGTGACCTTGACAAAGGGGAAGATGAAGTTTGCCGGCTAATTTCAGATTGTTTCGAATTTGTTTCACAATTTTCATCTTTTATTATTTCGAGAAGATGCGAATGAAGTGGGTTCTCAAATGAAGATGGCAATGGTGATGTTTGTGTAGAGTTTTCTTGCAAAATTGGTATTAAGACCACTCTTCTTTTTGTATCTGAAGGCTGAGTTTCCACATTCTGTTTTGACACTTTACTTTTTGTTGCATGATCTTCCTGATGAAGAATGTCTTTTTTGGAGAGATTTTGTGTGAAAATATCTTGTTGATCAATGTTTAGTCTTTTAGAAATATTCTCAGCGAAATTCTGTGTAAAACTCGTATGATCGGTAACATTACCAAATTTATCAAAAGTTCCAGCTGATTTTGGTGATGTTGGTTGTTTGCTCTTCGATTTATCACCCGATGTTGAAATTCGATGAACGATCGATTTATAATCGGTAGATTGTGGTAGATTATGTTGCGTTGCCACTGCTTTTTTGGACGAAGAACTCTGTTGATTATCTTCACGCGAAACCTGATGCACGATCACTTTTGAGTTATCTTCTTTGACATTTTCTAACCCTGAAACTTGATGAATAATTGCTCTTGATGGCCCATGGACGCTTGGAAAATTGTCCAGTATCACTTTTCTGGGTTCATATACAATCTCTCTCGACGGTTGTCCTCGGACATTTGAAAATGATAATGTTTGAGTTGTAGAGCTCTCGACTGCTTTAGTTGAGGTCTGCAGAGAAGAAGTATTTGTTCTTTTAGCTTTTTTCTTAGTGGAAATTTGTTTAGAAATTACCTTTTTCGACACATCAACTCCATTTTTGGATGCTCTGTGACTAGAAGATGAAGATTGTTCTTCGCGATGTATGATCACTTGAGATTTGGGTTCATGAATTGATGGATCTTCCTTTGATATTTGATGCACAATCACACTTAATGATTCCTCTGATGGATTTGAATGAGTCGCAAATTGGTCTGAACCATTTTTAGACTGTACGATCACCTTTGACACCTTTGACGACGAATGATCTTCTTTCGATGAAAAATGTCTTAATTGGTTGTTTGATTCGATTACTTCCGTTGCACTTTCCGTACTTTTTGACCTTTGTTCCGATATATCGCGCACTTTTTCCGAAACCGATTCATTAATTCGCGTAGTTTCTATCGTTGGTGCCGTCGCCGCCGCTGCCGACGGTTTTTCGGCAGCCGACGCTGCTGCATCCTTTGTATTTGCTGACCCCGTTTTTAAGCTATTTTTACCCGAACTAGCTTCGTTGACAAATGTTTCTCTTATCACTGAATTCCCTAGCGCACTGTCTCCTAGATTGAAAACAGCTCTATTCAATTGCCCATCTTCGATTTCTGTAGATTTTTTAGAAGTAGAAGAAGAAGATGAAGAAAAAGTAGAAGAATAATTAGATTGTTTGTGTATTGTCTTGTCTTCTTCACTACCACTAAACCTATCTATGTCAACATTGCTTGCATTTTCGTCGATTTCCTCATTGCTCAGCGGTGAGATAAGAGAGGCTTCATCAACATTGACAACTACGACGACATTTTTTTCTTCGAAAACACTTTTTTTTGCGGAGGTGGTGGTGTATGAGTTTCTAACATCAGCCGGTAAACTTGGCTCGATGCCTGGCAATGTTGTTGTTGTTTTTCTTAAAGTTGTTGTTGATTCGACAACTTGAATTTCTTGTTTTACCGATGACGACGACGTACTTTTATTTTTATTTTTGTTTTTATTACGATTATTATTTGTATTATTTTTCTTACGATAATTAGGCATTTTGAAATATTTATATAATTGAAAATTTTATTGTTTTTTCAAACCGAAAACCGCACGTTATGTTAACCGTCAATTTAAATTAGAAAAAAAAAGAATATTTCTCTCGTTCGTTCGTAGGAATTTTCGTGATATTTATATTATATTTTTTGTATTTTTCAACTCGATAACGCGTTGGACCGAACTGAGACTAGACCTGATTTCACCGACAAAATATAAATGCCCACCAAAAAATCACAAGCATTTAATTCACAGTGAGGGAGAGCAAACGACGAAGAGAGCTTTTAGAGCGGATTTCGTAATTATTTTGTATCTTTTTATTTTTGTTTTGTTTTTCTATCCGAAAAATCGAAAATAACTATAAATTATTATTTAAAAAAAAAAACAAACAAAAAAAAACCTTAGCTATTCTTCTTTTATTTGGGAAAACATTTATAAATAAATCTTCAAAAATACACCATCGCACCGAATAGCAACGAACAGCGGGCACACTTCTTTGTGTATCCAAAAGATACTTTTTACTTTGTGTGTATTTTTATTTGAGAATGAAATTATTTTTTGAAATTCATCCAAATCAAAAGATATATTCTAATATTTGACCGCCAAATTAAACGAGAACAAATTATAAAAAAAAAAAACAAAAAAACAACACAATAAATTAAATGCACATCATCAACCGGCGTTTTGTATGAATTTTGTTTCGCATAAGATAAAAACGTATCTTTTTGTTATTTGTACTACCGCACGATCAGTGTCAGCTGCTTGTCACCTGAGTGAGTAAAGTGACTGTGTGAGGCATTTTGAGTGGAATAGTTACACTAGGTAGGGTTGTTTGTTTATTATACATAAATTAATGGTTTGAGTACAAACAGAGAGACAGAGAGACAGAGAGGGAGCAAAAATGACAGGGAGACTAAAAACAAAACTAAGAAACGAACAAAAAAAAAAAACACTCAAAAGAATTTTTTTAAATTTTAATTCAAATTAGTTACTATTTGATTTTCTAATTTAGTAGATGCACGTATGTAGAATTTTTATGTGAGAGAGAGGAAATATTAATTAATTTTTTTAGCACGTTTAATGAATTTTCCACAAATGGATTGAATTTATTTTTTTTTTGGTCGAAAGTCAAAGTCAGAAAACAAAAAATAATAATAAATTCAGGAGAGTATACGTTTTGACGACTGCTTTCAAAGCGAGCAACCCTACAATTAACCTGGTGTGAGTTGAAAAAAGGGGGAAACACTGGTATTGCGACTGCGCTTCCGTTTCAATTAATCGCACTTTGGCTGGATACAAAAACAAAATCAAAACAACAAAATCGTGGCAAAAATATTGTTGTTGCTTTTGGTTTTTATTTAAGTTCACAGTAAATGGTTAATGTTATTCTTTGGGCCGCCGAAAGTTTGTTTGGATTAAACCGAATACTGTGGCGTATGAGTAATATTTTTTTCTTGTTTTTTCTGTTTTGACTTGTTGAGTTGGTTGTGAGTGAGATGTTGTTGTTTATTTTCGCAGTCTTATGTGAAGGGCCATTCTCTTTTTGTATTACTTTATTTATGTTTCTTTTTAGTTTTAACAGACAAAAAGGAAGATTTCTTTAAGAGGCACAGTCGTATGTTCTTGATTTTTTTTTTGTTTGTAAATTGTTAATTGCGTTGCTGTTTCGATGTCAGAAAACATTTCATTATGCAATGTAATTAATTGACATAGAGGTTTTACTAATTATAGTTTATGCATGATGTGCATACAGATCTGCATTGATTATTGTCGGTTTGTGATTTGTAGGTTTGAGGACAGGAAGAGAAAAACATGGAAACAGGGGAAGAGCTAGATATATGAATACATTATTTGATGGTGCGATAAGAGTTGAGATCATTATTAAATTGAGGGTGGCATTTACAGGTAGGATAAATGATTAATATTAATTCATGCCTAGGTGATGTTTTATTATCATATGTATATGTACCTATGTATTGAAATTAATTTTGAAATTAGTAAGAGTTTTTTGCCTATAATCCCGAAAATAAGTTAAGTTTTAGTTTAGTTCTGCTGTTCTTATTTAAATAAAAACGATATTTTTATAAAATTTAAGAGTGCAGTAATCATACGGCAATAAGCATCAGTTCTCTGAAATTAAAATCAATCAATTGCCTTCTCCATGGTGTGAGTAAGTATATGGAGATATAATGGTATCTTCTTGCTGTGAATTGTATAAGAGTCGGTAAAAATCGACCAAAATTTGTGTCTTAGTAGGGTATAACAGACTGACTGAAGAGCCCACTGTTATACCTGAGCGACGAAACACATTCATTTCTGGAGTTTAGGTCACTTGTACTTTTAAATTGAGCTATGAATTATAACGAATTTCAGAAATTTTCTAGGTTTTAAGGCTTTGATTGTTTGATTTTTCGTGATAAGAAATTAATACTATGCCTTTTCGTGCTGGGCCCTTATGGCAGATGTGAAATAAATTGCCTTTTTGCACTTAAAAAGACACACACAAAAACAGTACCTAGTTCAAGTTGAATTACTCCAAATATGGAAGAGTAACCTTTAGTCAAGCAGCGCAAACACTATTCCACTAGCAATGAATTGATTTTTAATTCCAAAGTTCCCTTTTTTACTTGCGATATTCATACATAGGTACTATACTATATGGTAAGTTATAGATTCGTTAAAAAAATCGAACCCGAGATAATAATTTTCCCTAACATTACGATGATAGAGAACGGGAAAAAAGTGGGCAATTCCGTCCGTCTGTCTGTCTGTCCTCGCCCATAAGTTTTTTTAGTTTTTTTTTAGGACCAAAAATAACGGTACCTGCCATACAATTTTTTTCAAATGATGTTTACATCAAAAACGGGTCCGAGGATTTTGTTGAAAAAAAATTCAGAAAAGTTAAATAAATAAATTCAAAAAATTGGTTATTTTTGGTACTTCAGCCATTTTTTGGTTTTTGGTTTTCTCGAAAACCGTTATGTTGAAACTCAGCTCAGCAAAATGTTTACACGCAAAATAATAACAAAACAAATTATTATAGAGAATTTTGTTTGTGTTTTCCGTGTAAAACTTTTACTGAGTTGCTAGTCACTCTCTCAAAACACTCGGCTATAACATTTATAAGGTATGTCCCTTTACTTTGAGTTTCTGTAATTTGTAGTCCAAAGTCCTGTCAAGTTCATATAAAAGAAATGAAATTGACAGAGTTTGGAACAAAATGGACAGCAGAGTAAAGGAACAGACATTATTATAGTGTAAGGTAGCAGAAGCACTAGCTATACAATGAAAAAATTGGTAACATTTTTCAAGGGAATTCTCATAATACAAATTATTTGTTTTGCATAACTTATGTTTTACTTAAGTACAGTTTAAATAAGATCAATTATAACAATTTATTCCAATTTTATTTCTGTACTTGTCAAAATAGAAGTTTATTAAATTATTTATCGAACGTCAAAAATAGTGCATTGACAAAAACTAAAATAAATATTTAGGTTATCTTTTAAGTTTTAACTAATCATAATAGTTTAAAACGATTATGAATACGGCCCATTAACTTAAAAAAAAAAAGAGTTTGAGAAGATTGTCTACCTATGATACAAGTTAAAGGCAGTTTTTCGAAATGTCATCAATTGACTCTACAGCTTTTTAATGCCTTATGTCGTAGCATTAGAAATAACATTCGGCAAAAAAGTATACAGCTTACAGATATTTAAAAACATATTTTTTGAATATTTGATAGGTTATCTGAGCGCGAAGATACTGGTTAAAGCATAACCAAAGCATTTGACCACACTAAAAAGCAATAAACAAAGAGAAGATACTAAGAAAATGCATTATCTTAATAAGTGCACTGTGTTCGTTATTTCATTCTGGCTTTTTTTTAAATGGGAAAAGAAGGAACAAATTAAATGTATGAAATCATTTTGCAAATTTTGACTGTTTGCAAAGGAATTTTGTTTGGGTTTCTATGAATACTGAGATACGTTTGAAATATCAATCAAAATCTAGATTACTTGTGGTAGTTTTTTTTTTTTTTTATTAAAATTGAAAATACTGCTAAAGTTTAAAATTAACAAAAATAAAATTTGAATTAAGAAATGATAAAAAACTTTCTATGATATATGAAATCTAAACACAGTATACCATATTGCTTGGGGGGGCTCAAGCCTCCTAAGACCCCCCTGCGTACGCAACTGGCATAGACTGTTGGTGTAATGTCGAAAATCACTTGTTTTGGAACTCTCCATTATAGTAATGTTAGTTTCGGTTACAACCTCAATTTTTGTTGATACGAAAACAATGCCAGAAGCTTACTTCAACAGTACCACCTCAAACTTGAAGTGTACCTTACCACTCTCAGCGCATCAGCTTTAATTCGCCCTCATTATATTTCAAATCAATTTATTTAACCATTTTGGTCGAGGAGAAAAAGTGTGTTGGCAAGAAATATTTTTTCAATGCAATTTTAATCGCAAACTGTCAGGTACTTATGTTTGGAAATTTTGCCGCTATCTTTCTTTTAAACCATCACTAAACAAACAAGGTCGGAACTGGTTCAAAATTGTTCTCCAACTATTAGTAATTGAAATCAGTCATTTGAAAGAATAAATGGGCGAAGATGGAGTGGGGGTATTTGAAGCACTGTAAGGTAGACTACATCGCCCGGGCTAATAGCTACAAGTGGTTCTGATGTCAAAATCCAGTTTGACAGCACTATCTAGAGTGAATCGCATTCATGTGATATGACCATATATTTGAAGCAAATCGGTTAAACGATGTATGCTCTGAGACTCACGCACGCGCAGAACGATGACGAAAATCACTTTTTTCCATCATCGTAATGTTGGATTTGATTAAAACATGAAACCAATACTTGGCCTCTAGAGCGAGTAAAAAATTATTCTGAAAATGCTATAACTGGTTAAAACAAAAAAAAATATTAAGTAAATAATTATTCCATTTATAAATAAGCCTTTTAATAAACCAAGTTCAAACATTCACAATAAAATCGCTTTACTATTGATTTAGGTAAATCTACAGAAGTGCTATTTTAATGACATTGGGTTATTTCTAGACTTCTGTTTTTTTTCAAATAAAACATGTAATGATTGTTTATTTTTGTTCTGATGTTGCATTCACATTAAGAACAGAAGAAAAATAGTTGAAGTATGCGTTTGTTTTGGTTATATGTCATCTAATCTCTTATTATGACATCCACATAGAGCAAGATATAATAATTAATTATTAAATAATAATAAAAAAAAACTGTCGATCAAGATTCTGACAGACATACATACGTAAGACATTACTTCTAAACTTTGTACATACATATGTAAATATATACAAAAATAAAAATGATTAAGAACAGCAATCTTAAAGTTCGTGAATTTTAAATCATTCATTAATGCAAATAATGACTTATCAATGATAAAATGATTTACAATGTATCATTTTATCTCTATTTTCATACATATTATAAACAAGTAAATATTTGTCAGGAAAATTAGTTGAATAATTAAATCATTTTATGAATAACAAATGCAAAGGCCTCTTTATATTTTATCAACACACAAAATTTATTGATAAAGAAAACCATCAAGTGCCAACTTAACTAGAGGCTTATTATTAATTTTCGTTAAACATCTATATCTACCTTCCTACTTTAAATGTACATAAATGGCTTGAGTTTTCTTACAGAATCGTTATCGTAGTCGCTTATCATCAAAACACAAAAATAAGTAAACTATAACATTGTATGTTTTTGAAATACACAAGAAAAAAATCTATTCTCTTCACAATCATGAGTGTTATCTTTAAGCCTGGCGCCTACCGCTTAAACTTCAAGCCCAAGAAAACTGTAAATTTTTGCAAATAATGACTCATTGCCAAAAACAAATCAAAATAAAATACAAAACGACGAAATAGCACTTATACAAACATTATTGGTAGAACCGCAATAAAGAACTTGCTAATTAGTTCTATTCAGCTACACAAGGTCAAAGAAGAGCTTTAAAATCAGCTGTCAGACTTTTTATCATCAAAATGATACAAAATTACACAACAATTTTGTATTTCAGAAACGGTAGACAGGTACATATGATATGTGTAGTCTTTACATTGTTTTTTAATCAAAAACTAATCAGACTCTCTCTCCCACTTTATTTATTAGCTAAAAAATAGATTTAACGATAAAAAAAAATGGTACACGAAAAGTGCTTTAACGTTAATCAAATATTTTGTATCTTTTTCACAATATTTTTTTTTCTTTCGTTTCTTGTTTTGCTGTCACGTCTTAAAGTCAATATCGTAGATTATGATCTCAGTCCATAAAATGGTATTTTTGTTTAGTTTATTTATCTTTCCTTTCATTGTAAAACACCGTTAGTTGTATCGGAATATTAAATTTTTAAATAATATATTAATATAAAATAAAACACCACAAATCGTATCAAATGCTAACCGTATACTGGTAGTGATGAGCTAAGAGGTTGATCGTTACCACAAATAAGGGGCAATCCGACTATACAATCGATCACGCTTTGTTTTTTTTGTTTGTATCTATATACAAATAAATCCGCCACCAATACACCTATACTAGGTGCAAAATACTAACAAAAAAATAAAACCAAATACATCAAAAATATAATAGTTTACTTTTTGTGTTTAAATAAAAATGAATAGGTGCCCCAAAAGAAAAAAAAAAATAAATAAAATTAAAACAGCACCAACACTATCGATTACGCAAAAAGCTAAATAAAAGTACATTGTTATCAAATTCAATTGATGATGGCGGGGGGATGTCAAAAGTATCAACAAAAGCTTGTAAACAGAGAATCTCTTATCAACTTGTTTGATTGGACAATAATAGACATTTTTTTTTTACAGTTCATTATTTTCAATTATATTATTCTACACGCAACAAATGACGTATAGTGGGATCGACTAAAAGGAAAAGTTGGAATAAATTTAAATTAAAAAGAATATTGAGTCACACCTTGTTTTCGTTACTACTCATATTTATAATATACTAGCCAGTGGCGTAGCTAGCCTTCGAGGGGCCCCGTATCAAGAATTAGTACGGGGCCCCCTCCATAATTACAAATTAAACAAAAAACAATTTTAACAAAACTTAAACTAACAGTAAAACAAACTCAAATAAAAACTTTCATGCCTTTGTTTCCGCAAATTTATTAATTAAATCATCCATTTCTGACGATGATTTCAATTTTTTAAGCTTTTCAACTTCTTAGGGCATGATCGCTTAGTCCGACAAGCGTTCTTGTCCCATAGAAGTTCTTAAATTTTGTTTTATTATTTTTTAGCTAAGAGAATGTTCTCTCAGCTGTTGCTCTCTTCACCGGAAGCATCAAAAATAAAAGGCATGCCGTTTTTGCTTCCGAAAAACTGTATCCAAGGCTATTGTATTTAATTAGCAATAACTCTGTGAGCTCCTTAGTTCAATGAATTTTTTTTGAATTTCTAATTTCAAACAGGATTTTAAAGAAATTAGTTGTTCAAAAAGATCAACTGACAGGTCCTCATTGTATTTAGCAACCTGTTTTCCTTCTTTTATTTTTTAAAACAGTTGTCTATGGACTCGATAAGCAACCCTGAGAATGATTTTTGATTTCTTAATTCTCTTAGTCTATTTAAAACATTACTCAGTAAAATATTTGTTTTTTTTTTGTAAATCATTGTCTTTATGCTGTAAGGCTTTGGACACAGGGTTAATGATTTCGAATAAAGAAGAAAAAAACGAGACCAAAACAATGAATTCGTAGCTCTCTAAAATGTTAATTATATTTTTATTTTCATCACGTTCATCTTTTTTTTTTTAAATTAAACTAAGTTGGTTATGTTTTAAAAATGGGTATTTATGTTTGTCACGATCAGGTGGGAATGAACTAAGTTGGTACAATGCTAAAAATACCTGCAAACAAAAGAGATTTTTTTATTAATTAAATTAATATTAATTTTTTTTCAAATGTTTTTCAGTTTCTTACAAACTTATCTCGGTTCTGGGCCCCTGTATCTAGGGGGTCCCGTATAATTGATACGGGTGATACCGCGGTAGCTACGCCCCTGATACTAGCCAACCCGTGGTCGCGTTGCTTTTAAAATTATTAAAAGAAAGGAAATAGACTTTGATTTTGTTGATTGCATAAAGTGCGCACTTTTTTACATTCTCAAAACGATTTTTTTTTTAATACAGAATTTTGAAATACAGAATTTTGCTCAAATAGAAATTTGATCATAAAGAATTTTAGAATACAGAATTTTTTTCATACAGAATTTAATGTAACCAGAATTTTGAAAAACAGTATTTTGAAATGCAGAATTTTGAAAACAAAATTTTGCCATACAGAATTTCGACCCCAACCCTGGTTAAACATTTACTTTTCAAGATATTGAAGAATAAATTAACCAATTTTCTCATAAAACTAAGAAGAATCCGCCTAAATGATAAGTTCATCAAACTAATTAAATATCATCTTTATGCTTTATTTTTTATATCTTGAAAAGTAAAAATTCGAAAATCATCTGGTAAGAGCATCAAATTTTGAAAAAAAATATTGCTTTATAACGTAAACTTTAAAAAAAAAAAATTGTTCAAACAATTTTTTATGTTTCCAAATTTTGATCTTCAAAATTAATTTTTCAGAAACAAAACTATTTAAAAAGATGATATAAGAAAAGATTTCTGGCTTTGCAAAAAAGTATATCAGGATATTGTAAGTGTTGCCATTGTTTTTTAATAACTTGTGTTCTGTTTTAAATATTTTATTTTAAGGAAACTGCCCCTCTTCTCTTAACGAGGGGGAATAGACCATCCCTTCTTCGAGATATTAATTTTCCTTAACATTACGATTATAGAGAACGCGAAAGAAGTGTGTACCGCAATTCTGTCTGTCTGTCTGTTCACACCCTTATAGCCTAAACGGCTAGACGGATTGTCTTCAAACTTAGTACATAGTGTTTTTTGACTAATATTTCCACACGTATTTTAATTTTTTTTGGACCGAAAATAACGGTACCTAATTAAATAAGGAAAAACTACTTTTTGATAATTTTTTTTACTTTCAAAAATTGGATATTCCAGTATATCCATTTTTTTGGTTTTTGATTTTCTCAAAAACAGTTTATTTGAAGTGTTTAATTTTTTTTATTGTAAAACTTCTTAAAAGTATAAACATTATGGTGAATGATAATGAATGAATAATATGCGAAAAAAAATACAAATTAAAAAAAAAAATTAATTGGTCAATATTTTTAAAACTAGGTGAAAAATTATTTTTTATTATTTTGTAGAATACTTGAAAAATCATAATTCTAAATTCAAAAATAACGGTACCTTCCACAAAAATGTTGAAAACCCGTTAAGAAAAAACTTATTTTTCTCGATAACCGCTCCAAGAGTTTTGATAAAAAGATGAGCGTTTACTGTTTAAGGAATGGTCAATATTTCGATGAAGACAAATTTTAACAATAGAGGTTAATAACGGTACCTGTCATAGAACCAATTTTTTTGTTTTCAAATTTCTCGTTTAAGGCTGCACCGATTTCAACCATTTTTTTATAAAAGAGCTTATTCACAATTTAAATAAATATGCATATGCAAATTTTCAAAAAAATTGAATGTTTTTTTTTTAAATTCAGCATCTTGAAAACGGGCTGATGAATATTTTTTTTTATTTTTTGAAATGATACCATAATATTTTGGAACGAAAGTTGCTTTTGGAAACAAAGCTACATTAAAGTTGTTAGCTACGAGAGCAAGTTTGTGCGATCCAGTCGTGCCCATTTTTTTTTTGTCTCGACTAAACCTACACTCTCAAGCTTTTTGTCACACCCAAGGTGAATCACCCTGTATAATGGGTTAGGTTTAGATTACAATGTATTTTAAATTATCTGTTTAAAATAATTGAGTAATGGCTCATGGAATGAATCTACTACGAGTACAAAGTGGGCGTGTCCCTGCCGTTTTTAAGGTTATGTAATTTTAATTTTTAGTAATTTAATTTAAATCCAAATTTTGTATTTTGTTTTCCCACTGTGTGATAGCTGGCAGTCATCATTGGTAAAGACACTTTATCTGCAACTTCAGATAACTGTCGAGACATAAAGCAGCAGCTCATTATTGTGAGATACTCATTGTCATTCTAAAATAAAATATATTTAATCAACACTTCCCGAGTATGACGTCATTGTCAGCAGATATAAGACGCAATTAAGTATCTACTTGTCATTTGTGTATACATATACCTGTATCTTTGATGGGTTTTCAATGATATCATCCATAACATTGTGTCTATAGTATGGTTAGTGCAAAAGCAATGAGTTCGAAACCCAAAACCATCATATTTTCGAGAAATAAACCACCGCCCAGACTTAGTTTCAAATTGGAGCAATTACCATCGGCGCATTCAAAATGCATGATGTAATAGGAAATTGGTTACATCAGCTCCCTATGGAGTGAATAAAATTTAAGATGCAAAAATGCATCAACTATCTCCAGGTTAATAATTGTAGCAGGGGTTCCATATTCACAGAGATACAAATGAGTGCCATGCTGTGGTTTGATGTATATCTATCTACTTTATTTGCGGACAGAGGCGACGACTGACTACGATGTGACGAATTGATAGATGTATGCCGGCGGCGGTTTTGTCTTGCAACTTGCTTACTTGCTAGCTACCGTGATTATTATATCGCACACTCTCATTTGAGTTTGTAGAGTTTAGATGCGAATTAACACTTGGTTGTCGATTGAAAAAAGTACCTTATGTATTAAGACGAACTTTAACCTGTTTTCAATTGTTTTGTTATTGGCAAATAATGATATGTATGAATGGAATGGGCTGTAAATTTGTGGTGATGATGTGTGATTTTTTAACTGCCAGCTTTCTTTCTCACGATCTGCAATAGAAAATAATTACTGAAACTTAAAATGGGGATGACTCTTGCTTCTCATCTAACAACACAAGTCAGTGCAGAAAATTAGAGATATTTCTTTCTATTTAGTTGATGTTAATTGGATGGAGTGAAGCAAAAATTAGTCATTATAATATTTTTTAAGTGACTGTTGAACTTAATTATTGCTCACTTAGCAAATAATTGAGTTCAATGATTTTTTATGTTGTGCTAGAGGAGAAGGCAAATAATTCAGTAATTTGCGCTTTGCTGAGATAATTTTATAATGTTGCCATTCTATTAACAAATTGATGTAAAAAATAAAAAAGAGGAAGCTGCTTATGACAGCATAAATAACCGAGATCAGAAAAGTTTGCAAGCGAAAGAATATTCTCACGTTATTGTAGATCATGGCCGGCTTGAAAAAAATTTCAAAGTCATAAGCGAATTTCGAAGAACCTTTGTCTACAATAAATGTTCCTATTCAAATTATTAAAACCCAACTGATTTAATCCAAAACTTACCAACAAAGGAAGCAATCCAATATTGGAGAAAACCCTACAAGAAAAATTGACCTAGTGCTGTTACCACAATCTTTGTATAGCCTTTAACGATTCGGTAAATTATGGTGCACTGGGGCGTATACGCACTTTTTATTTTTTTTTAAATATTTCAACATTTATCATAGAGGTACCTACATGCATGTACTTTTTAGTTGCGATTTAGGTACTACATATATGGTAAGTTATGGATTCGTAAAAAAAATCGAGATAATAATTTTCCCTAACATTAAGATGATAGAGAACGCGAAAAAAAAGTGGGTCCCGCAATTCTGTCAGTCTGTCTCTCTGTCCCCGCCTCTACAGCGTTAACGGCTGGAGGAATTTATCTAACTTGGTATATAGTATTTTTTGACTAATATGCCCAGACGATTTTTTAATTTTTTTTAGGACCAAACCTACCTGTCATACAATTTTTTTTGACAAAAAGGAAAACGACTTTTTTCTCAAAAATGGGTCCCAGGATTTTGTTAAAAAAATTCAAATGAACTAAATAAGGAAATGCTTCTTTTTAAATTTTTTGTTTTATTTTCATAAATTAAATATTTTGGGTACCTCCAGTACAACCATTTTGTTTGCTTTTGATTCTCTCTAAACCAGTTGAGTTGACATTTTTAATATTTTTTTATGGTAAATCTTCTTAAAAATATACACATTATTAATAAGAATAACCAACATTTAAAAAATAAAAAATTGTTGAAAATTAAAAAAAAATCAATTTTTTTAAACTAAATATTGTAAAAATGTCTTAGTCAATATTTTTGAAACTAGGTGTAAGACAGTTTCTTATTATTCTGTAGAATACTTAAAAAAATCATGCTTCTAAATTCAAAAATAACGGTACCTTCCATACAAATGTTGAAAAACCGTTAAGAAAAAACTTATTTCTCTCAAAAACGGCTCCGAGAATTTTGAAATAAAAATGTATGTTTACTACTGATGGTATGGTTTATATTTTGATAAAAACAAATTTTACCCATAACGGTTTTTAACGGTACCTGCCATAGAATCGATTTTTGGGTTTTCCAATTTCTCGTTAACTGCTACACCGATTTCAACCAAAATTTTAATACAAGAGCTCCTTAGTCCAGTAACCTTCTCGTTTGTATGGAAGGCACCGTTTGCGTCAAATCTGGTATTTCTGATTTTTTGCTGAGTTGTTCAGGATATTGACCGCTTCATGGTCAAAAATAAAAAAAAACGCGATTTTTCACGCTTTTCTCAGTAATTGGCTATTTTAGTCCTAAAGAAGTAATTTTAAATAAAAACATTCTTCTATGATTTTAAAGTAACCTACTTTGCTCCAATTTGAGCTCAAAACCATTTCTGTAAACCGAATGGTTTCCAATACAGCATTTTTAAATTTAGCGATAAACAAAAAACAAAAAAACAAGTAGTATTATCGAACAGAATAATGGAAAATAAAGAATGGTTAACATAAATGCATCAAAGCACTGGAGCGTGTAGGTTGAGCCAAAATACTAGGACAATCATACCGGAAGGGGGGTCTTTATACCCCCGTTAAGATGGGAGGGCAATTATCTAAAAAAATGACTTAAAGTAGAAACAACACTATTGAAAACCAATGGTAACACCCACAATATTCTCCTGTAGCTTATCTTGAGCCTAGGAACCCATTCTTGAATTTACTTTTTTAAATAAAGTTATTTTATTCGATAGTTTTTGAGAAACTAATTTCCAAACTCAAAATATTGAAAAAGAAATTTGCTCCAAGGATCCTGTTTTTACTAAGTAAATCGAAGAAAATTCTTTTTATTTTGTGTTAAATTGTATCTTATTAAATCCTAAATGTTGGCATACCAGATTTTATTTTTAAAAAAGAAAAAAAAAAATTGTATATATAAAAAATTCATTTTTAAGGAAACCTTTCCAACGATTTTTGATTTTTTTTTTTCATAAATTTATATCTATCAAACAAATCAGATGGACTGCTTTATTTTGAGCTCTAACTTTTTAAGCTGTTAAAATAAAAACATTAAAGTAATTTATAGTAATAATTTATTTAATTTTTTTTTTAATTATATCATAATATAATAATAATAATAATACCAATACATATGTACTGGTACACCACCAATTTCTAGCTACGTTAAAGTTGTTTTTAAAGTAAAAGAAGGCTTGTTTTGTGATTTTTTTTTTTGACAAAAAATAAACGTTGGACATAAATCAGTTTCAGTCAATGTTTTACCGCTAATTAGTGTTTAAATTTTCTTACAAAATTATGTAACAAAAATATACTGGAATTGTGAATCAATTCAATTCTTGGTATTATAAATTCAAAAGTTAATGAACTAGAGATTTAAATACATTATGTGCATTAAGTTGCGATGGAAGTTGCATGTGCATGCCTCCTCTAATCACTCAATAATTCTAAAACAGTCGTTAAGCATTACATTTGTTTGCTATTATTTTACTAAAATGTAAATGAGAATTTATGAAGAAATTCAAAATAATTCTGAAGAAAATTATTTCTTTTTCTAACATTTTGTAAACACTACCTACCTGCTAAAAGTAACCATTATACATTTTAAACCACCTAATTATATTTTTCACTAATTACCTACATTTTGATATTTTATTGCTCCTAATTACATTTTCAATTTTTCAAAGACCAAAAACATCAAATCTGCCTTAGCTGCCTATTCGATTTCTAAGTATTGGTTTCTTGTCAATCAACATTTTGAGGTTTCTATCAAAACTAACATTAGGATTATGGGGAAGGCCAAAAAAGTGATTTTCGTCAAGACGTCCGTCGGCGTCCTGTCTGTTTGTCTGTGCGACCTGATGTACATTAAGGTAGAGCCTAAACGGTTGGACAGATTTGCTTCAAATTTGGTGTGAAGTGTTTTTATTCGACTCCCTAGAGGAGAAATTCGAATTTTTGTTGCAGCTCATATAGAACGGATAGCTGCCATACAATGATTTCGGTTTCATAAACATTTCTGAAAAAAAACGGCTCTAAAGATTTTGATTAAACTTAGCACATCATGTCATGTCGAGACCAGTTTCAATAATACTGCATACAACGTTTTTACGAATAATGGATATAAAAATATATTTTGTTTTGAATTGCCTTTTTTTATACTTATTTAGGTATATTCCCTCATATCTTGCCAACGGCTTGGTTGATTTAATCACTATTTTGTGATTCAGTACTTCTAATTTATTCAACGAATATTGCATTTAAAATTTGTGGATATATATATATATTTTTTTTTTGCGAAAAAATAATATCAAAGAAAATTTAAAAAATTGCGTGTATCTACACAAAAAGGAAGTATTTAAAAACAGGAATATTAAACAAAACTCCAAAAGCACGAAATTATTTTTTTTAAATACTTAACTCCCAAGCTATAGTAATTTGAGATAAGCAAAAAAGATGCCCCAAACAAAATGGGCACGACTGGATTGCACAAACTTGCTCTCGTAGCTAACAACTTTATCGTAGCTTGCAGTTGACAATGTGCATATGTATTGGTTCCATAACATTATGATATCATTAAAAAAAAGTTTTTAAAAACAAAAAAAAATAATTTACTATAAATTAGTAATTTAAATAGATAAAACAGATAGAGCAAAAAAAAGTATGACATCTGATTTTATCGATAAATATGAATTTATGAAAATAAAAATTCAAAAATCGTTACAGCGGGTTTCTTAAAAATTAATTTTTTATATATAAAAATTCTTGAACATTTTTAAAATTAAAATTTGGTATGCCAACTTTTAGAATCAAACAAAATACAATTTAACACAAAATTTAAAAAAATATTCATTGACCGGTTTTCAGGATATTGATTTTTTTTCAAGATATTGAATTAATATTTTTTTAAGAATCCAAAAATTGTTAAAATTGTAAAGGACATCCAACATAAAAAATTGGTTGAAATCGCTATAGCCGTTAACGAGAAATTCCAAAACCAAAAAATGGGTTCTATGACAAGTACTTATCGTTAATAACCGTTATACAAAATTGTTTCAACCAAAATATTAATTGTGTGTAATTATGGTAGGTAGAAATGACGGCCACGGGCAGTCTAGCCCATAGCCCAATTAGCGCTGAAGTGCGCCGTTTTGATACCATAACTCGTTTGAACCTGTGGATGGAATTGAAGAGAGAGAATATGGGCATATCCTCAGGATATCGTCCCTTTTGATTTGAGTTTAGAATAGGATTTTGTAGTAGCTTTTAGCACAATCATCAGAAAGTGGATCACTCACTCAACCAGATCAGCACCCGCACCCGCACCATCCACAGTTAGCCCAATAGGCAGTTCGTTGGCTGGCACTGGAGCGTCCACTGATCTGATTGGATGATCATCCGGCCGCTGTGCACCACAAACCCTCACCAGAATCTACTCCACTATTTTGTGATCATAGGGAATCGACGGAAGGTATAATGCAGAAGTAGTCATAATTTGTCCTAGAGCCATTTCGTAGCGTTGAGAAAAGAAATCAAGTCTTTGAACGTCATTTCTATTAATTGTGTGTAATTATAGTAGGTCGTGTTTTTTTTTTTTTTTCAAAATCGTTAGAGCAGTTTTTGAAATAAACCAATTTTTGTATATTGATTGTATGGCAGGTACCGTTATTTTTTAAGCTAAAAAAAATTTTAATTTTCCCCTAGGGAATCCCATAAGAACCTTAAGGCCAAAGTTCGAAGAAATTCGCTTCAGCCGTTTAGGCTGCAGGTCGAGGTACAGACAGACGGACAGACAGAATTGTGAGACACACTTTTTTCGCGTTCTCTATCATCATAATATTAGCATATTAGTTTTTTTTCCAAATCCTAAACTTGCCCTAACGACGTACATATGAACATACATATATCGCAGGTAGAAACTTTAAATAGTTGGAGCTTTTTATTTAATTATTCTTAAATATAAAAGTTTGAAAATAATTTTAAGGAAGAAATTTGGCATTTCATAAATCCGCCGAAATGAATTTTCAAAAAAAAAAAAACTATCAGAATTCTTGCATACGTTTTCGAGAAATGTAAGATTTTTCTTAAAGTGTTAATGGTCAATATTATTTTTATTTTAGGAATATTAATTTCCCAGTAGGTATCTATATTCTAGAAGTAAGTTTTAAAAAATCACTTAATACGAACTTTAAAGTAAATCATATCTTATCGTTTTCGAAATATTGATTTAAAAAAAAAATATGAATTTATTTTTTAAGTTCAAAAAACGCGTTTTTGAAGAATATGTAGTATCACTCAACAAACATCCACACAAAATAGAATAAATATTTTAAATTTTAAGATAAACAAAAATAAAAGGTTAAAAAGTCTTAAGTTGGAATATTTAAATATTTTAAAAATCGAAATAAACTATAAATTTTTGTAATGTGGTACCTATTTTGAAGGAATAAATAAAAAGAAGTATCAAACAAAAAAATAAAAAAAAAACTGCTGTGGTTAATGTCCAGGGGATACAATTATTATTTTTTGATACAGAACCTTTTTTTGTGCCCTCAACTTTCATTTGGCTGTTGAAAAAATAGTTTGGGAAGTAACGGAAAACTTTATATAACAGTACCTACATACAAATATACAAGATGTCCTATGTTTTTATCAAATCGCACTTAAAGATTTTTACTATGTACAACTCCCAATAGAGTAAGAACGTATAACGGTTCTTTATTTCAAAGGAACAAAAGATCCATTTTTTGTTTTTATCAACCAGGTATTTCTGTAAAAAGTGGCAATTTTTTTTCTGTGACACAGTAAGAACTTTTCTTACGTAAACAAAATCTTTCACCTTTTTCTTTTAAACAAAATTCCTTTAATTTTCAATTATATTACAAAAAAAATGAAATATCTTTTATTTTGATTGCCATGATAATTAATCCAAAACCATCAGGATCCTTCTCTTATCTTTAAACATCAAAAGAACCCATCATCCACTCTCCTCATTACTCGATTATCCTTTGTTATGGGAAAAAAAAGAATCTTTGTAAAAAATTTAGAAACAAAAAATAAATCCATCTTATTCTTTTCTTATCCATAGATACTGGAGATACGCTTATATTTGTATACAAAGTTGGTTGACCCACTTCATTAGTCGAAGTTTTAATTATCCAAACAGCAGACGCAAAAAACATCTTCGCACTGGATGAACCACGACCACAACAACAACAACAATATAAGATAACAAAAGCACTTGTATACTCCTCCTGCTACTTGGACTCTGGCTCTAGTTGGTTTATCATCATCATGCTTTCAGTGTCAGTCACTCTGTTTTTAGTTCATCTCCACTTCTCGACATTCATCTCAATTGCCAGGTGGATGGATATAGATAGAACTAATGTTGTACTGATGGTGCTGGTGTTCTATGAGCAATGCATGCATGAGGCATGACATGATAAATGAATCACCCAAAGAATCAGCTTGTTGACTCAATTCCAGAAACCATGACACCTCATCTTAATATTGCACTCTTACGAGTCGAGTCCAAGACCGTAGCACTCAATGTCTTGTTATTTCATTGACAGGAGTTTTAAGATATATATACAGAGACTGAGATTGTGCGTGTTGCGTAAAGTACTGGGAATTCGAATTGGAACTTTTAGAAATTTAACCGAAAAAATACACACATTTTTTTCACAATACTTGAAAAATTTAAAACAGATATGAAGGAGAAGTTTACCAGTGAGGTTTTTTGTTTAAGAGCAGTTTTTTTTTATTATCTCGTGAGATGACAAATTAATGAGTTCAACATTATTTCACCGGTGGTGTAGTAGAATTCAAACACAGATACAAAAAGCTGAAGTATTATAAAAGAAGTCTTACAATTTGTCAATGAATTTACAACCAATTTTTGTAAATAAAAGATTTTTCAATTGGCGCGGGTAGATTCTGAGGGCCGTTGGTGGCCAATTTAATTAAAAAAAATTATAAGGAGTTTAAGCTTTTTGGAATTAGTTAAAATCTTTCAAAATAAGGAGACTATGCAGGTAAAGAGGGCAGAGGGCTTGATCCAAAGAAACTCAATGGGCAAGGCTATTAATGCTGTTTCAACAATGTCTGGCAAAGAAAATGGTGTGCAGGCAATTTTGAGAAAAAAAATACCCTAATGCTCTGTACTTCCATAGTGCAAGCCATAAGCTGAATTTGGTGTTTAATAATCTGAATGATGTTCCAGAAATTCGAAACATAATAGCAACGATCAACTTTTACTAACTTTTACCGCAATTCCCTTAAAAGGAGAAATTTTGTCCCAAACATTCCTGCATTTTGTGAAACTCGGTGGCATTGTGATTTTTAAGGAACATTTTTGCAGCATCGGATGTTCAAAAAGGTAGTTATGTGCATTCAAGAGGACACAAGCGTCCACAGGTTTTTCTCAAAATCCACCTCTGTCTACCAACTCCTACTCTCACCTCCACGTGGTGAACATCGGGTGTCTAGTACCTCAGCTGGAGACGGGGTTTAAATCCCCGTGGAAAGCTGTTGGGGACAGCCAACGAGAGAGGGGGGGGAGGAGTGTTCCCACTAAGGCACTTCTCCTTTCATCGAGGTGGCAGCGGACGAATTCTCTAGATGGAATCAACGGTGGCGTCTACAGTTCCAGTTAGGTTGAACTACTTAGTGAACACCTTATATGGGCTACTACGACATATTTGTAGCTCAGGCCTATAAGGAGCGGTTTATCCGGCTCCCTACCCTTGGAGTTATACGAAGGGTCTGGTCCTCCGGGTCGGGGGTTGTGCGTCGGGGTAACTTCCCTACCACGTAAAAAAAAGTTGTTCCGAAACAACAACAAGCCTCGGATATGGATGATTTTAAAGTTGACGACCCCAGCAAACGAAACAAGGACAATGAATTTCGGATCTGCACGTGGAACGTCCTGTCCTTATACAGAACACGTGCAGCCGAACAATTAGTGGAGAACCTGGACAGGCTAAAGGCTGACGTAACAGCCATCCAGGAAGTGCGATGGGATGGAGAGGGCGTACGGAGACTGAAAACGTGTGACATCTACTACGGCGGGTGCTTGAAGGAACCGGGTCAGCGGCTCTTGGGTTGTGGTTTTGTGATAAGGGGAAGACTTAGGCAAGAAGTCTTGGGCTTCCGAAGTGTAAGCGAGCGCCTGGTCACAATCCGCATCAAAGGCAAATTTAAGAACATTTCGCTGATTTGTGTTCACGCCCCCCATGAAAGGAGAGAAGACTCAACCAAAGAAGCATTCTACGATCTCTTGGAGACAACGTATGATATGTGCCCGAAGTACGACGTGAAGATCATTCTTGGTGACTTCAACGCAAGATTCGGAAAGGAGGGCATCTTTGGTTCGATAGTCGGAGGACACAGCCTACACGACGAAACTTCCGGCAACGGACACAGGCTGGCAGACTTTGCGGCGGGGCGAAATGTCATCATCTCAAGCACCTACTTCCCACACCTCAATATACACAAGGGGACTTGGCGGTCGCGTGATCAAGTAACCGTCAACCAAATCGACCACGTTGCGATAGACGCGAGACATGCTTCCAGTATCTTGGACGTCCGAACGTTCCGAGGGGCCAACATTGACTCGGATCACTACCTGGTGGTAGCTAGACTACGTATGCGGATATCCATGACGCGACAACGCAGAGCAGATGCTGTGAAAAGATTCGATGTCGAGAAGCTTAAATCGCAAGAGACTGCCAGAACTTTTGCAGACCACGTAACTCTTAATCTCTCAGGAGGTCCGCTACCAGCATCAAGTGCAGAGGACCAGTGGGAACACTGTCAACAAGCCATTAGAAGTGCCGCCTCTGATGTGCTGGGTTTCACTAGGCGAATACAACGAAACCCCTGGTTCGATGAGGAGTGCCGGCTAGCGCATGCAGCTAAGGACGAGGCCTACCAGGCAATGCTGCAGACTCGAACAAGAGCTGCTGAGAGAGTGGCCCGGGAGCTCTACGGGCTGAAACGAAAAGAGGAACGCCGACTTCTCAGGAGGAAAAAGAGAGAGCACGAGAAGCGGGCGGTAGAGTCTATTGAGGGTTGTAGCGGTAGGGGAGATGTTCGAAAATTTTATCAGAGGGTGAAGCGATCCACCCAAGGATTCAAGGCTAGAACGGAAGCCTGCCGAGATGAGAGTGGGAATATGGTAGTAGACACACAGTCAGTGCTGAGGATCTGGAAAGAACACTTCTCTAGACTGCTTAATGGCGAAGACAGCCAAGATGCCGCTAATAGGCAGAACGCTCCATTCAACTTGGACGATGATGGCCAAGAGTTCCGTCCACCCGACCTAACCGAAGTTCGGCTGGCGATATCCAAACTTAAGTCGTACAAGGCTGCAGGTGCGGATGGCTTACAAGCCGAACTATTTAAATCAGCGGGAGATGAATTGGCTAGGAGCATACACCAGCTCATCTGCAAAATTTGGTCGGAGGAAAGTATGCCCGATGAATGGAACCTCGGTATAGTGTGCCCCATCCATAAAAAGGGAGATGTTCTGAAATGTACCAACTACAGAGGAATTAGTCTCCTAAACGTCGCTTATAAAATCTTGTCGGCCATCCTGTGTGACCGCTTAAAACCTTTTGTCAACGATCTGATCGGCCCTTATCAGTGCGGTTTTAGGCCAGGCAAGTCAACCGTCGACCAAATGTTCACACTCCGACAGATTTTAGAAAAATCCCGGGAATTCCAGATCGATACACACCACCTTTTTATCGATTTTAAAGTCGCGTATGATAGCGTGAAAAGGGACGAATTATACAGAGCCATGTCGAGTCTCGGCATCCCTGCCAAACTCGTCCGCTTGTGCAGGATGACGATGGAGAAATCTCGCTGCTCCGTCAAAATTGGTAAGAACACCACCGATTCCTTTGATGTTGAGAAAGGATTGAGGCAAGGCGACGCGTTATCATGCAACCTATTCAACATCGTTCTTGAAGCCATTGTACGCAACGCACATGTCAACACCAGCGGTACAATCTATCAAAAGTCCGTTCAATTGCTTGCATATGCGGATGACATAGACATTGTCGGCAGAACGAAGCGAGCTGTGGCAGGGGCATTTGCGAGCATTGAATCGGAGGCGGCTAGAATGGGATTGGCGGTTAATGAGGACAAGACGAAGTATATGCTGTCATCGAGAGAGGAATCTCAACATCGTCGACTCGGGCAAAATATCACGATGGACAGATATAACTTCGAAGTTGTCAAGGACTTTGTCTACCTGGGCTCCACTATTATATCGCAGAATGACATCAGTGCAGAGATCAAGCGAAGAATTACTCTTGCCAACCGCTGTTTCTTCGGTCTAAGAAGGCATTTAAGTAGTAAGGCCCTCTCTCAGAGAACCAAGGAGACTTTATACAAAACCCTAATCATCCCGGTCCTGCTTTATGGGTCAGAAGCATGGACACTGAAAGATTCGGATAAAAATCTGCTAGGGTGCTTTGAGAGGAAGATTCTTCGTGTGATTTTCGGTCCGGTGTGTATCGAAGGAGTATGGAGGAGAAGATTCAACGACGAGCTATACGGGCTATACAGCGACGTTGACCTGGTCAAAAAGCTGAAAATACAGCGGCTTAGATGGCTGGGGCACGTGGAGCGTATGGACAGCAACGCACCTGCCCGACGAGTCTTCGAATCCAACCCCGATGGGGTACGCAGCAGAGGAAGAACCCGTAACAGGTGGCGCAATCAAGTGAATGACGACATCAAAGCACTCGGTGTGCGCAACTGGAAGCGGCTAGCTAGGGACAGAGCTGGCTGGAGGGGCTTGTTAGTTGAGGCCGAAGCCCATCCTGGGCTGTGAGCGCCATCAAAAGTAAAGTAAAGTAAGTTTTGCAGCATCGTCAATGGATTCAGGGAGCTTTCTATTGAAGGAAACTCTTCAACAAAAACAACAGCTTTTCAACTGCATTGTGCTTTTACATATTACGCAAACAACTTTTATAACATGTCTTGTCCGTATAAACTAAAAAGTTTTTTTTCAGGGCTACTGCCTCTTGCGAGTAATTGACAAATCCTCCAAGAGTATCACTTGTCACGAATAAGTGCTTCTCGTCTAGCCGTTCGGATTCGGCATGAAATTGTAGGTCCCTTCCATCCCTGTCGACAGGCGCACACAGGAATAGTTGCGAGTTGTTAGTCACTAGGCCCTGGTTCTTCATGAGCCGTTGTGCCACCCGATTTATTTTTTTTTTATGTCCGTATAGCTAAATACTCAGCTTATCTCGAGCCAGTTGTAAATATTCTCCAGTCAAAAAATTAGACCTCCTCGCGTGCACGACACATGTGCGACAAATTATAGCACTTGCAAAAGATCATAGAGCAATTGTGGGCTCCGGAATAGATGGACTTATGGCTGATTCGAAATCTATTTCACAAGAAATTGAAGATAAGAACTTCTAAAACCTCGGACAGTAAACCGCCAGCCACATCGCTCCAATCATCCTTCGTCAAATGCAGGTGAATTTTAGCAGAGATCGATCCTGATTGGATTCTTTAGTTGCCGCACTTGAACGTAGATTTCCAGACGAAAACTTACCGGCTTACTCGTTGTTTCTGTTACATCCAGCGAATATGTTAAAAATGTGCATTCATGATTTTAAAGAAAAATCAAAGATTTTTCCGAGTTCTACAATTAACAAAGTTTTATTGGAGAGGCCGAATTGTGGTATAATCCTTGGAATAACAAAAAAATATCCACAGTAGAACTCCAAAAACTAGACATGTTAGATATCCTACAAGAAGCAGACGACTTTTACCGCCCAACAAAACTTGCTCCAACTGGCGCCCAACAAAACTGCTCTGGCGCTACCTTGTACCACAAGCTCGTTTAGTACGTTAAGAAGAGTTAAAACTTGGCCTCGTGCAACCATGGTCGAAAATCATTTCAATGGTAATTTAATCATCTAAATACTAACATAACATAGATATTGAATGTTTGAATTTACAGGGTTATGAATGCTGAGTGGTCACAGGAAACCGGTTAAGGAAAATGAGATCGAAATTGTTAAAAAAGTCCTTGAAATATTTGCTGAAAACAGATTATTACATACGTACCTTCCCCAACCCCCCTTCCTTTAAAAAGGCGTCATATGTACAAAAAAGTCACATACAGAAGTTCCTTGAGTACTTAAAACTATTTATTTATTTTTTTTTTTCTTATTTATTTATTAAAGCTAAAAAATTTTGATTTTATTTAAACCAAAAATGTTTGTTCCAGGACTTAAAAAAATTATCTAAAATGTTTATGGAACGAGTTTGCCCCCCCCCCCCCCTAATCAAAATCCTGCGTGCTACCTTGTTGGACCTAAAATGTAAATAAATGTTATGCTAGTGCAGAGATAATGTTTAACATTCCTCAGCAAATTTATTTTTACTTGCTTTAAAATTCGTATCCCGAAGTTTGATATAAAAACTAGTATCTACTTACGTCTCGTGAAATGAAAATTCACATTCTTTAAATGCCAAGTGAAAAAGCTACTATGCTGTGTACATGTACACACATGTGACAATCAGTAAACCTTGATTTCAAGTATAAGCTGTGGAACTAATAATATTCAGAAGTTTACACTGTTGACCTTGAGCGAATATTTTATTTTCACTCTGGCATCGGATTTTTCACATATAAGTCCATACTTAAAAATAAAATAAGGCTGCAACGTCGTAAAACCCAAGATAAGTTAACGATTTGGTTAAATTTATCATTTTGGTAAATGAACTGTCAAATTTTGTATGGGAAATGGTTAACAAAATTTGGTAAAAATTACCCAAGCATTTTGATGGGAAAAATTAACCAAAGGAGAATGGGCAAAAATTTATGGGACCTGGTGGTCAATTCTCGATCTGTGAAGCTGCGAAGTGATAAATTTTCCAAAACTTCACACGCTAAGCACTCTATTCTGGATGGGTGTTTAAAAGTGATATTAAATGTCAATTTTGATACAAAATTACGAAGTTTAGACATTTTATTTCACTTTTTCACACTCATCCAGAATCGAAATATTAACGTTTGAAGTTTTGTAAAATTTATCACTTCACAGCTTCACAGATCGAGAATTGGCTCCCTGGTCACCTATGAAAATGTGCTGTAAAATGCACCAACGTACGATTTATTTTTGTGTCGTAAACAACGGGAGTTGGCTAAAATAAGCGACCAAAAAAATAAGAAAAACACTGCAAATTCGAATGAACATAGACCAATGGTTTTATATTTTGTAATGTACTGCCTCAACCCCATGCTTTACAGATCTGTGTCCATATTCAAAAATGATGCTCTTGAACTAAGCTTTCCAACGTTGTATATCTCAACTGTGGGCACCAGACGCAGAATTATATCCATTCATTAAATTCGCTAAATCGAATAAACAAGATGAATTTTCATAGTGTAAAGCAAATTATTCGCCACCCATGATATTGTTCGCTATTTTTGGCCATTGGTATAAAAGTTTCTTCTTTTTTTTTGGGTCTATTCAGTTCATTGAAAGTGACTAAGACTGTCATTTCAATGGAACACTATTGCAATTAATTTTTACTCTAATTGCAATCTTTGTTGCCATAAACTGCCTTAACCCCATGGCTTACAGTGTTGTGTCCATACAAAATAATGATGTACTAGGGCTAAGCTTTCCAACAATATACATATGTCTCATTCGTGGGCAATAGGTTGACCAAAATGCCCATTCTCCTTTATTTGGTTAAACTTATCCAAACTTCAGAGTGACATTTAGAACTTATAGATTTACATAATACTATATTTCACTCAGAGAACTAAAAAAAACTCTGACTGTGTTCGAATTGCGATCAGTTGGCGATAAAAATGACTTAAAACGCTGTTTAAGCAAGAAAATATAATAAGGACGTCTTCATTCAATCAACGATTAGGAAAGTTACTTTTCTTAAACTATTAATGTAGAATTATAAAGGTTCTTCCCCACCAATGCGAACCATTCGTTGAGGACGACGAACGAAACTACATCAACAACGTGTTTTCATTGTTCATTTCTTTTTCGTGAAGGACTGATTCGCATTGGTTTGGGAGGTCCTTATTAGTCGGAAGCTGAAGAATCAAAATCCGAATTGAGCCATAATTCAATGTATCTCCTTTTTTCGTTCCTGCCTCAACAAATGTCACTTTCACTTCCATGAGGTGCACTCAGGGGCGTTCTCCACTAGCGAAAGCAATAGTTAATGCAAATTAAGAAAACGGACATTATGGGCGCACTTGGTATATGATTTTTTTTTGTATTTGCTCATTTTCATCCGACCACTATCGTGAGCCGACTATTACAGTTACATCGTGTATATTAAATTTGTTTATCATTGCGAGACATTCGGCACCGATTTCGCGTTGGTTCGGGAGAGGTTCTTCATTGAAAAATAACTTCAAAATCTAAACACGTCTATGTGTCACGCACCAAATCTGTCAAATAAACGAAGAGCTGATTTAATTATACAGCATTTATCCAAATGAATAAAAAGGTCGTTCATGCAAACTTTTTTGTAAACTTAACATTTTACAAAATTTGTAAACTTACGACGTTGCATGAATACGCCCTTGATATGTCCATTAGAAGATTGTAGAATGCATTACATGTTTACTAAACAGCAAGTGAATTAAAATCTTTAAAAATAAAAACAACAAAATTTAAACAAATCTTATTTTTCTAAGCTGCTAAGGTGCCAGTTATATAGGTGCCAGTCATTGAAAAAATTAAAAGTTACTTTATGGGGAAGATATGGGTCAAAATGATTTTTTTTTTCTTTCTTTCGAAGGGTCTCAAAATCAACAGCCAACTTTTTCAATGATAGCTATAACTGGCCCCTAAAAGCCTATTCCTTTAAGTTGGGAAGGCTTGTGGAACGTATTCAATTTACAGAGTGTGAAAATGTGTATAGGTTATTAGCTTTAAGTTAAAAATTATTCAAATAACAAAAAGCAATTTTATTGTAAATTATATTTGTGTTGTATAAGAATGTTCCTTGTGAATTCCACCCGATAGCCCAACAGTGTGAAATCTTTCATGCACATTGTCAAGGTTTCTTTGAGCACGTATGGCTTGGCTGCCACGTTATTTCTTGTTTAACTAGATAATCTGAAAATATAAGCGTGTGACACAGTACTAAGGAAAACAAATCCTTGGAGATTTTTGAAATGGAAGGCATCCAAGGAATTCACGGAAAACCAAAGCCACACATGGAGGACGAATTTTCGATTACAATACAACACACACGCATCATGGGAAAAAAAAAATATACAAGTACTGTGAAGGTGAGATGAAAATCTGAAAAAAAAAAAAAATATTTGCATGTTATTTGCTTTCCGATATCCTTGTCGCAAAAAAATCCATATTTTAGTTATTCTTTGTTGTTTTTTTTTTTTTTCAATTTGTATCTGAAGAAAATATTTGCTGCTGTTCAGGATTTCAAGTTTAATTTCAGAACTTTTCCTCTGCCAGTCGCCGATCGAACTGTTGTGTTGTACTTAGCGATGCGATGGTGATATGGAGAGGAAAACTCATGTCAACTATTAATGATATGTTTATTCCTTATACATAGATTTAGATTTACCCAGCACGTAGTTTAGCGGTAATTTACAAGATGGTACCGTACCTAGCTATAATATACATACATTTTTTTTTCTTTGAAAGGGAAATGATGCCTCGTGAACACTATGCGAACGTGACAGTATATTTAATGAGTTATTAAGAGGTTTACCTTGGGGTTATATTATGTACCCATGATATAAGGACCACATCACACACAAAACACGACACTTTGGAATATCTTGTTATAGTTTGTGTTTTGCTAGAGGCAAAAGGTGTTATAGTCGTGTAAGACGTCGTTTCTCAACACGTGCTGGGATAATAATTTTGAAAACAAAGTAGTTTAAGTTGTAAATAAGGACAAAGCTATCTTTTGTTATAAACCTATATGGAGTTCTACCTTCTACTCTATACCTATAGATACTATTTATATTCTTAGGGAAGTTTGCGAAAATATAGAACTTAAGGAAAATCTATGTTAAGCTGTTAAATCCATATAGTCCTCTGGAAATAAATTTTGTTTGTGAAATTTTATAAAGTTGCGATATAGTTGCGGAATGGAAGCTGTTCTCGGGAATATCTATGTATGTTTAATTGATGATTAACATAAAGAAAATACACAAAGGCTTTTAAAATTTATTTATGTAAAGTTTATAGGTGATTATAAAGGTTAAAGAAGATTATATAGGTGGTTTGGGTTCTTATGAAAAACAAGTGAGTGTGAATGCATAGGTCCAGAACCATTTCGTTGTCTTGACTACCAAAACGGAATATTTTATAATTCTCATCTAGATTCGAAAGATACAAAAAAGAATGGTGTTTAATGGGCGGAGCCGGAAGGTTATGAGTTGTTGAAGATTCTTTTATATTCAACGCATAATCTGATGGAACCTTTCTATTTCTGTTTTAGGAAAATCTTTTGCATTTCTGCACTTGGGATTTATTACTGGGCCGTAACATAAATCTACTTCTCTTACCATATTGCAGCGGGCCTTCATAAATGTTTGTATTATAAAAACACGACCAAGATTTGATTAAATAAAAATATTTCTTATATTATTTTAATAATAATAATTGATTTTCCTATTTCGAAGTTGACTAAGAACTAAACTTTGAGCAGATTTTGCGATAATTCGGAAAGGTAAGAAAAGCAACTAAGAAATAATAGAAGTGCTGGATTGCATTTTCTACTGTTTGGTTGTTGCATGCGAGAACATAATTTCGATGTCAACAATTAGACTTCGAAATGAATGAATGTTTCTGGTCTTATTTTAAAGTTTACTATAATCTAATTTCGAAAACATTTGTCTTAGCTAAATTGTAATTTCCTATTTACTCTAAATGGTGGGCCATCAAGTGGTTTATTTTTAAATAATAGGTTATTTTGACACTGACAGCTGTTTCCTGCTCGAAATCTTGACAGAAAGTCAGTATCATATTCCCGTGGAACGACATGCTTGAACTTGGGAAATATCGAAAACTTATTTAAAAAGTACGTGTTGTGTAGTGTGCGTTTTTTAAAAAGAAGTTTTGGTCGAAATGAAGAATCCACTAGCGCCTGCGATGTTAATTTAATAACTAATTGGCGCATGTGGGGATCAGAAAAAATTCCAAGTTTCTATTTTAGATTTTTTTTCTAAGTTTGGGCAAGGCCCTAGTAAGTATTCAATAGGGAACTACTTAGACTAGGAAAACTTGTTAGATTTACTGAACTTACTTACCCTTACTGAATTTCAGTACCAGAAATTAAGACGAGGGAAACTTTTCCAACACTCTTGAGGACCTCCCTAGTAAAAACTTGTTGAACATGTTCAGGTATCTCTCTTGTACACCAAAATAAAACATTTTATAAGCACCAAGCAATTTCAGCATCATACGACACTTTTGTCTCACTTTCCTTTACCTTCTTTTTAATAGCACACTTTTTTCTATGGGTAAGAAAACCTCGTCTAAGTTGTTATACCTAAACAGCAAGTACATAAGATCCTGTTCTATTCTGTACCTGGTCTTTGTTTTTTACTTGCGATGTACGTAGTATAGGGCAAGTTTAGGAATCGTGCAAAAAAAAATTCGAGATAATAATTTTCCCTAACATTACAATGAAAGAGAACGCGAAAAAAGTGGTTCTCGCAATTCGGTCTGTCTGTCTGTCTGTCTGTCCGTCTGTATGTACCTCGACCTGCAGCTTAAACGGCTGAAGCGAGTTTCTTCAAACTTTGGACTTAAGGTTATTATGTGATTCTCTAGAGGGAAAATTAAATTTTTTTTTAGTTCAAAAAATAGCGGTACCTATCAAACAACCAATATACAAAAATTGATTTATTTCGAAAACGGCTCCAATGATTTGCAAAAAAAAATTACGAGGTACTTAAATTACTATAATAAATATTTTGGTAGAAAAAAAAAAATTATAACGGTTATTAACGGTACCTGTCATACAATCGATTTTTTTGTTTTCAAATTTTTCGTTAACTACTACACAGATTTAAACCAAAATTTTGATATAAAACTTCGAATACAATTTTAACAATTTTGTTTAGAGCAGAAGATCGCGGGATCAAGTCCCACATTAGCGAACTTTTTATTTTTTGCCAGACGAGGTAAAAGGATTCATAATCGCCAAGGCCCTTGCTCTAGCCTTTGCTTACCATTGCTAGAATTTATGTTAAACTCTGCAGTGCCTTTTTGAAAACTAGATTGTTTTTCTTCGCGGTCTATTTCTAATAAAGTTTCAGAAAAAGGCTCTTAACCGTTTCAAATCAGTACGAATTTTTTTTTTTTGTTTTTGATTGACGCTCTTTTTTGAAAAAACCATTCATTTCATTATAAAATGTGAATATAAAAAAAAATTTATCTAATTAATTTATAAATATAAATATTCTGTTCCATCTTAATTGTGTGTATTAAAAAAGAATGTGTCCTTGAATTCCACGAATAAAAATTAATTCCACGGTGTAGTATAGCTATTATTATTCCAGTGGTAATTCTGGCTCAGATGCCTTGTTTTTATTTATTTTTTAAATTTTAAACAAATTATTTTAATTGCGACGACATTCCTTAGCACAAGCCCGTGTGCATTTATTTACCTTATTTTTTGTTGCTTCCATTGTTTACCATTATTTTTTATTGCACGAAGAATATATTTTTGGGCACGCGGACTTGTTGTTTGATTTTGATGATTTATTTTATGCATATACTGTAGATATACATTAGGGTGGTCCTTATAAAGGTCATTGTCTTATTTTAAATGACGCACCCCCCTTATTTGTTCTAAATAATTAAAAAAAAAATCGTGTACAATTTTAACTGATTATATTAACATTTACCCGGCCCAAGACATCTGAAGTTTTATATGGAAAATCCGATGTATTTTTGTAAATCCAAATTTGAAAAATCTTAACTATTGATACAAAAATTGAACTTTTGAACACATGTAGTCACTTTTGTCATATTTATAAAAATACATCTGAAAACAATTATTTACAACAGTTATTTCCCTACTTATAGCTATTTAAACAAAAACATTTTTTTTTATTTAATTTTAATAAATATTATAAATTTGTTTTAATACATTTTTTTAAACATGAAAAACATTACATGTAGTGTGCAAAAATTCAATTATCTTTATCAATCAATACTAAAGTTACGAATTTTTAATGTTGTATGTACAAAAATACATGGGATTTCCCATATAAAATTTCTGACGTCTTGCAGGCCGGGTTAACGTTCATAAAATGAGCTAAAATTTTACATGATTTTTTTTTTAATTATTAAGAACAAATGAGGGGTGCGTTATTCAAAATAAGACATTAACCTTTATAAGGACCACCCTTATATACATATACATATACTAATTTTTAATTTATTGTGCTGATTTGATTCCATACGCTGTGATGTGTGTTGCAATCAGTGAATTTGGTAATGGGTGTCTTAAGTTCAATGACTATGAGTTTCGTCATTTCGATTACCGACTGGAAATGTACGTCTTAATAACTTGTAAATAATAATTTGTAATTTGATTCATGGGCTACATGTCACACCTTATGCTGTTCGTGTCTATAGCTGATAAACAATTCGTACAAGTGAAATACAAAAATGTCCCTTTACAATATTCAGGGTGATTGACATAAGTCATAAATTGCGACAAAAAAAAAAACTAAAACGTGGATATGAGGCTCTTTTTGATCTTTTTAACATAGTACTAAATCTGTAAGACACTTTAACGTTTAAAAAAATGTCAAAATAAGGTATTTTTGTGAATTTTTTTCAGGAGGTCCGCCACCAGCTTCAAGTGCAGAGGACCAGTGGGAACACTGTCAACAAGCTATCAGAAGTGCCGCTTCTGATGTGCTGGGTTTCACTAGGCGAAAATAACGAAACCCCTGGTTCGATGAAGAGTGCCGGCTAGCGCATGCTAAGGACGAGGCCTACCAGGCAATGCTGCAGACTCGAACAAGAGCTGCTGAGAGAGTGGCCCGGGAGCTCTACGGGCTGAAACGAAAAGAGGAGCGCCGACTTCTCAGGAGGAAAGAGAGAGAGCGCGAGAAGCGGGCGGTAGAGACGATTGAGGGTTTTAGCGGTAGGGAAGATTTTCGAAAATTTTATAAGAGGGTGAAGCGATCCACCCAAGGATTCAAGGCTAGAATGGAAGCCTGCCGAGATGAGAGTTGGAATATGGTAGTAGACACACAGTCAGTGCTGAGGATCTGGAAAGAACACTTCTCTAGACTGCTTAATGGCGAAGACAGCCAAGATGCCGCTAATAGGCAGAACGCTCCATTAAACTTGGACGATGATGGACAAGAGTTCCGTCCACCCGACCTAACCGAAGTGCGGCTGGCGATATCCAAACTTAAGTCGTACAAGGCTGCTGGTGCGGATGGCTTACACGCCGAACTATTTAAATCAGCGGGAGATGAATTGGCTAGGAGCACACACCAGCTCATCTGCAAAATTTGGTCGGAGGAAAGTATGCCCGATGAATGGAACCTCGGTATAGTGTGCCCCGTCCATAAAAAGGGAGATGTTCTAAAATGTACCAACCACAGAGGAATTAGTCTCCTAAACGTCGCTTATAAAATCTTGTCGGCCATCATGTGTGACCGCTTAAAACCTTTTGTCAACGATCTGATCGGCCCCTATCAGTGCGGTTTTAGGCCAGGCAAGTCAACCGTCGATCAAATGTTCACACTCCGACATATTTTAGAAAAATCCCAGGAATTCCAGATCGATACACACCATCGATTTTAAAGTCGCGTATGATAGCGTGAAAAGGGACGAATTATACCGAGCCATGTCGAGTCTCGGCATCCCTGCCAAACTCGTCCGCATGTGCAGGATGACGATGGAGAAATCTCGCTGTTCCGTCAAAATTGGTAAGAAGACCACCGATTCCTTTGATGTTGAGAAAGGATTGAGGCAAGGCGACGCGTTATCATGCAACCTATTCAACATCGTTCTTGAAGCCATTGTACGCAACGCACATGTCAACACCAGCGGTACAATCTATCAAAAGTCCGTTCAATTGCTTGCATATGCGGATGACATAGACATTGTCGGCAGAACGAAGCGAGCTGTGGCAGGGGCATTTGCGAGCATTGAATCGGAGGCGGCTAGAATGGGATTGGCGGTTAATGAGGACAAGACGAAGTCATCGAGAGAGGAATCTCAACATCGTCGACTCGGGCAAAATATCACGATGGACAGATATAACTTCGAAGTTGTCAAGCACTTTGTCTACCTGGGCTCCACTATTACATCGCAGAATGACATCAGTGCAGAGATCAAGCGAAGAATTACTCTTGCAAACCGCTGTTTCTTCGGTCTAAGAAGGCATTTAAGTAGTAAGGCCCTCTCTCAGAGAACCAAGGAGACTTTATACAAAACCCTAATCATTCCGGTTCTGCTTTATGGGTCAGAAGCATGGACACTGAAAGATTCAGATAAAAATCTGCTAGGGTGCTTTGAGAGGAAGATTCTTCGTGTGATTTTCGGTCCGGTGTGTATCGAAGGAGTATGGAGGAGAAGATTCAACGACGAGCTATACGGGCTATACAGCGACGTTGACCTGGTCAAAAAGCTGAAAATACAGCGGCTGAGATGGCTGGGGCACGTGGAGCGTATGGACAGCAACGCACCTGCCCGACGAGTCTTCGAATCCAACCCCGATGATGGGGTACACAGCAGAGGAAGAACCCGTAGCACGTGGCGCAATCAAGTGAATGACGACATCAAAGCACTCGGTGTGCGCAACTGGAAGCGGCTAGCTAGGGACAGAGCTGGCTGGAGGGGCTTGTTAGTTGAGGCCGAAGCCCATCCTAGGCTGTGGGCGCCATCCAAAGTAAAGTAAGTAAGTGTGAATTTTTTTTCACACATTTTTGACCGTGTTCAGATGGAGTTTATGAAAGAAATTGGTTTACTATGATACCAGTTCATTTTTTTTTTTTTAAATTAGAAAAGTTTTTGTAAACAGTTTTTAAATTAGCAAAATGGGAACAGAAAAAACTTTTATTATTTCATAAAACAAATAATAAAAAATATTTCATAAAAAAACATTTTCCATTTTTCCATAGAAAACAATCAAAGACTTAGCTTAGTAACTTATAGGTATACCTAATAGGTAATTTGGTAACGTTGTTATGGCCTTGAACATTCAACAAATAAGTGCGACCCGTCTGAATATCGTGTATTTTATTCCTATTATATTTTATAAAACAATTGAAATGAAAGTATATTTAATTTGTTTTTATATACATATTTAATAATGCGTTAACAATCTTAATCCAATGAAAAACCTTTTATCTCTTTAATGTTAACAAAAGTTGAGTACTTAAATTGACTTTAAGTATATTTCTTTATTTTTATTCAAATTATCTTTTTTTTTTTTTTTATTTTTGAAGAGAAACAACAGACTATACAAGTACAAGAAGAATGTGCTCATCTTTAAAAATGGATTTAAAATAAAAATGTTCTTGACCATGATGCGCTCACACAGTCGACCAAATAGGTATGTAATTTTTTAATAATTGTCTGCAGAGGAATATAATGTATTTAGTTTGCCATTAGATTATTTTTAATTTTAATTTTAATTTTTGTTTTTCTTTCATTATGTTAGAGCATCATCTGCAGCACAACGAACGAGGGCTGCCTAGCTCACATTTGCACAACGATAACAGAATAATAATTAGAGGACTGATCTCATGCTGATTGTGCATCTTTGCAAAATAAACAAAGTTCTTACATTCGCATTAGCAAATGAAAGAAACAGCTCGTATTTGGGATGTTTTTTTTAGCCATTATTCAAATCCGTGAAAATCCCGTGACCTAGTTATTATCACAGGACTAGGTTTGTCTGAATTTTTAATCATAATTTAAGTAGACGCAAAAATCTGAGTGGCTCCTCTAGTGTTTTTTTTTTTTTTAATATGAAAACAAATATAATGATGTTATAATTGAAACAATTTGAAGGCAAGGTTGTCTTTATTTTGTTATTTTGTTAACTTGGAACTTTTATTTTTTAATTTGCCTTAAGAATACTCATGAACAGCCGTTAATATATTTTTGACTGTTAAAAATTTTATACAAGAATCAATTTTGAAAAAATGTATGGCCAAAAAACAAGTCCCGATGTGGTTTGTTATTTCCGATGATTTTCTTTGAAGCTCTCTCATGTGAAACGCGTAGCTTGCGTTCAAAGATTTAGTTTTGTTCAATTTTTTCTAGAAAACGGCTCTGACAATTTTGATTAAATTTTGGATATACATATCGCTCATTAAAAAGAACAACGTCATAACTCAAAAAACATCAATTTCGACCTAATGATGCAGTTCAAACTCAATTTCTATAAACAATTTTTTTGGCAAAATTTCATTTCTATAACTGAAAAATTGAAGGCTATAGAGCATCATTTGTCGTTAGATACACTGTCACTTTTAGATGTGTTGTGGCAAAACTGTATTTTTTACATTTACGCAGGGACCCTTCAAGTGAAAACAGTCCAATAAATATTTTAAAAGTGTCATATTTATCGATAAAACTTTAATTAATAGCTCTACCAAGAAAAATGAAAAAATTAGATACAAATGAAGATGATTACTGAAGTTTGAGGCTTTTTGAGTTATGACGTTGTTCTTTTTAATGAGCGATATGTACATAGATATTTGAAATCATTTCAATAACTGCGTTATAGCAGTCAACCATTTTTTCAGTGCGGATTAAAGTTAAACCCGAGTTAACACAACAAATATGGTGCCTGGCTCCATTCACTACTTTAAAACTTGGAACAATGATTTTTTTTTATTTTATATTCATAGCTTATTATATAATTATAATTGTTTTTGAATTCTATCGTACTTAATTCCAAATTCTGTCTTTTTATGACTAATTTATGAACCAACTATCATAAATCTTCTGGCAACCATATGTTTCTATTCACTTTTTAGGAACATAGGTAGTCGTATTAAGTAAAATTTTGTTTCTATTTAAAAATAAAAAGCGTTTTTAAAAGCTGTCAATTTAATAATTTATGAAGTAAGCAAACAAAAAAAAAAAAATAAACGAAATATGTCAAAAACACTCAATCTTTGAAAGTATTTTATACTGTCATCAATATTCATATAAGAAAATCTTTTGTGGTCGACAGAGCAAAAATAATTTCGTTATATGCAGAAATCTGTCACTTTTGAAAATCAATTTTCATAAAATAAATTCTTAAAAGCGGAAAGCGAAAAAAAGTAAATATTTACAAAAACTTGAGAAAACTGACATCATTAACAATGATAGCAGCATAATGTTGAAATGAAATATGTAAGAGAAAAATGAAATGTGAACATGGGGATGGCATACATACTTTGTATAACAACAGTATGGTAAAAAAGAAGGTGTACCATCAAGAACAATCTTGAAGATAAAACGCACGAATGGATCTCTTTTGGATTGCTCTTTTTAGTTAACAACTGGAATGAAGCTAGACATTATATAATGATAATAGTAGTAATGTATGCCGTTATTTAGAAAATGTTAAAATCAAGTAGTTGAAACAATGAACAAATTGTTTTTGTTTTTTGTATTTTATGAAATTGAAATGGGTTGCAGGAACTAGTTCTTAAGTTCTTTTGACATTTTTAAAATTTAAAATACATTAGTATTTTAAATTTTAAAAATGTATGTAGGTACGTATACGAATATGGACATTAAAAACAATTTTCAAAATCATGATACTAATTTTTTGGATTGCTTTATTTCCCAAACTATACCAATTTGAGATAAAAAGAAGATGCCATTTCATTTATTGAAACAAAAAATATTAATTCATGCAAACAAACATTTAAAAATCGTTATACATAGCTTTTTTTTAATAATTTCATATGCATACAATTTTTAAACTTATTTCGAAAAAAAAAATTGGAGCACCAATTTATGGTAACTATTAACAAATATACACACAAAGCTTTTTTTGAAAAATAAAATATTCAAAAAAAAGTTTTGGTAGGTATGTTATTGAAACTTTTTTTAAAGCTTCTGTTATCGAAAAATTAAGGACAGCCTCGCTGTGTATTGAGCACGCAGGCATTCGCAAAATATGTTTTTCGAATATTTAAGGTGTTAAAACAAAACGACCCAGTTGTTTTCGAAATACATTATTAATAGTCGGGGACGACTTACCCTCATCTCTTTACCAAATAAGAGGTATACAGTTGTTTAGATAGTGTCCACACAAACAGTTTGCGCATGGGTTGGCTGTACAAAAGTGGGCCCTTCATAGGGTTGCCATGCTTTAAATCAATTTTTGTGTTTATTCAATTATCTGGTTGTGCTTGTGTGGTAAGTTATAAGGATATAAAAAAAATACATTATGAAAGGAAATTTATTTTTAAAAATTTCAAATACGGGATATTAAACGTAACGTATTAAACGGAACGTATAAAAATGTCAAAAACTTATTTCCTAAACGGTTAGTCATAGCGAAATGATTTTTTTTGCAATCGATAGATTTTATTAAATACATGAAAATTAAACATGACAACAAAAATTGTCAAAAATTTATAACTCGATATATGAACGTTTGAAAGTCAAAAAAAACGAAATAGATGTTTGACAAAAAAATTAACTACGGATTAGTGTAACGTTCTATTGAAATATATGGTATGTTGTTATGAAGCTGATGAACAAAAAAAAAAAAATAAAAGGTATCTGCCAAATTTTCAATTAAAGTTTTGGTTTTGGCAAAGTTAATTTTTGAAAAATATTTTTTTTTTTTAATTTATAGGTTGTTTTATTTTTATTTTGGTATTGTCATTGAAGTTAACATTAAAATGCAGATAATTCTCCTATGTAAACATAATAGTACCAATTTTTCGGCAAGACCTTGGTTAAAACTCAGGCAATTTAATATTTCTCTTTGCGTCAGAGAAAACAGTTATACTCTGTGTCATACAGGTGCCTTTTGAGAAAACTGGGGGAAATCTTAATCTCGGTTTAAATATTCTTTGGATGATCTTCAGCAGCTTTCAAAATTTCGTACTGATATTAGCATAACTTAAAATTTTACCGGGGGTCAAAGGTCCTTAAAACTTTTGTTAATGAAAACATCCGCAATTAATTGTGTTAAGCTTCCTGTTGGTGTTCTTAAGAAACGTAAAGATATGTCAATTGTCCATCGATTTCACAGGGGCCTAAAGCCCTAAATTAGTGTTCAAGAAAAAAGCTGAATAAGTATGTTTAATGTTCTTAAGAAGCTTTAATAATTCTTCATTGATATAAGCGTTGTTAAAAATTTAACAGGGCGTCTAACACATCCAAGACAGTTTTTCATAGATACATATCTGCTCGAAGTAGTACAGGAAAATTAGGAAAAAAGCAATAGTTTTATGGAACGAAATAAAGGACGGCTGAATTTTGTATACCTGAAAGAGGGCTATTAGAAAAGCTTATGCCCAATGTTTCGGGACGCCATGCCACCCCCCTGGGGAAATCCGCCATTTTGGAAAAGGCGAATTGATCTATATCTCCGAAACTATTGATTTGAAGTAAAAAGTTGTCATAATAAAGTTTGTTGGAAATAAAATTATTTTTAATTTGTCATCGAAACTTTTTTCCGCGTGGACAATATTTTTGAGGTTATATCGTTTTATTTTTTTGTTTACTTTTTTTTAACTTTTTCACATTTTTCTCATTTCTTAAGAAACCTACGTAAATATGATATAAATTGTAGACTACAAAGTTTAACAAATGTTCATATATTTTTATAGATGGTGCGATATCCCAGTCCTAAGTTAGAGCTTTTGGAAAATTAGCTGCTAAATCAATTGAGTCGATAAAATACAATAAAAATAGACTTTTTTGTGGAATGAAATATTGGTAAGCTGATTTTTTTTTATAAATTAAAGAGGGCTATTAGAAAAGCTTATGTCCGGGTATTCGGTCCGCCATGACCCTGGTGAAATCCACCATATTGGAAAATGTGAATGGACCTTTATCTCCAAAACTATTGATCTTAGAGGAAAAACTGTAAGCTCAAGGTTGTAGCCAATTAAACCATTTTACGTTTATACATACATTTTTTCGATGCAGGCAATATTTTCAAGGTTATGTCGTTTTGTTTTTAGTTTTTTTGCAATTGCAAATTTTTACGTTCCCCACGAAACTTACATGAATAAGTTTCCAAATAGGAATTTTAGAACACTAAATTTCCATTATTTGGATATATTGGAAAAAACAGAAAAAGGTAGAGGAAATTTCTTGAAGAGTAATGGAGAAAAATGGGCATGACTGGATCGCACAAACTTGTTCTTGTAGTTCACAACTTTAACGTATCTAGAAATTGACGATGTTCTACTTGGTTTTAAAAACTTATAATTTCAATGGCTAAAAAAGCTAGAGCTCAAAAAAGGTATGCCATTTAATTTCTTTGATAAATATGAATTTATTAAGAAAAAAATCAAAAATCATTAGAGTGGTTTTCTTAAAAATAAATTTGTTGTATATTAAATTTATCGGAGATTTTTACAATAAAATCTGGTATGCCAAGTTTAAGTATTTAATAAGCCGTCTTCAAGATTTTGAATTTTCAAAAAAAAATTTCAATATTAAAAAAAAAATAATTTTTTCGAAAAACTAGTTTATGCCAAGTTGATAAAATTGTTAAGGACCTCTTGTATAAATATTTTAGTTAAAATAGGCTTAGCCGTTAATGAGAAATTTGAAAACAAAAAATCGGTTCTATGACAGGTACCGTTAATAACCGTTATTGGTAACAGTTTTATTTATCAAAATATTGACCATACCCTAAATATTAATTTAAATTTTTTTTATCAAAATCGTTAGAGCCGTTTTTGAGATAAATTACTTTATTCATAATAGTTTTATGGCAGGTACCGTTATTTTTTGAGCTAAAAATGTCATTTTCCCCTATACACAGAAAAAAATATCGGTTGTCATATTGACAATCGCTGGTTGTTAACTGAAAATTGTCATATTGATGAACAGAATTGTCAATATGCCAACTTGTTTCTAACATTTGATGATCGCGATTGTTAGTATGAAACTTTAAAGTTGTCAATTTGCGATTATCAATACGATTACCGAAATTGTCTATATGATGATATCGATTGTCAATACGATAATCGTTTATCTACAGTTGTCATATTGACCATCGTGCTTTTCAATATGAAAAACCAGATAAATTGAGAGAACAAAGAAAAACGGTAAATCTTAAGACATACTTATTCCGTTGTAAAAGTTTTCATATTAACAACTCTAATTGTCAATATAATGATCACATCCTTACAGTTGTCGCATTGACAATCAAGATCATCAATATGAAAACCCAGACAATATTTTGAGCACAAATAAAGCGGTTAAACAAAATGTTCTCCAGTTCTAACATATTTTTAATTTCGAGTAAAGAGCGTCATTCGGCTTGTGAGAGTTCCAGGAATCGGTTCCAATTTCTTTTTTTTTAGGTTTCAGTCTTGTTTAACAGCGTGTCGGGGTAAGGTAGTGTATTTGTGATACATTTTATTTTTATTTTGTTGATTTTATAATAAACCATAATCTTTTAATTTCAGATGTTTTCTTTTTCAGATTATTTTAATAAAATGTATTTTCATCTATTTCCTTTTTTTTACAGCTTCGTTTTTTGTTATATTTTTTTTACTAAATGTTTTCTTTTCCAGCTTATTTTAATAAAATTTATTTTCATCTGTTTCCTTTTTTTTACAGCTTCCTTTTTATTATTTTGTTTTTGTTTTTCTAAACGTTTGATCTTATTTTCCTATTTTTCTATGTTTTTTTTTATTTTCAGATTTCTTATCACTTCTCCTTTATTTTTTATGTTTTAAATAATATCTGTAAAGTTCTTATTTTTCTTTTCAGCATTTAATTAATTTCCCGTTATTGCGTAATTTGCTTGAGAAAATTATGGATATCAAAAAGAAAATCTTGTTCATCAAATTGATGAAAAAAGTTGTTATTTTTCAACCAACGACCGTGATCATCAATATGAAAATTTCCAGTCATCGCTATCATCATTTTGACAACCGCGATCGTCATACTGATTATCAATGATAATCGTACTGACAACAACGATCATCGTATTGACCACCACGTCAACAAAAATCAACAATAATGGTTTATCCCGAGTATTTTATTGAATAAGGAAACACAAAATTCTTATTCCAAATATTTTGAATATATAAAATGAATAAAGAAACATATTCACACTCAAATGCAAAATTATTCTAATGCAAACCGAAAGTTGAAAATGACGTCTTGTGTGTCATGCTTAACATATGAGAATGACGATCGGCTAGCAGTCCAGGTATACTAGGTTCATGACTGCCACTATAAAAATGCAATTTCCGCGTTCAAGATCGTATCCATTTGTTTGTAATTCCTTCTGAAAAAAGCTATTGCAACAACAAATCAAGGTATCCACCGTCTCGGATAGGTTCCTTAACGCAAGGAACGTCGATGGGAAATGTATGTTTTATATGCAAAACCCTTCAATTTTATTCACCCCTATAAAAACGGATCAAATTCAACCAAAATTTTAACGCAATTGACACATGGCCTTAGAATCTTAAGTCCAAAGTTGGAAGAAAATCGCTTAAATGATTTAGGCTGCAGGTAAAGCTGCAGACAGTTAGACAAACAGAGACAGACATAGTTGCTTGACCCTCTTTTCTGCGTTCTCTATCAATGTTGAGGAAAATTATTATCTCGAGTACGATTTTTTTTTACGAATTCTTAACTTGCCATAAATAGTACCTACATAACATATATCCCAAGTAAAAAATAGCCTTTTTTGAGGAATCATTGCAAATTTTACTGCCAAAAATTACATCTCGTACTGCGAATATCAAAATGGCAGTGAAAAATAGTGCGGCTAAGTAACGAATATCTTTATTTGATTGGAAAGATGAAAATCAAATATTGAGGACTAGCATTTTTGAAACCTTTCATAAATTAAGTGTAAGAACTTTCGTATTTTTTTTGTTAATAAAATGTTAAAATTTGTTAGTTTTCACTATTCAACTATTTCACGTTTCGTAGCTGTTATAGTTATAAGCTTAAAGATATGTACCCACAATATAACCTATCTTAAATAAATTCCTAGCCCAAGAGCAAGTTCGTGCATCACAAATTTTAAAGTAATCTTAAACTAAGTTAATATTAAAATAAAGCTTTTAGAAGCCGAATTATGTTCGTACTCAATAATTATTCACATTTTTTTATTTTAAAGGCAACACAAAAGCAAATCAGTTCTTCTTTTGTTTTACGTTGCAAACAAAATCTAAAATGTGAGTTATTAATGCATATTAAGAATATTCGGCTATAGATTGATATTCTGTACAACATACTGTTGGTTTATTGTGTTTGCTTTCTCAAGAGCATCAATATTATTTTTCATCCACCAAAGCCAAGCACTGATATCTCCAACTGCTGCTTTTAATGGGGTAAAAAATCCTTTTCAAGTGACACAGCATTGTCATGGCGGGGAATGCATTAAATATACGAAGAACATACATACCTACCCATATGTATATTTAGTACAAACAGGCCATCCAACGAAGGCCGGACCGTCTCCGTCACAGCATACCCCAAATGATGTTTTATTAATTACATGCAAATGCTAGAGTTATAATTATTATTATGCGGCAGACAGACAGGCTGGCCTGGTCGGGCTGGGCTGGGCTGGGCCGGACGTCTCTGGCTGGTTTGGTTAGTAAAGATATATGTACGTACTACGTAGTTTGTATTGGTTGTCTGAATAGAACAAATGACCAACTTGTGCCCTTATTTAAGGCGTCCGTCCTCGTCATTGTTGTCATTTAGACTTTGCTGTCACATTCAACTTTGGTTAAAATAAAAATAAACAAAAAAACGCTGTGCCAGTGCCATATTTTTATTATGTAGAAGAAGAGGACAATGTTTTGCCCGATTTAGCGCCCCAGACTTGAGTTGAATGGATGATTCTTCTATACGTAGGTATGACAATAATATTGTTGCAATTGCAACCCCATATAAACTTATATCACTTTTTATACTGTCATTTTTCTACATACGTACCTCGCTTTCATTAAACATTGCACGAACATCTCTAGGTTTCTTTTTACTCATTTTATATTATTATATTTGTTCCAATTTGTCAAATGAGGAAAAATGATGTTAGGAGTTCCAATCATATCGCGATGGCCGTCAAAAAATAAAGAAACGCACTCGTGGCACACAAAGGGTTGTTCGTATATGCAAATAGCGTGAGTGCACTCATTTAAAATACAGACAATTTGTTTAGGGGTCTCGTCCACAATCTGTATTTGTATATTTGTATCTATACATTTTTATCTCTAGGTATCCCTACGTATTCAAGCTCCAAAGTGCTTAACAGAAAAAATCTAGTGACCCATATAATTTAATGATTGTGCATCTTTCATTCAATTGGAGGGATCCTATATGTACCTACTTTATGTTTCATAATGTTTTGGTTGGGGTTGTATATAATTTTGCAGAATGCAGAGAAAGTTGTGAATGAATGTTGCTTTTTGAGTGTGATTTTGTATTAATTTGTGCGCGATTTTATTTTCAAAAGAGGGTTGAAATAAAATACTACTTACTAACAACATGCGACCCAAATATAGGAAAGGTTTTGTTTTGATTTGAAAACATGAATAGCTCTAAGATGTTTGGGTACCTATACAATTTAATGAGGAAAATGTTGGTTGTGGATGTTCTAAACATAGTTAAATAAAAATAAAGTGAATCATGGACCAGGATAGGATTTCATTTGAGGCATTTAAATTACTTTTTTGTGGACAGTAAAGGCTCTCCCAAACCAATGCGGAACATTCGTTGCGGCGAAGAAACATTCGCATGTCAAAATTTATTTAGATGGTGATATATGAGAATCCCCACACTAACGCGGCGGAGAAACATATGAATTAATTTTGACTGATGAATGTTTCTTCGCCGCAACGAATGTTTCGCATTCGTTTAGGAGAGCCTTAAGAGTTGAAATGATTTTTGACTTGGCTCTTTAAAAGTTTTAACCCTATCGTAATTGAGGTGTTAGCAATTTCGACTCTTTAAATAATTGTTAATAACTTATTCCAATTTACGATAACGGTACGAAAGGTAGGCGGTGAAAAATGAGAGCAAATCGTTATAAAGGGGTCTAATATAATAATTTATTTACCATAGAAGGGGGTCTTTCTTCCCCGTTGGCGTTGAGGCAGGAGTGACAATTAAAACAAAAAAATATTTAACAACGACACGCAACACCTTAAATGAAATACACCTTATACCAGAGATCAGAAATAAATCTCAACCTTTTGAAAGGTTCTCTAATCACAGTTATTTGTTGTCATTTTCAATAAAGGTCACAATATAGCCTTCCCAACAAACAAAAATATCGGTTAAAGTCTGAGAGAAACTATAGGGCTGGCCACGAGACGAGAAAAGTCTCGGTCTCGGTCTCACATGACGAGACCGAGACGAGACTGCCTTTTAAGCATCCGACACGAGACCGAGACTAGACTGTATACTTTGACCGAAATTTACAGAGAGTCTGATAAATTAAAAAAAATCCGATTTCAGTTAAATATTTATTTTCTTCTGCACGTATTCAAACTACATATAATCGAAAATATTTCGTTCCAATAATCAACAAGTTGGCCGGAAATCGTTTTTCTCGGAGACGGGACCGAGACGAGACTTAATTATACGAGACCGAAACGAGATCGAGACGAGACTGAAAATTTTCGATTTTAACGAGAACGAGACGAGACTTAAAAAAGTCTCGTCTCGTGGCCAGCCCTAAAAGAGAAACCTTTATTTTGCTTTTTTTTTAGGTTAGGTCAACCTGTGAGATTTATCTCTGAGAGAAAAAATTAAATCTCACCTGCAATTTTAGCAATCAGAATTCCCGTTAGTACGACTGTTAGTATTTTGTAAGCACTGATGCATGCGGAAATGCAGGATATCGGGGTTTTTCGAAATTGCATTGGTTGTGTTTGGCGTCCCAGTAACTCAAGTCACAAACGAAAAGGCATTTTAGTCTTTGCATTTGATTTTAAGCGATTATTAGTAAGACTTAATACCTTAAAAAAGAATAAAAGCTCATATATATATATTTTTGACAAATAAACATGTTCTCGGCAGATTCCAAATTTGTCTGCATTAACCGTTTTTGATAGCTTAAATTTATTTTTTTTTTTTTTAATAAATCTCAGGCCGAAACCAAAATCTTTCTTAAGTAATGTAGTAACTCGCTGAGTGAAACCAATCTGCCTAATACTTTTTTTAAAAGCAACTTACTTACTTACTTAGGTCCTCGGACCTATTACGTCCGTGATGTTTCCCTTACGGGACATAGGGCCTCCACTACACCTACGCGCCATCGTGTACGATTTCTTGAAATATATTTCAGCTCTCTCCAACTTTTCCCCAGTCGTTCCGATTCCTGTTCGACCGTTCTTCGCCATGTACTTCTAGGCCGGCCCACTTGTCTTCCCTCCTGTGTGAGCGGGTTCCACTGCATTGCTTGAGATGCAATGCACCGATCGCCTTTTCGAAGCGTATGGCCAATCCACTGCCACTTTCTTCTTCGTATAATGGAGTCTATGGGCTTCTGACCCGTTCTCGCATGAAGTTCGGCATTGGAGATACGGTTGGGCCAGAAAATCCTCAAGATGTTTCGTAGACATCTATTAACGAAGGTTTGCAGCTTTCTAGTGACAATTTCAGTGACTTTCCAAGTGCTGCAGCCGTAAAGCAGAACGGATTCAACATTGGAGCGGAACAGTCGTAGCTTGGTCTATAAGCTAAAAGAGTTGTTTCTCCATATTTTGGACAGCATTCCGAACGCAGCCTTTGCTTTTCTGATTCGGCTGTTTACGCCCAGTTCAGTTCCGCCACCCGTAGAGACAATACTCCCAAGATATTGGAAATCCTCTACCATCTCTACCGGTTGTCCAGAAATATTTACTTGGATTGATGAGGAAGTTCCAAGGCTGATCCTTTTAGTTTTTGCCGAGTTGATCTTAAGCCCTACGATTTCTGCTTCTCTCTCCACCCTTGTTGTCATTTGATGGAGATCCTATGAGAGAGTAAGCATACGTCGTCCGCGTAGTCCAGATGTTTGAGGTGAGATTGCAGAGTCCACTGAATTCCTCCATTTCCATTTGACAAAGCTGCGTGCAGTACGTCACTTATCACCAACAAGAAAACAAAAGCAAGAAGTAGATATATTATTTTAGATTTTTTTTATACAAAACTAGCTGACCCAGCGAACTTCGTTCGTTAATGTAATAAAAATAATAATTCTGAGCCTGTCACATGCTGGCTGCTTGATGTACATAATTCGATATATTCAAATTATTTATTAAAAAATTCTATAAAATGCTAATTATATATGTAACTAAAGTATAACAATGTTGACGTGTTTCAATCAATTCGATTGACGAGTCGGCCAAACCGCTTTTAGACTGAAGTGCTTTATTGAAGCTATCATTTTCCGTTCTATTTTCGGCTGGGTATACGTACAAAGCGGGATTTTCCCAGCACGTGATCACGCCACATACAATTGACCATGTTAGAAACATGCAAATTCGAGATTTGATGCCACATGCCGAAAATTTTCAGTCTCGTCTCGGTCTCGTGTCAGTCTCGTCATGCGAGACCGAGATCGAGACCGAGACCGAGACCGAGACCGAGACTTTTCCCGTCTCGTGGCCAGCTCTAATAGCGAGATTCATGGGAAACTAGAGACACTTAAATACGAATGGCAAATGCGGGGAAAAAGTTTGTGGGTTCATTTTCATCCATCAAGGAGTCGACACATAAAGGAAGAAAATGCCACATTTTCCGTTATCGACTGCTAACATCAATTCATGGAACATTATTGACTCGATGCGACTCGATCGTAATTTATTAAATTCGCATGGTACGCAGCTGAAGCGAAACGAAATTTTTCATACGAAAATTGATATAACGAAATCATAAACAAAAAATATTGTTCTTGTTTTGTTCAACAATACGCAGTTTGATAGCGAATATTGAAAATCGTATTAGATCACTAGAGTCAAGTCTCCACTTCTTTCCGCACACAATTTATTGTCCGGAACATTAATGCCGGGGAAAATTTTACGTTTGAAGTTTTAGTTGGCTGCGGTTAAAGAAACAAAATGGACGGAAATTATAATTTATTTGCTATGAAGAAATACATTAGTTATCACAGAGAAAAAAACAACGTAAAATCAAAGCAAAAAACTTTGATTCTAATATTTTTCGGAACGATTTGGCGCCAACGCCGAAAATTCTTAAATCAAAGTGGAGCGACTTTATTTCAAGGTGATTCCATACTTAAAAACGAATAAGATTTTACTACGTTTATATGTTGATTTAAAGTGGAATCGTAGGGAAATCAAATTCATCCATCTCTTAAAACAACATTTATCTACTTCGAATCAACGTAGATTGAACTTAGCTTTGTTAGGTATTGATTCAAATGGCTACCTACGCCACGCTTTTGTGTTTAAGTTTTATGTAAGACAAAGACATATGTATATTCATGCTCGACGCATTTCATTGTTGTGGTGAATCATTCATTTGTGACGCCTTAAAGTGAATCGTTCAATGGTATGAGTATTTCATAGTGATAACTAATAAATATATGAAAAGTAATTAAATATTGTTTTTCGATTATATGAAAGTGAATTTTGAGTGCGCGTTTAATTTGTTCACAAATGTAAGGGAGCTACCTCGAAAAACAACAACGCGCTCTCGAAATTCTTTATATTAAGCTTACAAATACAAACAAATTAAGGTTTACTTAACTATGCAACATTTTGAAACTACGTTGAAGACACTTTAAATGCCAAAAAAGTGGATCGCAATGCAAAATGTGGATTTAAATGTAAAAATGAATACGTTTCACTTTAAAACAAGGTTGAGCGCACTTTAAATGTGGATCTCAATATAAAAATGATAAAGTTTGACTTTAAAACAACGTTGCACGGAATGCAAATGTAAGAAAGTTGATTTCAATGTATAAATAAACACGTTTTACTTTGAAACTAGGTTGAATCTCTTAAAATTACGTCGCATATTGAAATTAACATTGTTTTAACGTAAAAATAAAAACGCGCCACTTCATTTAAAATAATTTAGATCAAATACGATCGTATTTAATTTTATATCGCATTTTTTCCCTCAGTGATACACCATTCTTTAAAATCATTAACAGAAAAATATATAAAAAAAAAAACTAAAATATCTGATTTTCTAATATAATACAATATGCGTAGCTCGAAAACTATCAACTTTTCGTGAAAGACATTCTAGTCATTCTACTGGATGGTTTAAAAAAATTAAAAAAAAACACTGGAAAAATTAATCAAGTCGCTTACAGAATCCGCCAACTTACCCCCACCCCGGGATGTTGACTCGATCCGCAAAGACTTTGGTGCCAATTTGGAATGTCAAAAGTTATATGAAATACGGATGGGCTTTTCAAACTATGTTATCGACATTCCTGCAATTGTTTTTTACAGTGCATTCTAATAGAAAAAACTGAACAAAAATTGTCGGAAAATTGTCCCCAGAAAATTGTCCATCGGATTTAAAATCAATGAGTTTTCGATTTTTTTAGGTTGGTTTTGTTATTTTTTCCTCTTAAATTTGTTCATAATTTTTTTTAACCATTAATTTAAGTAGAAAAATGACTAGTGTGACCATTCTCTCAGAAATACATGAATTTGGGCGAATTTTATGTGTTTAAAGCAAGCTTAAGTTCCAGACAAACGTATTCAATAATAACACCCGTGAACGCAATTGTTCCTTACTAGAATCTAAAAGGTATATTCAATAGCCTACTATATATCATCTTGGATATTTGTATATGTATATGTAATCCTGACATCATCTCTGAATGTCTGCATCGTCTTTTTGATAACTCCAATATCATCTTGTTATTTTTAAAATTAATTAAGTCTCTTTTCTTATGAGCTTCTCCACATAATTTTATTCCTGTGTAAAATTGATTTTTAGGTATTGTTGATTTATGCGTTCAAATGATCTATTTAAATTGTTGTCTAATAAAGACTTTAAATTGTCTAATAAAGTCTTTTAAATATCAAATGAAACGGAGGCACCAGTCATCAGTATATATGTTATGTAGGTAAGGTACCTAATACTAAATGAAACCTTTTACTTTCCTTTTTGGTTATTTAATAAAACAAATCCAATTGTTTCCATTTTAATTGCCATGCTTTTTTTAATTAAATGCTGGTGGTAAAATACATTCCAAACAGAAATATCAAATTATGAATAAGACCGATGTATCTTTTCCAAAATGGAAACTAAATATTTTACTTCAGACCAACCAGAGCATTAAAAAGAACGCATTTATTTCTATGCAAGATAATACCTATTGTTACTACTTATATCCTCCAAAAAATCTATAAATGTGTATATCTGTATGCTTGATCTGGATTGGATATCTATAGTAGGCACCTACCTACATAGGTACATAAATCTACAAACCATCAGGAGCATAATTTCGTTAAAGGTAGGTATTTATAAAGTCTGTATTATGACCAAAACACACATGTTGATTTTCACAGATTAAACGGAACTTCAATGAAAATGTATCCATCTTCTATTTTGGTCTTAGTCTTAGGCTGCGTGACTGGATGCCTTATACATATATTAAATTTTGTATCCATAAAGAAATCAAAGAAACAGAAGGTTATAAAAATACTTGCGTATAATAACTATTCATCAGCTGATGTGTTCTAAATTAGTATGTCTTGAAAATAAAAAAAAAAGGTTCGACCGCAGAATTTTAATAAATTAAGTTTTAAAAATGCAAAATTTCAATATTTTGTTATTTATCAATAAATAATTGACAATCGCAATGAGGGTACATTTGTCAAAATTTATGAAACAATATCGATTCCAAATTAACAATGAGCTGTAGAATTTAAATTTGTCTTCAAATGTGTACAAACTAGACTTTAAGTTAAAATTGTATCGAATTATCAAAATCCAACTTTACTCCTTTGACTATATTGAAATAGTTTTCGTTCACATACAAAGCAAATTCAATACTTTAACCCTTTTCTTCAACTAAAAGTAAGTGAATCACTCGATTATATCTACTGTAAGTGCAAAATTCATTCTTCTGTACAGAATATCTATCTAAAAAAGAAATCTAAACCAATTTTGCCAAATTACTCTCTGGCATCTTTGAGATTTATATACGCTATTGGCTTCATTTGATAATGGTGCTTCTTGTATCTCTATGTTTTGTTTATAGCTAGCTTGGATTTTCTATCTGCATAACTATATACTAGTGTGTATTGTTTCATCATCTATCACTAGAAGTGAACATCATCATCACGATGATCATCTCCTTTCTGCTATATACAAACTTCTACTCAGATAATCCTTTCTCTTGCGCTTAGTCCTTATTTGGACTTTCAAAGAAAATTATTATATTGTCGATGAAACTCTTCTCATTGTTTTACTTCTATTTCGATATCAATTCGTCCGTTTTAAGTGAAATTGAGAAGCTTAGCACTGCTGAAAAAAAAAAAATAGTGGATAGTGGATCTTCCTATAGACTTTGTTATGACTTATGGTTATGAGTTATGACTTCAGACTTTTATGCGTGATTCTTTTAAATTTAAGTTTTTTGTTTTAAATCATCTAGAACGGGTAGCTGCCTTATAAGTATTTCAATTTTTTTCTAAACGAATTAATTTTTTGTTTATTAAACTACATGGATTAACCATTCAATATAATCCCTATAAAATTGATCTTCAAATTCTATGTATGTAATGTATGTTACCCAAAAGCTCTAGAAGCACCTTTTTAGGTGCGAAAATTTAATCTCAGAGATTTCGTTTTTTTTTTTTTAATAATAATTCTAAGAAAATCGGATTTTTTAAAGGATTTTTAATCCATCAGCATCGTAGCCATCCTCCAACGGAATTTGACAGTTTATACCTGGATAGAAACGCAAGAAACTAAATTTTGGCGCACACCGAATATTTCGTCCCTAAAATACCCTAAAATCGCCTACCCACGAAAAAATTTAATCTCAAAAATTTCAATTTTTTAATAATAATTCTAAAAAAATCAGATTTTTTAGAGATAATTTTCTGCGCTGTGATGTTTACGAACACAAATTTGTTAAAAAAAACTGCCACCTCGCCTGCTTGCTTTGTGCAGGCAGAAGACAAACAAAATCGATACGTAGAAGCTAACCAGGCATGCGCAGATCTGCCGCAGATTCCTGCGATTACGAACTCGTGCTGTTTTTATTAAACTATCTAACTCAAACATACAATATAATTCCTAAAAAATTGCGTTTCAAACAATTGCCAAAATAATCACAAAACTTTCACAAAAATAATAATAAAATAAATCAGAGCCACAAATTCAACCTTGAGGCACTCCCAATTGGAGAGCTAGCTTTAATAAAAAAAAAATAAATACTAACTTTTCTACAAAAAGATAATTTTATGAAAAAAAAAAAAAATGATGCGGTTTTTAAAAATTTCAATAAATTTTAAGAATTTTCCATTTTCTTTTTACACTTCTTAATCACTCTTGTTAGAAGGTAACTTAAAAAAATCCCAAAATTTCTTGTAAAATTTTGATCCCTTAATTTTATTTAAACAGTATAAAATAAAAGCATATTAAACAAAGAACAACATCGAAATCTAAATTGAAACTGCTTATAAGTCCTTAGTCATCGTTTTTTGTCCTTCGTCCTTCAGAATATACAGCACATCAGATGGATGATGATTCTCTCTGCAAAATAAAGGCAAACCCTTTGTTGATGTATAGGGTGGGGGTGGGTTATGATGGTGGATTCTATTTCAATTTGAAATTTGTTTAAGCGGCCATTAACACTCTCAAAAGAGTATAGTGTCCCCATCACTTTCCAGTTTCAACCCAATTTCTCATACGCCCCCACTCCATTATAATATCGAGAGAGAAAGGGAGAAAGGATTTGCGGTTGCTTCCTTTGGATGATCAACCAAAATGTGGACCAAAGATTAAAGAGCGGTAAGGCTAAAGCTTTTCACATTTGGATTTCATTACTCCATGTCAACATACGTGTAGACCGCACATAAAGACCTTGTGGACTGTGTACCGTGTGCGTTAGAGGTTTATCGTTCTTGCAACTTTGCAACCTGGCCCCTGTGCACCAGCCCTGCACTGCGATTTGCCATGTATGGATATTGCTTAAGTTGGTGGTTTCTTTCTATGTGCTTTTGGCTTTGCTAAAGGTTTTGTGGGTTTTCAAGCCATCCGAAGTTGAGAGGCTGGGAGAACATGTCGATGTTGCAATTGAAAATAATCCCTTAGCACACATATTTCTTCTGATTTTGTGTATGTTTTTTTTTTTTTTCTGAATATCCCATACAACTCATGTCCCGAACCGAACATTTATCCCCAAAGTTGACATGCAGTACAGAGTTTAGAACTCGTTGTCGTTTTGTGCTGTTGTTTGAGTGCATTTGCAGCTTGTGGGGGTCGCTCGGCTGGCTGATGGCGCTGATGGAAATAACCCATCCTGGTTTGATAAAAATATAATGGGAGAGGGAATGGCAGAAATGGATACATTTCCATCATTGAATGTTTCCATGTTTTGTGTTTGCGGTTCTTTTTCGAACGGATTATGTACATGTTTGACAGGTGAATATGTTGTCACAGCGAGATTAGATCTAGATGCACGGCTAAATCTAAATCAAACTGGGACGAAAAACTGGAACACATTTTGTGGCATGCTACCAATGTTTATATTTTATATGTTATACCTTTACGAATCCACACCACATGCAAACCGACTGCATTAAAAAAGGAGAAAATGATTCGATTGGATTTGATTAAAAATGGCATTTAGTTGTGATTGTGGTTTGAAAAACTATAGGCTTTAATTACCTGATAGGTTAAATGTAAATACATTGGTCCATATTTTTATACAATTAGATATAATATCATTTTTTAATTATAGAAACCATATAAAGGGACATTTTAGGGAACAAAACATGATTGTGGGTTTTTGTGTAAATAGAGACAAATGTGACTGTTTTTGATAAGTTGATTTGTTTTTGTGGCAATTGATTGGTGGAACTTTACGTGGAAAGGGTTTTTTTAGTGCTTATTTAGAAATTCACTCCCATAAAAGGTTTTTTATGTGTTCATGGAATATATTATATTTAATTTCATAGAAAACGCTAGGTAATGTTTAAATTATTCAGACCCAGTTTTTCAGTGACAAATCTAAAGTAAAACTCGAGTAAGCTCATTAAATTTGAAGGGCTAACTCGAGTTTAATTCTGAAGCTAGGATGATCTCGCACTAGAAAGCTAGGGCATAGGCGCCAGTAAAATATTTTGACGAACCAGTCAATGTCTACCAACATTCTACTTGTTAGCTATTAAAGCAAATTTGTGTGATCCAATTGTGTAAATTATTGTTCTTTTAAAATTTTATAAAAATGTAATATTGTTTCTCTCTTGCCATGTAACCCTAAAAATATTAAAAAGGAGGTACATCATCATTTTTAATGGTGTATTATTATAAGCAATTAACAGCTGACACCTATTTATTGACTACTTAAGTCAAATTGTATGTATGTATATACCCTGTTTTTCCTTAATGTAATTAACGAGGCCGATAACAGGTTATTATTTCTGTCAAGGATTAAAGGATTTCCTTTGCCCATATTATAGGTAGGTACAGGTGTAACAAGGGTATTTAGTCCAGTAAGAATAGACAAAAAAATACCTTTGAAAGGAAAAAATTAGTTCGAGGCTGAAATTTGGTATGATCATTGGTAATGGTATTTATAAACTGATAGATTTCCTCATCGATCCAAAGACCGCTGGGTCAGTTACAAGGGGTCAAAGGTCATGAAACTAAGTTTTTTGAAAATAACTCGGGAACGGTTTGGTAGAAGAAAAAATATTCAATACAAACTTGAAGCTCAGGCGATTTCCCACAAAAATGGTACTCAGCATTTTGTCCGTAGCATTTATCGTTAAAAACTTACAGCAGTTGAAAGAATCACACGCGTCGTAAAATTAATTTATTTAAAATTTTTGCGCTCAAAATCGGCCATGAAGGGCATGAAGATGTGTTTTACTTTTTTTAAATAGGTAACTCACAAACGGTTTGATTTAGAGAAAAAAGTTGTTGTACAAACTTGTAGCTGAGGCAATTTCCACTGATATGGTCAAAGAAATGTTGTTAAAAAGCTACAGCAAACCAAAAAATCGTAAGTATCGCACGCACATTTATTTAATTTTAATTTTTGGGGCCGAAATATTTTTAGCCAATTGATAAGAAATTTTACAATCCAAGACCATTTTTTCGCTTACCACTAAGTTTAAAGCAACCGTTGGTTAAGCATCTGCGTCTTTTTTTGGCGTTAGGTAAACTTTTTTAACGGAAATATTAAAAAAAAACAAGTAAAATGGAGGCTAGCCAAACATGAAGCTGATGTTATGATTATATCTATCAAAACGGCCATAGGGAGTGCTGAGAAACGCAAGAGTATTGATAAAGGAGAGGATGTCCACTTAATAGCAATACTTATAGCACGGGCTCGCGGAGACAAAAAGATTTACTTTCAAAAACCAGGTAAAGGTAAAATTGAATCTAAATAAAATTATACTCAAAGTTTAGCAACTTACACAAAATGTCAAGCCCACTTCTTATTTTTGCATGCATTTACTGGTTGAGATTCAAAGTTCTGCTCTCTACAACAAAGGCAAATTAAAATTCTTCAAGCTTTTCGAAAAGACTGACGATCTCGTAAAATATGCCAAAGTTTTTTCCAGAGGCAATTGTCCTCTCAATATTATTTTTGAAAACAGTATACGTCTACTTCAAGCTTTTCTTCAAGCTTTTCGAAGAGAGTGACGATCTCGTAAAATATGCCAAAGTTTTTTCCAGATGCAATCGTCCTCCCAATATTATTTTTGAAAACAGTATACGTCTACTTCTAGCATTTTACAAAGCACCTGCGAAAAAAGATAGTATCAATGCACTAAGATATTCCACATTTGTCCGATTGACCAGACTCAACAAGGCTGTACAATTATCTACCATTCCTCCAACATCTGCTGCTGCTCAAACACACCTTTATAAAGTTTACTATCAAGTTCAAACTTGGCTAAAAGCTTGAGATGTGTATTGAGAAATAATGTTTTGGAGTCTAATTTTGTAATTGTAGCAATGGTTGCGGTTATAATTGTGGTTGTCGAAAAGCGAGGTTAAAATGTTTTATAGTTTGTGGTCAATGTCATGGACTGACACATACAAACTCAATTCAAATTGATCCGTATGAAGGGAACGTTAATGATGAGCCATTTCTTACCACGCCGCCGGCCGTAACACAAACCAAAACAATCACTTTCAAACATTGATTTATTAATGTTGAATACATTTTATTTGCTAAGCACAGTGGAACAGGTCTACTTGGGATAGCACATACAAAAAACGCACCTGGGCTTGGGCACTTGGACTTGAAGAAATTGCAAAAAGGGATAATTTCGCGAAACTTGTGATTGTTTGAACTACTATAACTTCTTAATGGTAACTGCTAACAAAAAAAGTAGACAACCATTTTATTGTGAAATTTACTCAGCTACAAGTTTGTAGTACAAATTTTATTCCTTAACCAAACCAAAAAACCTAGTGGTCCTCGGATCGATGAGGAACTTCCTCAGTTTTTAAAGAGTCCCATTGCCAATGCTCATAACAAATTTCAGGCTCGAACTAATTTTCTCCTTGTAAAAAGCTTCTTTGCCTAGACTGATTGTACAAAACACAAAAACGAAAGTGAATCAAAATAACCTGTTTGAATTATTAAAGTTTTTACATTTATGATTGAGTCCTTAACTCAAAATTAATAAGAATAAAAAAAACTTATCATCAATTTATGTTCTATCTGCACACACTTTTTGTTTTCAAATTACCTGGTTTTAATAGTATCTTTGCCTTACCTACGATATAAAAGTTTTTCTGAATTGCATAGATACATTATGGTAGTTTGAATTTTAGAACTCTTAAATGTAGACTTAAGCTACAGTCTGTATAGAATAGTGATAAAAATAAATCTCATCAAAACCTCATTTTAAATTTATGTGAAATTTCGTTTGAGAATTCATTGCAACTTGCATGATTGAAGAGCACATTACTCGTATAACATCCACAGTTCAACATGGGATTGTACAACAAAAAGTATCTAAGGTAGGTAGTAAAGTGTACAAATTATCCTCAAAATCCAAGGACTACTCCAGTTAAATCGTACGTCTATTTTTTGTCTCTATTCTCTCAAGAAGGAGATGGTTTTTTGTCCTCATTTACTTATACACACAAGAAAATAAAAATATTTTACAATCCTCATAAATTAAATTATGTATATCTTTCATTTTGTTTGACCACAAGGGGGGCTGTCAGTATGGGTCGTTTCTTTCGTTCAATAACCCCCACCTACAATAAAAATGAATTTGAAGTAAAACATAAGTAGGTAAGGTAGGTATAGGTAGGTAGGTACATATAGAAATATCAAGTACCGAGCACTAGAGAACATTTCATAAATTGGATTACAAGAGTACCGCTGGCTGATGGTCGAGATCAAAAGTGCCCAAGTTCCAAGTCTGAACATCCTTATAATATATCCTGGGTTAAGTTTTTCCACAAACCTCTAAATAGTATAACCGACGACGCGACACCCGACGGGGGAGGAACCATAAAGTAGTAAAAAAAGGACGTGCGTATCTTACTTCAGGAGATAGAAGACACAAAAACTCTGTGACAGACATGCTCTCATCAAACGAAATATACATATAAAAGCTGCAAGTGCTGTGCATGTGTTGTGTTGTATATGTATTGAAAAATGACAGGCGGATGCACTGTCACGTTTTTCATTTGAAGTGGAATCATCTTCCAGTAGTTGCATCTTCTCAAAGCAGACTTTGTGTCTTCCATCATTTTGGAAGTCAACTTATTTTTTGTTCTTTTTTTTTTAATAAAGTTGGCAGTCAATGGAGATGTGAATTTTTATTTTATTTTTATTAATTATGTTAAATGATTACTTTGAAGAGCCAGATGACTTCATGCTCCATAGAACTTTGTTCAACCGCTTTGAGATATTTTTGTGTCCTTTGTCTGGTGTTAAACTTACATAACATAGACAGTGCCATCTATGTATATGTACTTTTGAGAAACCAAAAGGGAATTATAATTATTTTATTTTTCTCTATAGATAGCTACTTTGTCGTGTTGAGGCGACTTTTATGGTTGGGCTATATTGATAACTTGAATGGAAGAAATGGCAAGACCATTATAATTAACGGGGTTAATGAAGGAATTTAATTTTATAGCAAAGCGTAGAGATCCATCTGCTGCACTGCGCTGGCAATGGCTGGGTGAGAAATTAAAATTGCAAAACGCAAACAATGTGATGATAATGATGATGGTGGAAGTTATCATAGACATTTATAGTAGATATACCAAACTGTTGAGGTTTTAATTGTTTCTATGGTGGTCTTCCTTTTTGGTTTGATAATGCTGTAATTTTGTAAGGTACTTAACAAATTTAACGAGAATTCCCTGGCTGAATGCAGTTGCAAACTTTCTTTACTTTTGTTTAGAAACATGTTCTTACGATCATATAAGCTGTCGAATTTGGTTGGAATAAGGTAAAGAAAGTGAGACTTTCGCACTAATTAATAGATAGTCATCCCCCGCTTTCGCAAACTTTTAACCTTACAACAATTATTAAGTACAAGTACAAGTTATAAACGAATTAAGTGTCAAATCTAGCTTGAATTCGATTTTTTTGTATGGATTAAACTCGAATTTATAATAAATTCGACTCTTAATTCATTTATAACTTACAGCTTTTGCATTTAATGAATTTAAGATAAGTAAAACAAAGACAAATGGGATTAAAGAAAATATCAGTCATTTTATCAATACTAATAAATAAAAGAAGAGGTCAAATTATAGTTCCTTGTGGGACTTCTGACTATATAGAAACTGGACGATAAAGAAAACAATCAGTAAACACGTCCTAATAGGTAGGACCAACACATAGCGTAAGCCACTACAGAGAAATTCTTTTGCACTGAAAAAAAGCATGGTAAGACTAAAACAGTCGACGCCACTTAAATCGACCGCCAAGGGACCTGCCAAATGTGGTCGCAATAGCCGGGGCTCGTTATATCCGACTTACCATCGCAATAGTACCGACAAAAGTATGCGGTTTTAAATATTAAGAACAGAATAATAAAGAACCTACTAAAGGAAAAGTGGTCGTTAAAAGCGGCTCGTTGTTATAAGCCACGTGGTTATAGGTGTCGTCGGCTTTATATTCAATTATTGTATCAAAAATTGAAAAAGTTAAACTTATTTTTTTTTTTCAAGAAAAACTTAAAATGTTGGCCCAGCATGAGGTACATATTTCTGGGATTCCTACGATATTTGAGATCTTGTTCTTTTTTTAAACGTACTTAGTCCAGTTTACCAGCAGATGATCTTAAGCTATGCGTATTCAGTTAAAACCTCTGAATGGATTTATTCCAAACTTTTTACCAAGTCCTTTTTTTTAATTTGTTTTATAAACGCAAATTACGGTACCAGTCACAGATTGTTTTAGCCACTAAAAAAAATCAATGAATTGCTTGGAAAAGGCTAGTTTTTGGTAATTTTTTTTTCGAAAATAGTTGTTTCAAAGTTCATATTTTCCTTTTTTGTGAAAATCTTCTAGAGCTAGGTAAGATTTCCATAGTTTTGTATATCAAAACTACTGAATAACTGTATTTTTAAAATTTTGAAAACAGTTCAAAATTTTGTGTAATTTATTTTGAATTTTGACAAACAGCGATTTTTTTATTTATTTCTCAAACACTCACAAAATGCACGAGTTTATAGAATTAAAAGTAAATGTGAAAAATCTTTATGAAAAATATTATTTTTCTCGAAACCGGCATCAATGATTTTGATACAAAACTGTGTGTATCTTTAATGATTGGAATCTACTTTTAAGGAATAAAAATTACTTTGCATTATTTTTAACTGATCTTCCCATATAACCTTTTTCATATTTGCGACTTTCTCATGCTAAAATTTTCAAAAACTGTAGTTTTGATTTTAAACAATATTGATTTGTTTTTATCTAAATATCGATTTTTCAAAAACGGGTTGATGGAATTTTTTGAAATTATAAAGCTTACGCTCTAATTTTTTTTCGTAAATGTTTTAAACTTTTTATATAAAAAACTGTTCCACCAATTTTTTAAATTAGTTTTCATACATTTATTCAAAAAATCAAATGGTATCTTTTTTACTTAGTTCAAACTACAAAAGAATATAAAAAAAATAATTTCATGGGATTGAGCACTTTTTTAGGGCCAGTTTCACAGTAACTGTAGTGGCACTTATGTGTGAAATATAAAATACAAAATTCCAATTTTCGCAGTGCACACTTACCTGAATAAGTTGCACTTAAGTATACCGTGTTGGGCACTTAAGTGTCACTAACTCAGTCTGCGAAGATTACCAAAAAGTACCACTACGCAAAACTTAAGTGCAACTTATTCCGGTAAGTGTTCACTGTGAAACTGGCCATTAATATACAAATGTTCTTAGATAATACCAGGGTGGTCCATTGATTTTCTATTTATTCAGTCTTCTCGCCCAATAATTTTGCTACTTGTATTAATCCTGCTATCTGAACAAAATTTCAACTACCTAATGCAAGGGTGTGCTCAAGTGGTTTAATTTTTCAAGTTTTTTCTATAGAGGCACTAGAAAGTTTTCTACAGGGCACTAGAAAGTTTTACATAGATTCTTGCAAGGCACTAGCACGATTTAGCAAAGGCTAGAACACGGGCCTTGTCGATTATGAACCATTTTTCCTCGTCAAGCGATATTTTGATTGTCAGTCCAATGCGCTACCCACTGGGCTTAATCGCTATGCACAAATTCAATGTCGAAAGTGAATAAGTTTCATTCCATATTGCATAACAAATACATACAGAATAGAACCGGAATTCATGTACTTGCTTTATAGGTAGAAAAACTTAGAAAAGGTTTCTCCTCATTGAACGATCCTATACAGATCTATCACACCCATAGTAAAAAGTGTGATACGAAAAAGAAGTCAAAGGAAAGAGAGAAAAAAGTATCGTATGATGCTGAAATTGCACGGTGCTTAATTGTGTTTTTGGTGTACAAGAGACATTCCTGATGGGGTACCGAACCGATACATGCCCAACAAGTTTTTACTACGAAGGGGCCTCACGAGTGTTTGAAAAGTTTGCATCGTCTAAGTTTTTGGTACTGAAATCCAGCTAGGGCTTTCCAAGTATCTGACAAGTTTTCCTTGTCTAGATTTTCCTTACTGAAAATTTACTAGGGCCTTGCCCAAACTAGACAGAAACTTGGCATTTTTCCAGCCGGGAACATATGTTTATTTAAAAAGTTTCTGTTTATTATGGTGACTCGCATAATATGTCAAAAAATTAAGGCATGTAGAATGCTTCAAAACAAGCAGAATGCTTCAAAAAAAATAAATTGGTTGGCACAACGGCTCGTGAAGAACCAGGGACTAGTGACTAACAACTCGCAACCATTCCTGTGTGCGCCTGTCGACAGGAATGGAAGAGACCTACAATTTTATGCCGAATCCGAACGGCTAGACGAGAAGCACTTATTCGTGACAAGTGATACTCTCGCAAGAGGCAGTAGCCCTGAAAAAAACTGTTTAGTTTTTAGGTGGACGAGGCTGGGAAGCGAACCGAGACCTCCAGCGTGACAGTCGAACACACTAATCATTACGCTACGGGCTACTACAAATTGTATGGAAAAGGATTCTATTTCACCCTGTTTATACACAATTTTTGAAAAAAAAAAAAAATAAGTCTAAGAAAAATAATAAAAATAATAAATAGTAATAATAACAAATAATAATAAGAATTAAAAAATCATTTAAATCAGAAACGTCATATGTTATTTTGTTTTTAAATTAAGGTATTTCAGTCGATAGTTTTCGAAAAAATGATTTCTTAAATTGAAATAAAAACAAATTCAAATATTAGTTTATATTAATTTATTCAAAATTCTACGTATTTAAGTATTGATTTATTTTCAATTTTGTATATTGTCATGTATGCATAAAACATACATTTGAAGGTTGAAAACCTAATGGTTTCAGTTCTTTTTTCTAATGTTGTTTTGTATATTAAAGAACAGTTAACAAACATTTTAAATAAAAACAAAAAAAAAAACCTTATAATTGACTGCTTCTGTTGGATATACCAGAGTGTTTGAAATTTTAAAATAAATATTTTGAACAGTTTGACAAATATAAAATGCCTTAAAATTTAATTATTGTTAATGTTATTAAATTAACTCAAGCTACTTAATTCTGTTATTATTGTTTTATTCAATTGAATATTGTGGTTGACCTTAAACACCGCATGAACCCCTACAAAAGTTTAATCCTATTAACAGTTAATTTAAATGTGTACAAAGAGTTGGTTAGTCTAGTATGGATATGTACCTACTCCCCTTAATCAATTCATTGCCATTGAAAATTAAATAAAACCATCATTATGGGCGCGATGTCGGCCGTCTACATTCAAACTCAACTCAAATACATAATGCGGTTTCTCTTCAAACACCACAAACTAATGAGAGCACAATACAATAAAATCGTCATTATTATTATTATTGTCGGTGTTTGTTTTCCTAATTACTATACTCACGACGATACAAAGACAGACACAATTAAATGAACAAATAATAAAAGATTAAAAGGGCTCAAACAAAACTACAAAAAAAAAAAAGTTAAAAATTAATCAGAGGCTATGTCAATTCGAAAAGAATAAGCTAAAAATGTTAACATCATTTAACATCATTTCTATTCAATGAATGGACGCCCTCTAATGACTAAAGGGAATTAATAGTGAAGATGTGAGCTTGAAGTTAATAAGTCATTTTTTTTTTGTTTTTATTTTCATTTATACAAAAATAGCAACAAAACTGAAAAACTATAATTAAAACCTCATCTCGCAAAATGTGTTGTATGGTTCAGATAATTGAATTATATGTAACCGTCAGTCGGCCACTTTGCTATAGTTTACTATCCATCCTTGATCCACCCTCTTTTTCAATTTTTTGCTTTTAAAAATTGTATGTGAAATATTAAACGCAAATTATTGGGTTTAAAAAAAATTTAAAAAAAAAATAAACAGAAAATTAACTTAAAAAAAATATTGTTTGAGTTCAAATGTATTGCTTATCCAGCTTTGATTTTATAATTTTTAGTTGTTCTGCAATTTTTTGTTACAGATTGTTGATCTTGAAACACCGTTTTGTCTTTGGTCACCAAAAACTTTAAGAAATAATGATGAGACGTTCAATTTAAGGGCAGTTTCAAAAACAAGAGCTAAATTTCTACAAGATTCTTTTAAAATTTTATTAAAAATATTTTCGCCGTAATTAAAAAACGTTAAAAAAAAAAACAGTAGCTTATTCTTTTAATAAACCTATTTAAGTTTTGCAAATATCGAACACAATCCTAATATCTAAGTACTAGGTTTTTCAGAAAAGTACACTGAGGGAAAAATGTATGGGCTCAGTACAGAGATATTTATGTAAAATCTATGTACTGAAGTTTGCATAGGATTGCGATGAAAGCTCTATTTACTGAGTAAAGTTAACGTGTGCTGGTTACATTTGAGTTTATGTACCAAATAAAATCCACCCTCAGTGAGCAGAATTTATGTAGTCAGTCTATAGAAAAGATATAACTTGCATTGAATACAGGCAACATTGACTCAACACAAAGCTATTGACCAGCTAAAGTGGCATATGTACTGACTAAATAATTTCAAAAATCCGAGAGCAAGCAACATGCGTTCATTCAATACTATTGTAGGTGAATTTATTCATCACATAAGGTTATTTGTTGAGTACAATGCAACGTGTAACCAGTCTATATTTTATGTGTGCAGATCTTAAAATCGAAAAGTTTTTTACATGGAACAATGTACTCATCACACGAGCTATGCGGTGAGTCCAAGCAACGTGTATCCATTCAATACGAATGTAGCAGCGTTTATTTATCACATATAGTTATGTTTTGAGTACAATGCAACGTGTATCCAGTCTAAATTTTATGTGTGCATATCGTAAATTCGGAAGGTTTTTACACAAAACAATGTACTCCTCACACGAGGTATGCGATGAGTCTAAGCAACGTGTATCCACTCAATATAAATGTAGAAGCGTTTATTCATCACATTACGTTATGTGTTGAATACAATGCAACGTGTAACCAGTCTATATTTTATGTGTGCAGATCTTAAAATCGGAAGGTTTCTACATAAAACAATTTACTCATTACACGAGCTATGCTATGAGTCTAAGCAATGTGTATTCAACGTTTGTAAGTAAATGTAAGGACGTTTAACTTATTAACATTATGGACGAGAATATTATATTGCGAATTAGCCCAATGGTTGCATGCTCGCTCGGTGCTTGGAAGGATACCAGTTCAAATCCAGGTAAGTAAAACTTGACATTTTTCTAATAAAATAAATTTGTATACTTTCAGAACAAAGGGGAAATCAGCTGTGGGTAATATCAGTGAAGAAAGAAATTTCCCACAGTAAAAGGTGAAAACAACTTTGTGATAAACAGCAAAGTTAAGAAAGAGATTAATATGTAATGAGTACATACAGCTTGTACCTATTACATAAAAAAATAAAAAAAAAATAAAGAAATAAAGGTTCTCTTTTTTTAAGTTATGAGTACATATTTATGTAATGAATACATAGTATTTATATGATTTTTTTTTAAATTTATGTAATGAGTACATGTTGTTTATGTAATGAGTACATATATTTATATAATAAGAAACATATTATGTATGTTATGAGTACATTGAATGCCGCTGAGAAAATTTACTCACTACATAGTCATGTACTCATCACAGATAACAGACGGATATTTATGTTATGAATCAATGGAGAATTTATATTTATAGAACGAGTGCATAAAATATACAAATAAAATGTACTCACTCCATAACCCGTACACATTTATGTGTTGGGTCAATTAAACATTAATATTTATTTAATGAATACATAGAGAGGTGCAACGTAACTTTACTTATTATATAGTGTTATGCGATGAGTATAACCAACATGTATCCATTAAATCTTAATGAAGTAGAATTTACTCATCACAAGAGGTTATTTGTTGAGTACAAAGCAACGTGTATCCAATCAATATAAGTGAAGCACAATTTACTCATCACAAGAGGTTATGTGTTGGGTGCAAAGCAACGTGTATACAGTCAATATTATTGTTGCAGAGTTTATTCATCACATAAAGTTATGTGTTTAGTATAAAGCAACGTGTATATAGTCTATATTTTATGTAGAAATATCATAAACTCGGAAGGTTTCTACTTAAAACAATTTACTCAGAACACGAGCTATGCGATGAGTCTAAAGCAACGTGTATCCATTAAATTTTCTTGTAGCAACGTTTATTCATCACATAGGGTTATTTATTGAGTATAAACAACGTGTATTCAGTCTATATTTTATATAAGAAAATTGAAAATCGCATTTTATTTCAGATATCCGACACATCTTTATGCGATGGGTGCATAGAATTCTTTATTGAATACATTATGGCAAAAATGTGTGTACTCAGTACAGATTTATCATTTAATGAGTACATAAAGTTATGTGTGCAGAAATCTATGGAATGAGTCAACACATTTATGTGCTGAGTACATACATTTTTCCCTCAGTGTAGACCTGTAAATTAACAAATTAATCCATCGAACCGTTTTTTCGAAATGAATGATCTAAGTATTAAAAAAACAATTAAAAGAACAAATTGTAATTGATTTTTAACATTTGTTGCTCATAATCAAAAGCAGTTTTGCATTAGTTACATATTCATAACATAACAATTAAAAAAAAAGAATTTTCAAAAAAATTTAGGAAAAAATTTAATTTTTTTTGAAAATAAATGCATAGTTTTCGAAAAAAATGATTTTCAAACTTGAAATTAAAAAAAAAAAACTTAATAAGGTATTATTTTAGTTTTCAGTTTTGAATGTTCCCATTGATTTTTGGTTGAAAGCTTTGAACCAAATAGTTTCATTCCCGGTTTTGAGAAAATGGAAAATTACAAGAACTGAGGTTAATCTTGTTTTTATTTTTTTAATTTTAGCACAGTTCATGCCATAGTTTCTGATATGTTTAGTCAAAGTTTAGCACCAATTATATGTAGGGGGATCATAACTAAGAGGTATTTTTTCTATGCGAAACAACACAACAGATTCAAAAGTATCGTGAAGTCTTTATTACCATTCTTGACATTCCTTTTTTTAAGATAATCTCTTTCAAATGTTGGTCGCAAATGCGCCGTAACTCGTTCGCCCATACGGACGTTCCAATTTTCGATGACGTGTTCGAGCATATTCGTCAGTGTCTCGCGAATAACACGGATAATGTTGACCTTCAATGCTTCAATCATAGCCGACTTATCCACAAAGACCTTAGAGCTTACGTAGCCCCAAATGAAAAAGTCTAACGGTGTGATATCGCATGATCTTGCTGGACAATTCATTGATGTAAAGCGTGAAAAATAGTCTGTTATCATCGTGTGATAACGAGCCCCATTTGAAGTTACTTTGGCGAGAACCTCATTTTTGAAGAAAAAAAAACAATATACGGACCGATGATTCCACCGGCCCATAAACCACACCACACTGTTGTTTTGAGTGGATGTAACTGCAGCTCTTTAACCTCTTCCATTTATTTTTGGTATGCGTTGAGCCAGAAATGGGCCTCATCGCTGAAAAAAATTAATGTGGGTCCAAAACAGTGGATCTTCAGATCTTCAACAAGTCTCTCGAGAGCCCATTCTTGAAGGATTTGCAAACGTTGTTCAGGTGTAAGTCTATCTATGATGTTAAGTCAATGAATACTGATTAAAAAAAACGCATGGCAAGTTGACACGACTCACGCGCCATCTGTCAAAAAAAAACCCCTTTTACAACAAAAATACCTCTTGATTGATCACCAGCGTTGCCGCAGACCTTCACGAAAGTGTAAGAATTTTTTAGAAAAAATTTAACAAAAGCAGAAAAATTGTAACAAATCGAACATAAAAAATTAAAGAAATATTTTTCATGGCTAGGGCTGGCCACGAGACGAGACTCTGCGAGACTTTTGTAAGTCTCGTCTCGGTCTTGTTAAAATCGAAAATCTTCAGGCTCTCCTCTGTCTCGTATAGTTAAGTCTCGTCTCGGTATCGTCTCCGAAATATACGATTTCCGGCCAACTTGTTGATTATTGGAACGAAATATTTTCGATTACAGTTTGAATACGTGCAGAAGAAAAATAAATGTTCAACTGAAATTAGATTTTTTAATTTATAAGACTCTCTGTAAATTTCGTTCCAAATATACATTCTCGTCTCGGTCTCGTCTCGGATGCTTAAAAGCCAGTCTCGTCTCGTCTCGTCTCGGTCTCGTCATGCGAGACCTAGATCGAGACCGTGACTTTTCTCGTCTCGTGGCCAGCCCTATTCGTGGCTTTCTTGCTTTTGTCAAAATTTAGAAGCAGAATCGGTTGTCTTCTCCTTGACTAAAGTGAAATTTCATTCAAATAAACAAAGCATATTCCCATAATATGAATGCACAAAATTTAAAATTTTTAATACCTACACTGGCTGGTTGGTGTTTGCAAAAAGTTTTATCTCAGTTTGAAATCACATTTTTGTCGGTTTTTTTTCATACCAAAATGTCACAAAAATGAGATTTGAGACTAAGATACCACTACTGTCAAACAAGATAAACGTCTAAGGTCTAGTTTTTAAGTGGGAATTTAGACCAGAGTTAATTATATCTGGAAAAAGATTTGTCTGCAGTTACATACAGAATTAGATTCACAGTCCATGTTGAACCCAGAAACACTTGACAATCACGGTTCACGGAAGATAGAATATCAGAAACATATGCGTTAATTTGGAGCTAAGTCACTAAATTTAGAAAGTTAAATTGGGTTTAACCATAATCTGCACTGAAAAACTGGGTCTGGGAAATCTAATAAAGACGGGGGACTGTTTTTAAAGTAGACCATTTATTTCTAAAAGAAACATCAGAGTTTGCTTCTAACTTACGAATACATAGTGTTTATTATGCAAAATTGAGCGATCGAGTTGGAGCTTTAAGATTAAGGGCTACAAGATTTCGACTCGATTGCACTCAGCCAGTGTTATCGAATTCAGCTAAGCCAATGTTAAATCGAAGCAGGTATAAATGAATGGAGGCTTAGTTCAAACTCACTTTAACACCAGACATAAACGCAGTTTCTATCAGCAATGTAAAATAAAACCCACAGATAAGAAAAATGTTGCACGTTGTACTTAAGCAAAAATTAAAAACAAAAATAAAGTCGACAATTAGAATAGTATGGCAAAAAGTGTAACAAAAATGAAAAAAAAAGTAACAACGAAATAAAATTTAAAAATAGTGTAACACTTTTGTTACATTTGTAACATTGAAATTTTATATAAGCCACTTGAACATTATGAGCAAGTACGTTCCACCCAGTCGTTCATTTTTGATTTAAATACGAAAAACAAATCGGGTGGCACAACGGCTCATGAAGAACCAGGGCCGAGTGACTAACAATTCGCAACCATTCCTGTGTGCGCCTTTCGACAGGAATGGAAGGGACCTACAATTTTATGGCGAATCCGAACGGCTAGACAAGAAGCACTTATTCGTGACAAGTGATACTCTTGGAGGATTTGTCAATTCCTCGCAAGAGGCAGTAGCCCTGAAAAAAACTTTTTTGTTTTTAGGTGGACGAGGCCGGGAAGCGATCCCAGACCTCCAGCGTGACAGTCGAACGCACTAACCATTACGCTACGTGCTACTACTATACTTCTATACGAACCGCAGTATAATATCGGTGATTTTGTATTTAGTGGGCAAACATTTTTCTACCAAAATTTTCTTCCTCACTGGAAATGAGGATTAGGAAAATAAATCTGCTCTTCAATTGCGAGCAAGTAAATACGATCTCAAAATCTTCTTTAATTTATTTCACCAACTACAGTTTCATGAGATTTTTCCATCTATTTAGCACAAAACATATGAAACCTAGAGAGTATTCAATTCGAATTTATACACACACATGTCACACGTCGTTTGTCATTCGAAACATGTGTTTCCGAAGTATGGTTGTTGTTGTTGTTACTTCCTATTATTCCATATCCAACATAAATAAGATAAGTAGTCTAGCAACACACCCCTTTAATATGAACAAAAAACCGGGAATAGTGATGCTTTATGCGTCTGACTTTTGGGGTTGGGATTGGGATTCAAGAATATCCAATTAAGTATTATATTCTTGTCCGTTTTGACGTTGACCTTATTTTTGATGAACAGAGATATTTTGTTAAACTGCTTGCAAACTTTAACAAAACAACCAAACTTTCGGAACTAGAATAAAGATTGAACATTTATTTTTCGTTTTTGGATTCGTTTTGGATAATGCTTTTAGTTAGCAATGCTTTAATAAAATACACGCACAATAGCCGATTAAGGAGCTATCACAAATTGAATTTCGTCATGCACTGTTGAACATGAATACGGCGAATGCCTTACCAGAAATTGGGGACAAGAATAAATGTTCGTCTTTTTTTGTTTGCTTGTACGAGAGTTTAAAGATACAAAAAAGAATTAGAAATATTTAGTGATGTAGCTATGCCGAATCATGACACACCTTAATTTTGTTGTATAAACTATACAGTATAGATACTTTTTCAAAGTCATTCTTAACGTGACATAAGCAAATAACGGAAATCAATTGAATAAAACATTCAGAAGTTTTAATTGAAACAAATTCTAAAGAAAAAAAAAACTTGTGTTTATTGAACTCACATACAAGAGATTTTGTCTGCAAATCAACATTTTATTGAATGGTAATTCTAAACTCTCTGTTGTTGTCTAAAAGTATGACAATGCAACCTAATGACCCGCCCCAGGCAAATGGAACTGTGTAAATGTCGTTTTATTTCTATTTGAATCAAAATTGAACTATAGATAATGGATGTGTGTTGAAAACAGCTTTGAAAGGTCTTTCATTATGATGGTTCCCCGAATTTAGTTCTCAAAGAAAGATTGGCAACGGTACCGGTATACCTACAGAGAAATTAAATCAGCAGTGGCCATTGCCATTAGTCGCCAGTATTACAAATTGTTGATTTTATGAGGATCCACATATGTACGTTAAATCTTGCAAGGATTTTGCTTTAGGTCATGGGCATACTTTCTGGCTTGATGGCCTCAAAATCTGAACCTTTGTTACTGGAATATGAAAGGCAGAAAGGTGCAATTGAGTTCAAGGGTTTGTATTATTGAATGTGTTTCTGTGGGACATAAACTTCCTCAAACACACACACAAAATTCATCTTAATTCACCCATGCACTTCTGAGCGCGAATAGTCAGACTGGTCGCTTTTCAATATATTTGGTATAACTCGAAAACTAAGCCAAATTTCAGAAACTAGTTCAATTCAATTCAATTCAATTTATTTATTTCATTAAGTGTACACATAAGTTTAAGTGAATTTTTGTTGAAAATTAGATTTTATATGAAAATAGATGGTTTATAAAATAACATACACACATTTAAGCAGATAAATTAAATAAAAAACAACCTACAAACTTTTCTTAGAAAGTTTAGGCTTAAGAGCAAAAAATCAAAAATATTTTTTTATTATTGGTTGAGTACCGATATTTCCGTCAATTCTTATCAAAAAAAAAACTTAATAAATGTTGTGCCTATCCTTGCACAAACCAAATATACTGCACAACTTGGAAGGCACAAACCTGCTCTCGTAGCTAAAAATAAAATATTAAATAAAAGTTTATATATAAATTATAATATAATTCTTTTATAAAATCGTTATTTAAATAGCTAAACATACCATTTAAAATAATAGATCCAAAAAATAAATATGCCATGTGATATGTTTGATGAATATGAATTTATGAAAAAAAAAAAAAATTCAAAAATCGTGAGAGAGCGGTTTTCTTTAAAATTCATTTTTTATATATAAAATTTGTTGAACATTTTAAAAAATTAAATCTGGTATGCCAGATTTTAGTACTTGTTAAAATGCAATTTAAAACAAATTTAAAAAAAAAGTCATGAACCGTTTTCAAAATATTGAATTAAAAAAAAATCAACATATTTTTAAACATCAAAAACATATTTTTTTTAACATTTTTGTATGCAAAATTGTTCAAAATAAAATAGACACCCTTTATAAAAAAATTGGTTAAAATCGGGTAAGGCATAAATAAATCGAAAAATTGATTTCATCCACAGGTTCTGACTAGGGATCTGAGATCTCCTACAGTATCAAATTAACTTCACTAAGAAAATGATAACTTGGTCTGAGCATATTATTATGTCAGTTGTAATCACACCAAAAACATAAATGTAAAAAAAAAAAACAAGTTCTTCTATATACAAAAATCTTTGCGTAACAAGTCAGCCTTAAAAAGTAGTGAGCTCTTAAAGTAAGCCAATATCTAAGTTTATTAATGCTAAATATCAAATATTTTAGGTAGATTAATATGGAAGAACCTAAAAATGATCAGAGAAATCTGTTATTTGATTACTGACTTAAATTGAGTTGGTTGACTTGGCAAGTTTTGTGCTCTAATAAAAATGCTAGCCGTTCAAATGCATTTGATAAGCAACAAAACAAGCTTAACATGTGGCTTCGGTAGCGTCGGCTTCCGAATTCCAGTCACAGTTGATGTCTTAAGTTCAATCCCCATGACAGGCAAAAGCTTTTCAAATAAAAATGAACATATTAAGACTCAGCACCACACAAAGAAGTCTGATGATCGGGTTGGCCCCCGTGAAATAGCTATAACTTCAGCCAAATAACTTGGTGGTAGAACACTTTAGTTGTTGTTGTCTCATTCAAAATTTGCAAGCTTTTTTTATTATATAATTACTCAATTTAAAAATGAAAACTTCACCAACTTAATTTAAGTCAGTAATCATTAAATAACAGATTGCTGTGATAATTTTGAGGTTCTTCCTTATTAATCTACTTAAAATATTTGATATTTAACATTAATAAACTTGATTTTTTTTTTTTTAAGCTAATTTGACCGGGATGTAGGTTATTAAAATGATGTTCATTTCTTACGACGTTTCGATCATGTATATTTTCTTCATCAGGACTTTATTTTATAAATATAAAGAAATCAAAAATTATACATATTACATTAGTACACAACATAGAAAATGTGTAAAGTCAAAAAACTACTTACAAAATATTATAAACTGCCAGTAGCGGATCCAGGGGGTGGCTATAGGGGTAAAGCCCCCCCCCCTACAGCCGAATCATAAAATAATTAAAAATATAGAAACCAATACATTACAACGTGTAGAATTTTATATTCCGTCTAAAATATTGTTAAGATATGAGATTTGATGGACAAAATAACGTGGTTGGGGTTGAACTATTTGCAGACATGTTATATAATTTTTTTTCTAAGCCCTTAGATTGGAGCTAAAGTCTGTAGCGAATTGGACAAAAACTAAGTTGGGGGCTATGAATATGGACATGTTTCATGCAACGACAATTTGTCCCTAAAAATAAAACCCAGAAAATTGGGAAGCAAAAACAGTTTTGGAGCAATAAGGTCTGAAAATATTGGACAAAAAACCTAGCCAGGGTTAAGTAACTTACTTCCGAAAAACGAACCTTATTCCAGAGAGTTTTGGGGGATCAAAGTCCGAAGTTGGGGCTAAGGCTTGAAGAGATAAGTAAAAAGAGATACAAGTGGCCGGGGCTTAACATTAACGTGTCAAATGCCCCAACTGTTTAGACTAAAAACAAAGCTAATTTACCGAAATAAACGCATTTGAGGCTTAAACTATTTAAGAACAACTGGATGTCAAGTTAAGTGTAAATGTTTAATACAACAGGAATTGTTTCTCACGGCCTTGGCTGGACTTAAAAAAATTTCGGGGCAATAATTGTACATACAAAACATTTTTGTACTAGGCAATTACATACAAATTCTCTAGTCAAGGAGCCAAATTCCAAAAGCGTGAGTTTTCTCTGGCGCGCCCAGAAAATCATGCAGAAGCGAATTAATATTTGCAATCCCTCTAGACTCTAGAATGACGTGCAAATTTTGTCAACATATTTTTTTTAGCATGAATAAAAAGTGTATGCAGCGTAAACACGACAAAAAATTCACACTGGCAGAATTGGGCCACGGCTTATTTCTCAGAGCAGCTTTGTCTTATGTCCTAAAGTTTCAGTTTGAAACAAATAGTTTCTCGTTGATTTGGCTTATTCAGGAAAAACGAGATCTCAGAGAACTGATACCGTGTCAAAGAACATTTATGATCTTTTGTCATTACGAACACTTAAATATAATTTTTCTGAACTAGCCAACTATAAACAGTTTTTATAATCTTGTCAAAAAAGGGAAGTCCAAAACATACCCACAATTTTTAAATAATATAAATAAACGAATTTGTACGCATGGTTCAAGCATATATGGCTCAAATTATTATTTTGGTGCACCTTTGAATTTGCTTCTATCTCCGCTACAGCAATTATGTATGAATAATTGTTATTGTACTTTGTAGATATTGAAAACATTTTAAAGCGCGACAGGAGTGGATATAAAGGCACACAAAAAACGGATATCATTAAAATGAAAGTGGAAATGTCAAAATTCGTTGTCTTTTATATAACTACACATGTATCTCCATATATCTTTTCAACAACAAAAATACTTGAACCTTAAAAGTTAGACCGCACTCGCCGGAACTGCACTGCATCGGAACTACACTTCACACGAATTCGTATGAATTTGTATGAAGTTCAGTTGCCGCTTAGTGTGATATAGCTCCTAAAATTTCATAAAAAATAACGTTTTGCCGCGTTTTCGTGAAGTGTAGTTCGGCTGAAGTTGGTACGGTCATGCATTAAACCTAAACTCTCTATTATTTGTTATAAATTATAAAATGTATCTTAGGATAAGCAAATTTTATTACTTAAGATCTCAAACTGGATCTCCAAACTCCAAGCCCCCCCCCCCCCAGAGCCAAATCCTAGATCCGCTACTGTAAACGGCTAATTTTATGAATTACAGTATTACATCTCAAACAAATGGCATTATTTAAATAATCATTAAAACTGAAAATTAACTAAAAAATAAATTGAAGTTTAACTGGCAAGTATAAATCCCTTCATATAAATTTACTTTTCATTAAAACAAAACACAACAAACACAAAACGCCTCCTTGTCTCCCACAATCAAAACCTATTTTATGGCACCGCATATTATTCGGCCTCTTAATAAGCTGGCTGTATGCACTGCTTAAGTTTTCACAGTCGGATCGGCGGTTGACAGCATTCTCTGCATTATTTATGTGTAGCATCTCCAGCAAAAACCTCTTTGCATGGTGTTTCTCTGTTTCTAGAATTTTAACTCTCTTCAAGTCTGGCTCATGTCTTTCTTTCAAACAATGAAGTGCAAGTGCTGTTTGCTCCCCACCGTTATTAATGTCTGATCTATGGCCAGAGAGACGCTTTTTTATTTTTGGTTGGAGGTGCCAACATAAACAGAAGAGCAAGCTACCCCGCTTCTCCCTAAGCAGTTAATTTGGTACACAACATTTGATCTCCCCATGTCGTCTATCCTTCCTTTTGTGTTAGTGAACAAATGGGTACGCAGAGGATTTACAGGTCTGAAAGCAATTTTTGTTTTTTCTTTATTCCTTATGGGTGCTGATAGCATACGATTAGAGATGAGCGGGATGTACAACGAGCTTCTATACAGCACCGGTTGTGTATCATCTGTAGGTGTTTTTATTTCTCTTTCTTTTACGTAATTTGATATCAATTTGTTTATCAACGACACTGGGAAAGAGTTAGAACATAGGGTGTTGCGAATTATGTTGTTATTTTTTTCCCAAAAAATAACAAATTAGCTTCAAATTACTTAAAAAAGAAAGGTCACTTAAACAACAAATAACTAGTAATAAACTCAGAACTTGGCGTACTTTAAGATCTCACTACTTTTTACGGTATTTTTTTTGTGTATAGAAGAACTTGGCTACTTTTTTAACATTTATGCTTTTGGCTTGATTTCACTACTTTTTGCAAAGATTCTTTTTACCAGGACAAGTAGGTAGACTAAACGCCCAATATGAGCCGCAAAAGGAAAAGTAAGTTTTTAATGTATGCCTTTTATATGTACTACAAGTCCTACCCTTCTACCAATTTTCATAAGTTAGGAGTGCTCCATTGAAATGATAATAATTGATAATAAGTGTGGGTGGTTGAACCGCCCCTACATGAAAATTTTCATAGTTTCAAATTTGTGAAATTATTGCTATAGTTTTCTATTTGAAAACTTGTGCCAAATGTAAAATGCGTTCGTTGCTAAATTATTAAATATTTTGGAATCCACTTAATATTTGAAGACTTACCCTGTTTTTACAGCTAAGGCCTAGTTCACACGAAATTACACCGCACGTGTTATAAAAGTTAACGATGACACCGTTATTAATACAAATAATGATGACACCAAACCAAAACTGACTATTCGTCAGTCTAGATTTTAATTAAATATTCTCGTGGGAAAAGAAATGCAATGATTCAAATTACATTGCACTTCCTTCATCTTTAAATTATTGTTTGTAAATAAAATTCAGTCATTGATTGACCAGAAAGAGAATTGGTCTTGTTTTTATTTCTATTATTTTCAAAGTTGTTATATAATTTCAATATCGTATAGAAACATAACTCACGTTTTTCAGCCGCACACCTACGAATAAATGAGCACTGGCGCATATATAGAACTAAATAGAACTATTCACACGATGATTTTTCTGCTAAGAACGTGTTAACCTATAAAGTTCGGATGTTAACAGCTAAAAAACGTGCGGTGTAATCTCGTGTGAACTAGGCCTAATAACTCAATTTAACATTACATCTTCTAACTAAGGCCACGTTCAAACGTAGGTGTGCAATAAAGCCATTGATTTAATTGTTTGTGTTATTGTCCATCCAATTTCATTTTTGTGTTCTCAACCCTGAATTTAAAATCTAAAAACTGATACCATAAGCATTTTTTAAGAGTGATGAGATTTTTGTCAAAAAAAAAAATACATTAATTTCCAAAACGTCCAAAAGAATATTAAATGATAAAAAAATCTCCATTAAAAAACATTTGTTATCGTTTTGCGTATTCTTTTCGAGCATTTAAAAAAAAAACACTCTTAAAAGAATTTATGAACTTCTACAATCTTTAAAATGCGTCCAGTATTGCTTTTCAAACAAGAAAAACACACAAGACAAAACTTTTTAGCCGAACGAAATAGTACTTGTAGCTTGTAGCCCCCGATTAACTTTTCAAGTTCAATTGAAGTTATATTCCTTTTCATCATTTTACGCAAAGAGCGAGAGGGGCATCATATCCTTTATTAAATTGAAACTTCCTAAGAATACATCTTCAATTATTCAAAGGATTTTATTTCGTTTTATTTTTTCTTATATTTTTTGTTTGCTAAAAGTTTGTATGCTCGAGAAAATTCTTTGAACGGTAAAGTTTTTTTTTTTCTGAAGCTACCTACTTTCAGCTTCGATTGGACGATGCGACGATGTTACATTTTTGACTTTGTGTTTGTAAATACCTTAATAATGAAGTTTCCTGTTTGTGGAAATTAAACTCAAAGTAAGTAGAGGAGAAGAGAGGAGTTCCTTCTTTGGCATTACAGCTTATAGCGTTATAACTTACAACAGCATAACAACTACGAGTAGGCACTAACAAAAACCAAAGCAATCAATTAGAATAATATTTTGGTGCTAATTAAATATTCAGTTTGATGAATGGTGAATGAACTTCAATGGCAATGCCAATGACTTTGACTAACAACAACTTACTGATGATGATGATGGTTTGATAAGTGCGATGAGTGAATTATGAAATTCCATTTTGAGATGAGGAAGCATTTGAATATTTCATAACGAAATTAGATACTTGTGATGGGCAAATTTTCTTATACTGAATTATTCTTTGGGGAAATGTCTTCAATTTTCCATGCTTTGTTTTCTTTAGTATAATTGGTCGGGTTTGCTGTTGTTTAAAAAGAATATTTATAAATTAATAAGGCCCAGTTTTTCAGTTATGAGTTAAGCCAGACTTAGTTAACTCTGGAAAAAAATTTGTTTACAGTTACGTCAAGAATGAGTTTTTAAGTTGGGGATCGGGTAATAGTAGCCCATAGCGTAATGGTTAGTGCGTTCAACTGTCACGCTGGAGGTCAAAACCTCAATGCTGTCTACTGTCGTTAAAACGAAACCCACCCCCCATGCCACTTTCCATGAGTGGCACTTGCATTGAGGAAACCGAAAAGCTTTCAGTCCTCGGTATCTGTGTCACAGACCACCTTTTATGGAACAACCACATATTTGACATCGCCAAAAATGCTGCTAAGTGTTTAGGTTTTTTTCGTCGATGCAAGAAATTTTTCTCCCCTTCTGATCTGGCTGTGATCTACAAAGCCTTTATTCGTCCAAAACTTGAGTATAACTCTCACATTTGGGCAGGTGCTCCAATAACCCACTTGAGTTTATTGGATAGAATTGAAAAGAGAGCTCTTAAAATGATAGGTGAAAGAACTATAACGGAAACATTCTCATCCCTTGAGCACCGTCGAAATGTTTCATGTCTTTCGTTATTTTACCGTTATTTCCATAAACAATGCTCTAGTGAAATAGCCAGTTGCATTCCTCCCCTTAAACAATTCAACCGTAATACTCGCGCTTCTAGGAATGCCCATCAGTTTACCCTTGAGCCCAATTTCGGCCGTACTGTTAAGTACAGAGATTCTTTCTTTAGTCGCACTACTCGAATGTGGAATGCTCTACCCAGCTCAATTTTCCCCTCCCATTGTGATCTACAGACGTTCAAAACCAATGTGCATCGGTATCTCCTTTTAAATCCCCTCCAATCTACCTAATCGCTCGTGCTGTGTATATCATCTTAAGGGTAGTCACAACCCCTTTTGCACGCGCTTAATATAAAAAAAAAAAAAAAAAAAAAAAAAAAAAAGAGCACTTTTGATTTATACAAGATTATGAAATTTGGTAAAGCGGTTAGTTTTCAGGTGTAAACAAAAGAAATCATGAAATTTTTCATGCAGGGGCGTTTCACCCAGCCACTTATTAATTATTATCATTTCAATGGAGTGCTTCTAACTTATGAAAATTTGCGAGAGGGGTAGGACTTGTAGTACAAAAGCCATAAATTAAAAACTTACTTTTGCTCTCATTGGGCGTTTATTTCTCTCACTTTTCCTGATAAAAAGAATCTTTGCAAAAAGTAGAGAAATCACACCAAAAACATATATGTATGTTAAAAAAGTAGTTTAACAAGTCAGCCGTTAGAAGAGGTGAGATCTAAAAGTACGCCAAGTTCTTAGCTTATGTTTGCTAAATATCAAATATTTTAAGTAGAGTCATATGAAAGAACCTCATAATTATCAGAGAAATCTGTTATTTAATGATTACTGACTTAAATTGAGTTGGTTTACTAATTAAGTTTTCATTTCGAAATTGAGTAATAATTAGGTATTTAATTTATACCAATATGGAGGAAGGTACAGCCGAATCAATCGCTTCCTAGCGATAAATTAATATTTTAAAAACGACTTCGTTAGTTTTTTTGAAAAAAAATATGTAATACAAATTACGGTAGGTACCTACAACACAAGAACAAGTTTCTGCGATCCAGTCTTAACACCCAGAAGAAAGTAAAGACATTCAAAAGTACCCATTATAAAAAGCACTGCTTCTAAAAGTCCTAAATGACCGCTAAGGTAAGTCGTAAATGTACCTATTCAAAATCTTTGTCTAATTTGTCCACATTATATAAAATCACATATTAATAGGATTACATCAACTTAGCACCAAAAAATTTAATGTTCATCCATTTTAACACCACTTATTTCCTGAATAATTTACACACAAAAAAAGAAAAATACAAACATAGACGTAGGTTAAAGCAAATCTAATGACAACGCACCATCTGAGATAAGTGTCGGTAGGTACTCCGACCCTACGACAAAAATATGCAAATTACCATGTCAATGTCAAAGAATGCGAAGAATCCGATAGTAAAACTGCGAATAGTTGCTTACCTAATCGCCAAACCCTCATTCAAAAAGAAAGAAAAAAAAAAAAACAATTTTATTTCCATATCTGGCCAATATAACCGTTCCCTGTTTTATTCACTACATCTATACTTTACTTTACATATTTCTGATTCACCGGTGTCACCCACCTATTTGCTAGATACACCGTTACAAAATGTTTGACATCCTGTGATTATTGTTCTACTATTCGACTGGCTTGCCAATTTCATCTTCAACAAAGCGACGCGACGACCAAAAGTGTAGCAAAACGTCAATGTTGACCTAAAAAACATTGTGGATGGTCTCGTGCGTCGGTCGTGTCTTTTAAAACGAGCTTTTATAAAATATGAAATGGAACTAATTAAGACAAAAAACGCTTCCAAAAAAATAATATGCAAAGTCATTCGGTGGTTTGGTCTTTCGTTCATGATCGTTATTCATAAATCATAATTGCCTATGCAAATTATTTATAATTCTATCCACGCATATCAAATTAAAATTAACTAATCATCCAGAGGGGTATTTACTTGTGTACTTTTTTAGTAGCTGACACAACTTGTAGATATGGTTGCCACAACACAAAAATGTCTAGCAGCTTGACACGTTTGCCTGAATTAACTTAAAATGAAAAAAGTTTGCCAATATCTAATTTTTACCCAGGTGTCAGAAGTGGAAACAATTTTTTTCGAATGTTTCGAAAAAATAGTTTTCTCTAATTTTATTCTAAAAAGCACCAAGATTTAGAATACAAATAATAAGCTCAAAGTTTCTCCATCTTATGAAGGTTTAAATCTTTCATAAATATTCATAAACTTCATTAAGTCGTCCTAAACATAAAAAAAAAATAATTAAGGGTTGTTTTCTATAGAAAAATATTAGGCAAAATGTCCATCTCAAACCAAAAAAATCAAACACTAGCTTTAAACAAAACATACAGTGTGAAAAATCCATCAAGTTCAGCGCTAAAATATTATTAACTAAAGTGGTAACCGTAATTGGATGTATCATACAGCTGCTATAATGGGGCTCGTCATCACGGTCGACCTTTCCCTATGTAATACCTATCTGTGAATGTATCTAGTCACAGAAACAATTCAACGGTGATAGTTTGTCATCAACATCATAATAAAAATACAATAATTATTAGGAGAATTTCACCAGGAAAGAAGAAAAACTTTTTTTTTTTATGAAAAATCGAAATTTTCTAGAAAATTAACTGCACATCACAAACGTCTCAAAACAATTGTTTGTAAACTGTAAAAAAAAACATAAATAGGTCTCCTCTAAACAAAATTTGATTGAAATCGGTTCGGTCGTTAACAAAAAAAATTGAAAATCAAAAATCGATTCTATGACAGGTACCGATACCTGCGCAGAAAAACAATCTAGTTTTCGACATGGCACTAGAGAGTTTAACATATATTCTGGCAAGGCATTAGCAAGTGTTAGAAAAAGCTAGAACACGGGCTTTGATGATTATGAATCCTTTTGCGTCGTCAGACAAAAAAAAAATGGCTTATGTGGGACTTGATCTTCTGTTTGTTGGTCCAATGCGCTGCCCACTGGGCTATTCAAAAATTCAATGTCAAAAGTGAATAAGTTGCATTCCATATTGCATAACTAATGCATACAGAATAGAACCGGATTTTATTTACTTGCTCTTTAGGTACACTGAGGAAAAAAATGCTTTCTAAAGTTAAATACGAGCATATTTGATCTAAAGTTTTTTAAATGAAGTGGAGCATTTTCATTTTTACGTTGAAACAATGTTAATTTGAATATGCGACGTAATTTTAAGAGATTTAACCGAGTTTCAAAGTAAAACATGTTTATTTATTCATTGAAATAAACTTTTATTCATTTACATTCCGTTCAACGTTGTTTTAAAGTGAAAGGTTATCGTTTTTAAATTGGGATCCACATTTAAAGTGCGCTCAACCTTGTTTCTAAGTGAAACGTATTCATTTTTACAATTAAATCCACATTTTACATTGCGATCCATTTTTGTGGCATTTAAAGTGTCATCAACGTAGTTTCAATGTGTTGCATAGTTAAGTAAACCTCAATTTGTTTGTATTTGTAAGCTTAATATAAAGAATTTCGAGAGCGCGTTGTTGTTTTTCGAGGTAGCTCCCTTACATTTGTGAACAAATTAAACGCGCACTTAAAATTAACTTACATATAATCGAAAAACAATATTTAATTACTTTTCCTATATTTATTACTATGAAATACTCATAGCATTAAACGATTCACTTTAAGGCGTCACAAATAAATGATTCACCACAAAAATGAAATGCATGGAGCACGAATATACATTTGTCTTTGTCTTACATAAATTTAAACAAAGAAGCGTGGCGTGGGAAGCCATTTTGAATCAATACCTAACCAAACGAAGTTCAACCTACGTTGATTCGAAGTAGATAAATGTTGTTTTAAGAGATGGATGAATTTGATTTAACTGTGATTCCACTTTAAATCAACATCTAAACGTAGTAAAATCTAGTTCGTTTTTAAGTATGAAATCACTTTGAAATAAAGTCGCTCCACTTTGATTTAAGAATTTTCGGCGTTGGCGCCAAATCGTTCCGAAAAATATTAGAATCGAAGTTTTTTGCTTTGATTTTACGTTGTTTTTTTCTCTGTGTAGAACAACTTAGAACAGGTTTTTCCTCATTGAACAATCCTATACAGATGTATCACTCCCATGGTAAAAAAATGAAAAAGAAGACAAAGGAAAGAGAGAAAATAGTGTCGTATGATGCTGAAATTTATTTAAAGTTAGTGTACAAGAGACATTCCTGATGGGGTACCGACTCATGTCCAACAAGTTTTTACTACAGAGGGCCTCTCACGAGTATTTGAAAAGTTTTCCTAAACTAAATTGTCGGTACTGAAATCCAGCAAGGGCTTGAAAACTCACTAGGGCCTTGCCCGTTATAAATATATTTTTATCCTCCCAAAATATTTATAATATTCCTAATAGTAACTCGTATTTTTTGTTTTCTTTATTAGTTCCATTTTCGAAATAAATCAATTTTTGTATATTTGTTGTAGGTACTGTTATTTTTGGAGCTAAGGAAGTTTCAATTTTACCTCTAGGCAATTATCTTAAGTCTAGCGAGTTTAAAAAAAAAAAAATCGCTGCAGTGGTTATGCTTCGAGGTATGGACATACAGACAGAGTTTGTGGGACCCACTTTTTCGCGTTGTCTATCATAGTGATATTAGGGAAAATTATTATCTCGAGTTTGATTTTTTTTACGAATCCAAAATTTGCTGTACAGTGCCTCTTTACCTCGCAAGTAAAAATGTAAAATACAAATTTCATTTAGATAAAAACTGATTTAGAGGAAAATAACGCCATTTATAATTTTAGCTGACAAAACTTGTTCATATAAAGTACCCCACCATTTTTTTAAAAATTGATGCTCTAGTAGTCCCACCGTTAATATTTTTAAAACTTACGCGTTAGTGATTTCATTTTGGTGACCTTTTACGTCAATTGTCATCATGTGAGTAGCATGCGTTTACCATTGAGATGCCTATGTAATGTACAGTACACATGCAAGTTGATTGTTGGCTATTTATCCAATTATTTCCATAGGAAGCAGTTGCTCTACATTTTTATAACTGTAGTAACAATTTAAAAAGAAGAAATAGCTTAATCTAACACAATCAAAAACTTCAAACTGCAATTTTCCCAACCCCTTTACCTAACTTCAAACAACTATAAGGTCACTCACTGTTCCGAACATTTCCACAAAATTCCAGCATGTTTATAATTTTGTTTGGGTCAAAACCAAATTCGGAAGGAGTTACGAAATTTCGACACTAACCTTATATTACTTTTTTATACTCATCCATAATTGAATTATGTACGTGTGAAGTCTTGACGTTTTTATTAAAATATTAGGTGAGTTCAAGAAAGTTAGATATCGGAGGGCCTCAGCAATCTCAGTTGCCTAAACAGGACTCCTCAGCAAAAATTTTCAGTTTGGCTGTCAAAATACTGAGGAAAACAATTTTTTGATTCGCTTGCTCAGTTTTATTCGGATGTATAAGTCAAAAAGGAAGCAAAAACGACAAAATTACCTCTTAATTAAATCAACTTAAAATCATCCCGGGAATCCATGGTTTTGTCTGGGCCGTTGACTTTGGGACACCCTGTATATGGTACACTGTGTCGTATAATACGTACTTTTCTTAACCTATTGCATCTTTCTTAAATTGTTCTCAAATTTTAAATTTTGTTTTCGCAAAAGTTGTACAAGAATTATAACACAAACTATTTGTTTTATATTACAAGTCAGCGGAGAATGATGTCTCACCAAATGATTCTGACTCCATCAATATGACCTTTAAGCGTCCAGCGAGATTTTATTTGGTGGCAAACACCTAATAAGGACCCTAGATATTACAATAGTACCTTGGTAGTTCATACTCCCAGTAATTCGAGCACTCAACTCATTTGAAAAATTATTTTCGTTGCAATAATCTATCTTGTAATTCGAACATTTGTCAAAATTGGTAGACTTAAATTCGAATTTGTCCCTCGTTTCTTTGTTGAGTCAAAAGTTTTTTCCTTAAAATGTTATGGGAAAAGCATTTCTACGAAAGAAAACGCGTTGATTTAAGTTCAGTAGGGTGTCAGTTTAATTTTTTTTTTAAAGAGACAATTATAACATTGAAGAAGGTTTGCGTTTGCGTAAGGTTTGCATTTTTGTGTGTCAAGTGAATGTTTTTTTTTTTTTATTTATTTTAATAAATAACTTTTATTTTTTAAACTGTTACGTACATTTAATGGAAGATTTAAGCATCTAAATTTGTTCAAACGGTAAACGTAAAACATTGAAAAAGTCAAAGTGATCTTGACCATGATGATCTTATCTTTTTTAAGCAACGGAAGGGACATGCACCGATATCATCAGCGATCTTCTGAAACAATCAAAATTCCTTTAACTATTTTGACCTTTATTAAAATGTTCATTTATTAAAAATCACATATATGTACATTCAGCCCTATCGGCAATTCGGGGGAGATTGTTCCACTCCGGATTTTCATTTTCCCCAGGAGTCGAATACTCCTATCGTCAATCTCCCCCTGATTCAAACTCCCCCGGAAATTACTTCGAATCAATTTCGAAATACCCTGAGAGAATTCGAAATACCCTGAGAGAATTTATACTCTCAAATTATTTATCTGTCAAAGTTTGAAAATTATTTTCTGAAATCAATTTAAATATTTGAACTATTTGTGTTGATAAAGATCTATTTTGCATCGTAAATTCAATTCTTATGTAATGGAAACGCGTCCAAATATTCAAAAATTAAAGAAAAACTTATTTTTAGTCTATTTTATTGTTGTAAGATTTTTGTTCTCTCTCTCTCTCTCTCTCTGTGCAAAACTGTGTGACTTTATGAGGGGAAAAACCCGAAAGTGTTAAGTAAATTATGTGTTAAAAATGTATAGAAACAAAAACGAAATATAGATCGGTTAAAACAAAACCAATTTCTCCTCCAAGCCGTTTCCCCGTTAAGTCTTTAGCTTGTTGTAGAGTGAACGTACAGCCACACATACCAATACCGATGGTCTTCTCAGTAAATGTAATGTTGGATTTTATTAAAATACCTTTATTTTTGAACCGAAATCAAAACTCGTCCCTTACAGCAAGTAAAAAAATTATTAAACCTTCAAAAATAGGAAGTAATATATGCTTCTATTTTTAAAATTCTCCAACTTAATTGAGGTGAGTTTTTTCCAGGGAAACATCATTAATTTTCCCCCGGAAAATATATTTATGATATCTACCTTTTTCATTGGAGTTATTTCCCATTTTTCGAACATCGTTTATGATTGGAGAGTCTCATACGGGGGAATAAATCCGGGGGAGATTTTATTCCCGATAAGGCTGATTATGTCTATAAATTATTTTATTCCACCCTTTTTCATGCGAAATATTGACTTAGGAAAAATAGCGACCAATAGTTCAAACACCTTCATGGTTAGAATTAGAATAGGTCTCTAAAAGTCAGTTTTTCAGTGCAGGGTTAAAGTTAAACCCGAGCTAATTCACCATATTTGTCGAGTTGACTATGGATTAACTCAACAAATGCTTTCGATGTTTTATCTTCCTTGTTTTTTAAGACTTTACTATTTACCCTCAGCTTAAAAACTGCTTCTTGACGATACTCTTGACAAATATAATTTTCAGAGTTAATTAACTCGAGTTTAACTCACTGCTGATAAGCAGGGCCTAAGAGTTCGAACGGAATGCGCATTGGTATACCCTCGAGCCAAATTTCGGACGTACAGTTAAGTACAGAGATTGTTTCTTTTGCCGAACGACATGAATGTGGAATTCCTTAACCGACTCTGTTTTTCCTCCATAATATTTAAGACGAATGTACATCGGTTTCTCCTACTAAATCCTCCTACTGTTTCCAAAATGCTCGCACTGTGTTAAACCAACATTTAAAGGGTATTCATAATCCCTTGAGTGCGTGTTAATTATAAAAAAAAAAAATCGAGGTCCTGCTATATTACAAAAGATTATTTTTGCCTCACTAAAAATGAACTTTTCCACACCAAATTTCTCATAAGATCGAAATTTAGCTATCTGTTTTTGGACAAAATTGATTTTTTTTTTGATATTTTGTAAAAAAAAATAAACTTCTCGGGGAAACATTTTTGTCTCACTAAGAAATGAACTTTTGCACACATAATTTCTTATAAGATCGAAATTAGCTATTTGTTTTGGGCCAACATTTATTGAATTTTTTTTGATTTTTTGTGAACAAATAAACTTCTCGAGAGTTATTAAAAAAAAAATAAATTAAATCAATTTTTTTCAGTTGGCAGGATTTCCTTTCCACTCTTAAAATTGTTTTTTTTTTTTTGTCAATAGAGAATATTTGTCCAAATATAATGCAAAAAAAAAAAAATCTCCACCCAAAAATAGAATTCTATTACATTCTGTTGACTAAATTACTACATTTTCTCGGTGTAACGGCCACTAAGGTATGTAGCTTGTCTAGGTTCAACTCCAACTATAGACTAAGCACCACTAAAAAGAACCTGATGATTCGTGTGGCGGCCGTGAAATAGCTTTAATTCCTGCCTAATGTAATACTTGGTGGAAGCCAACTCAAGTGGTTGTTATATTCATGCAAAACCTTCAACATTTTCTATCATTTACAATATTTTAGATCGTTTTTCTGCAAATCAATTGTACCAACAAAAGTGTTGTAATTTTTTTTTGTGAAGAACAACATGAGCAACAATTTGTATATAGAACTTTTTCAAAAGAACCTATAATTTTCGAGTAACTTGGGAAGAAAATGATTATTAACCATTCAAAAAACACCAAATAAAAATAATTTCATAGACGAAACATTTGTTCTGGTGAAATTCAACTGCATTGAAAAAAGGGGGATTCAAACAAAAATTAGGAGCGGAAATCGTTTCTAGATACTGCATCAAAACGTGTAAATTAGTACCATGCAAATGCAAATGCCTCCCTGTTGTCTATCTGTGTCATACCTATCTCGCGTAGTAAAGTTTTTGTTTGTATTCTCGAAACGAACGAAATTGTTTGTTTCGTATGAAGGTAGGTATAGGTAGAATTACCTATTGCCGGATTTTATCTGAATTAATTATAAAAATATTCAAACCAAGAGGGTGCTATTTTGAAGTGATTATTTAAAATGATGTTTGTAGGGCTTTAAAGGCAGAAAATAGTCCCACCCAGCAAAGAGCGGGGGTGGTTAAAACAGAAATAGAGATATTAATATACATACCTACTTAAAATGCGTCCCTTGTTGTAGATAATCCTCACCCTCTCACTGATTATTTGTTATCAATGGCGTTTTGTTCCGTTCCACCGTTAAATGTTACGGCTGTTGTCTGACAAGCTTGTATTTTTTTAAATTTTTTTTATAGAAAAACTTGCAGTACAGAGTTATCAACAAAACATCCTTGGGGATTAATTAATTGTTTCTTTTTTTACCGTTATCACCACACTTTTAGAGGGTAGGTAGGTAGGTACGCTTATAAATACGATACCAAAACACACACCTATATCAATTTGGGCCGTTGTTTACTCTCACTCTCTCAGTTTATTTTTTCTCCCTCTCTCAAAAACCTAGGCACTTAGATTTCCGTTATCAGCTTAACACACTGATAGTAGCCGATGAGAACATCAATAACGGTAAGAAAAAAAAAACAAAAACAACAAAAAAAGCACAACACAGAACGCCCGAAAGATAAACACTTCTATTCTTCCTAAAGTGTCAAACACGATTTGAGAAAGATACTTTTAGCAGAGCCACAGCACACTCAGAAAGGAGTCGCGACAAGACGCCAGGTCTCTTATCAAGGTGTTACTTTACTACAAACTACCTGTTTTTGACGTAAGGCCGTTGGGGTCAGCTGTTAGCACACTTAAAAAAACCTCGCAAGTCGTTCTAACAGCGCACAATGTTGTGTTATGAGACTTGAAGACTGCAAAAAAGTATCTAACTATAGGTATCTAAGTATGACAGAGCACACAAAATCAAGAGTAAACGAGCACCGATAGAAGGTTGATAGGATTTGGTGATGGAGCGCGCTTCTAACTAACAGATAGAGCTTTATTTTGCTCTCCAACTGATCGTATTCTAATCAAAAATTCAACTAAACTTGGTAATATACGTTTGGGAATTGAAAAGTCAAATTGAATTTCAAATAAAAAAACACGAATTTTTGTTTGCTTCGCTACTTTTAATGGTGGTAGACTCGAGTTATAAGTTTTTGAGTTCGAAGACAAGAGACCCGCAAACGCAAACGTAATCGGTGTCGGCAGCGGCGGCGACGGACGATGATGGCGGCAGAGTTCAACTCAGTTAGTCAAGCTCTACGGAGACAGTGGCGGTGCACACATAAACTCGGTGTACTACAACTCTGTAGATTGTGTTTTATTTTTTTATTTTACATTATTATTTGTGGCAGGGGCAACTAGGTATAACAGAGGAAGCTTATTTTTGGTGGGGTTCGCACTCGATTGACTTTAAAGTAATAGGCACAGTAAGAGAACAAAAAATTGCTATAGTTTTGTTGTACATCTTGTATAGAGGGTGTGTGTGTGGTTGGAATTTTGTGTGTGCTATTTATTTGAATGGAGAACAAACACACACAATGTAGGTATCATTTCTGGAGTGCGGTGAAGTGGGACTTTAACAGGGTTGGGTTTTATGGGTAGAATTTTGGGTAAGGCGCTTTTTGTTTTTTGGTGAGAATAATTAGAATTATAGGTTGGTAGCTTAATAAAAATGAAAGTGTCATACAAACTTTACAAAAGAACGAAGAACCTAGTATTAGAAGATGACAAAAGCAAAAAAAAAAGAAGCGGAAAATGTGTAAAAAGCACTAACTTTTCTGATAACAAAAATTAAAGGTAGAAACATTAGTTCATAGAGTAAAATCTATTGTAGAAATCTAGTGCAAGGTCGAAAAAATGACAAAAACAAAAATAGGTAGCAAAGTAGAGGACGTATAACCTCGAATTTTAAAAACATAAATGATGTTCCTAAGACATGTTCGATACATTTTTTTTTTGTCACATATTCAAACCGCGGATCTTGTAGAGGGTACTCACACAAGTTTTTCTACGTCTCGGATATTTTTAAAAATGGTTCTTCCAGACCCCACGGCCGTTTTTTATGTAAAAAACACACAAGAAATTTGCGTACAAAACGTGCTTTTACCGACTTAAAAAGATTTGTTTTCGCTCTCTAGGACCCTGTTTAGATTGGAAAAATTGAGTGCGGACTGGTGACTACCATCGTGTTTACACTAAAAAACTGTGAGGCGCCTCAAAATGTATTGAAGCAACAATAACATAAACAACTTCCACATTAAAAGAACAACAAAGCAGACTCACGAGTACGGTTTTTATATTTTCTAAATACCTCACGAGACCTCTTACCCCGCACTTCTCTTTCCAGCAAACTGGCGTGAGTCCGTACACAAACTTTGCAATCTAAACAGGGTCCATAGGGATGCTAATAATAAAATAGCACAAGTAGGGCTGGCCACGAGACGAGACTCGGCGAGACTTTTGTAACTCTCGTCTCTGTCTCGTTGAAATCGGTAATTTTCAGTCTCGGGTCGCTCTCGTGTTGGCCTCGTTTAATTAAGTCTCGTCCCGGTCTCGTCTCCAAAAAAAACGATTTCCGGACAACGTGTTGATTATTGGAAAGAAATATTTTCGATTATAGTTTGAATATGTGAGAAGAAAATAATTATTAAACTGAAACTGGATTTTTTAATTTATTAGACTCTCTGTAAATTTCGGTCCAAATATACAGTCTCGTCTCGGTCTCGTTTCGGTTGCTTAAAAGGCAGTCTCGTCTCGTCTCAGTCTCGTCATGCGAGACCGAGAACGATACTTTTATCGTCTCGTAGCCAGCCTTAAGCACAAGGTACTCACTCCCCCTTAAAATTTCAAAATATGCCTATTTTACTCGATAAATGGCTGAAAATTTCCAAAAAATCAGTTAATTTTTAGCATTTCTCGATTTTAGAGGCCTACACTGTTTCGGGAATGAGCAAGTAAGACTCGGCTTAGATGTAATTTTGTGTGCTAAGCTTAAATCCGCCATCTATATTGCGCTTTCTGCTATAGTTTTTGAGATATTCCATTCCGAAAATGGAATATTACCCATTTGTTCCCTACTTTTGAGATTTTGTGAATTCGAAATGGTTTTTTTCAAAAAAAAAAAAAAAAAAAAAATGCACCGATACATTTATGGCCATGAGTTATACCTAGTGCAGTACTTTAATAACAATAATAATATTAACTATATGCCTGGTAGGACATCAGGTTTTTTAAACGCAATACACGGCAGTTGTTAGAAGGAATGGAAAGAAAGCTAGTATTTTTTTTAATTTATTCATAATTTTTCATTTTCCATGATTTTTCATTTTTGCGAGATATTTCATGAGTTTTCACGCCTGTGGATGCACGCGTTGGCGTGAACGCGGGACATTATTTTGCATTTTTTCATAGTTTTTCTCTATTATTTGATTTTTTTTGCGATTTTTCATTCTTTTCATGAATTCTTATGATTTTTAATTTTTACTTGATTGTTCAATTTTTTTATGATTTTTAATTTTTTTCGTAATTTTTTATTTTTTTTTTCATGTTTTTTTACATTTATTCATATATCATAATATTCATGAATTTTTTTTAAATTTTTTTTTTATTTTTTTTTCATTTTTTTTTTTTGATTTTTCATGTTGCTCATGTTTTTTCATAATTTTCGTGATTTTGCAATTGTTTCCCAATTTTTCATTTTTTCCGATTTTAATTTTCTTTTTTTATGATTTTTTACAGTTTCTCAAATTTTTGTTTACTTTTTCATAGTTGTTCATTTTTTTTTTTCAAGACCTATCATTTTTTTCGTGATTTTCACTTTTTTTTCATGATTTTCTAGTTTTTTCAATTTTTGTATAGTTTTTCTATTTATTCATCCTTTTTTCCAGTTTTTTTTTTTTTTTTTTTTTCAATTTCTGATGTGTAACATCTTAGCTCTCGCATGCTCAGTAGGAGCACTAATAAATCTCGCAAACTAAAATACAAAACGTCGCAAAAATCTCGCTTTTAACAACCTAGAATTTATATCTCACAACCAAAAATCTGGCAAATTTCAACCAATATCTCGTAACCTAAAACCTCGCATATCAAAATCTCGCAAATTCAAATCTGGCATTAACGGGTTGGCTACGAAATCTCGCAAATTGAAATCTTGCAATTGAAATCTCGCAATACGAAAGCTATATTTTGTTATGGCGAGTTTATAAAAAGCGTGTTTATTAGTCTGCGATATTTCGTATTTCAAGATTTAAAAATGCGAGATTTCGTTATTCGAGATTTTAGTTTGCGGGATATCGTAGCGCTCCCGTATAACATAACTTATATAATTTATACAAAATCTGGCCAACTAATAAAACCGTTTTTCATAAGCTCGCAATAACAAAATCTCGCTTTTAACAAATTTTAAACAAAATATTTCACAACCAAAAATCTCGCAAGTTTCAACTAAAATCTCGCATTAACACATCACGTTGGAAAATTCCGCACTGAAAAATAAAATCCTGAATATGGAAAATGAAAAATCAGAGGCCCAAACACATACATACATCCTGTATGTTTTTTAAGAGATTTTAGTTTTCGAGATTTTAGTTTGCGCGTTTTTGCAAATGCGAGATTATAAAAAGCTGGTTTCTGTAATTGCGAGATTTCGTATTGCGAGATTTGAATTTGCTAGATCTCAAAGGCAACACCAGAGAACGCGAAAAAAAAATGTCCTCGTCTGCAGTCTAAACCACTTAAGCGGTTTGTTCCCAACTCTTAACATAGATTTTAGGGAATTTCTTAAAGTAGAAATTGTATTTTTTTTTGTTCCAAATATAATGGTTTGAAGATTTCCAGATTTTAAGATTTAAAACAGCACAGAGCCCTGATACAATTTACAATACCAGATCCGCTCCTTGTACATCGTCATCATCGCATTACTGTCGCATATTGTGCAAAATTGACAACAACGATCAAGGCTTGGCCGGGGATTGTGTTGTTGTGATATATTTTCATACGACAAAGGGGATTCTACGATGGATGGAATACGAAATGGATGAATGGGTTAAGTGAATGCTGAATGCTGGAATGAACGAGTTTCATATTCCCCATCCCCATCCGAATCCCCATCCCACAGGCAAACGCACTCAGAGAGTCACCCAGTTCCATCGCAGTCAGTGGAAGAATTTAATAGGGGGGGTGAGCTAATGCAGCTCTGCGATCTGGGCTCTTTGCATGTTGATTTGATGGCGATGCGAATACGATTGGGTCGCTATAGCGCTATGAGCTGTATGAGACTCTGAGACTGCGGGAATATTGGGAATGCTCCACAGCACCATAGTACCAGTTGATATCCCCTCCCGCTTCGCTGTGCCTTCTCGATAATAATTGATTTTTGATGAAAGGAAAAGCCTTTGAAGATTGCTTTAGATTTATGTGGGAGTGTAACAGTTGTTGTCTCGTGTTCCCGTTGAACGACTCTAGTGTATATATCGGCTGTACGCTATAACGTAGGCATCATTGATAGTTGCGCGGAATCCGATTGAGATTCAATCAATTCGTTGGATGCTTTTCATGAAATTCGACGAGCTTACTGATGCGTTGTTGTCGTCATAGTTGTATACTCTATGCTTGTCCTATTTCAGTTGAATTACAACTACCCTCCCCCCTTACGTCCCCCAATCAGAAAGAATTGGTAGGTATAGGTTCCAGGGAATGGAATCAACCATTAGTTATGCAAAGAACGATTATTACTTAGCGCGCTGGGCAATCCGTTTGAGCTTGAAACCTAATTGCTAAGTAATGGAGCGTTATTAATCAGTTTAAAGTGGCGAGGTTGCGGTAGCCCAGTTTTGAAAGCCTTCAAAGTTGAAGATTTGTTCCTATGTTTATTGAAATAATGTGATTTCTGTCTTCTTAGGAGATAAGAGGTAAATAATTGACTTTTAAAGATTTTTTTCTGATTTTTTGAATATTGATTTTATTTGTCTATATCTATAGATACATTTATGTAGATGCTCTTGGAGACTTTAGAGTGACTTTGTGAGTGAGGTTTGCTTTTACTTTTTTTAAATTTTGATTTGATAGCGCGCGAGTGAAATTTATTTTTTTTTTTTGTTGGGATAGGACGGATTTTTATTTGTATTGCGTTTATGCATAAGAAATCGAATTGTGTTTGTTTTTTAAAAAAATTCAAAGTTAGATTTTCTTCTATTTGGTTTGACAACAAACTGTCAAAACACTTTTGACGGTGTTATGATGGAGCGAGGTGAAGAAATGAAGTCTTTGTGATGATAATGATATGTTGTTGTAAATTACACTAATGTATGCTTAAGGGTTATTCAAGCACATATGAGACTTGTTTTAACAATTAATGCTGGGAATAACAATTTTTAGTTTGAATTAATTACACTCGAGATAACTAAGTTTGTTATTGATGGTTGATGGTTTTATTTATTCAATAAATGTATGCGTACCTGAGTGGATTATTGTTTTTTTTTTTTTTTTTTTTATTTCTTAGGAAAGGTTAAGTAGTGTCAACAGTGAGTTAAGGTTTTATTTTAGGATAGGTTAGGGCTATGTTGACCCTTGAATTTGACCACTCAGAAATCGCAAGACTAAATTCCTTACCACCCACTCCGTGTAAGACAGGCCTTAGTTGCATTTTGTCAGTAGAATGGGAGTCCAGCTCACCAAATTTCTTCCAAACTACTTACATATATACGTGCAAAAACTGGGGTTTGTTCCTTTTTGTGCTATTTTAGTGAAAGTGGAATCTTACAATGATCTTCTTATCCTACATTTATACTTTCCTTATTTGCAAATTTGTTCTAAAAACCAAAAATTTGAAGCTTGCATAGTTTGTAAGTTATTGAAGTTTGCGGTAAATCATGTCTGAAATTAGCGGGAAAAATCTTAAAAAAATAAGAAGTTGGTCCTTTAGCTTTGAAAAACAAAATTTTGTACGTAAAAAAATCTTTTTTTTATTTTAAAATATCCGCTCAAAAATAACTTAGCAAACGAAAATTCGAAAACAATAATTCTCTTGATGCTCAAAATTTTAGCTTTTTAAACGCGGGTGGCAATGGCACAATGGATATAATGTTTGACTGCTAACTTGGACGCGTGGGTTCGTGTGGCAGTCTAGATAGCATTCTTTTCTATATTCCCCAATTTCAACTAGATGCCATACCCGTGGAATTTCATGAGATAATTAACATCTCAATCCACTGTGCCAACAAAAATCTTTCCTTTCCTTCTAAGTAGTGCCGTGCCCAACTAACAAAATTTCTACCGATTTCATACATTAAATGGTCATTTGTTTCTTTAGTGACACAGAAATCCTTCTGACGGGAAGCCAAATCGTTATAGGAGTCAAAGGTGATATAACTGATCCATTAGACTTTCAATTAGCAATAACATCAGCGTCACATTGCCATGAACTGATGTTTCTTTAATCCAATAGTGATCCAAAGTAATATTAATGCAATGCTTAAAGTTTATATCTTGCTTGGGTTGCTATAATGTTTATATAAGCAAATATGGAAAGGCTTATATTGCAAACGCCACGACTCCATTTTGCCACCATTTGCAATTCATGTAAAATGTGTTATGTGATTGTAATAATTAATTTGTAATAATGCAAATGAGCGCACGCTTTTTTAGTTTTGCAAAAATTTGGGCATATTTGTTATTTGCATAAATAATTATGTGCAATGAAAATATTAGGCTCTTATATTAATTCACGTGTGGCAGGCTAAAACGCTTCCATTAGATAAATTATGAGTTTAGAAATTCTTTAAGAAAGTCAATCGATTGTAATGCTAATTATTTCATATAAGAGGTTGGCCGAGTGGTTAGCGAGCTCTACAAAAAGTGCGAGGCATTCAGAGTTCGATCCGTAGGCATACCTTCTTGATTTTTTTTATTTGTCTTCACACTCTATACTTTACTCCTTTAGCGCTTCTTTCGAACTCTCTTAGAATGTTCTTCATAGCAACTGAATTTCCTTCTTAAAGGTGCTATAGGAGTTAAAAAGTTCTCCTATTAAACTCTGTGGAGTACTAAAGAGAGATTAAATGAGTGCAATACACGATTATAAATGGCTTCTATGGATGCATTGCATTTAAAAGACCTGAGGACTTACAGGCATATATTTAGTATGAAATTATTTAATAATTAATAATTAAATGCTAATTTGTTGCTAAAACCGCCATCTTATAACTCGCTTGAATTTTTTGTTATTAAAAATTTCGCTAAAAAAAGATTGCAACCGTCTAAATTTTCAGAAAAGAGAATTTTTAAACTTTTTGTACCGATAAATTGTAGCTATGAAATGTGAATTTCTGGCACAAAAATAATTATGTAGCTTTATCGGGTCATTTTTAGGGAGTGGGTCGAAATTCTGGTTTTGAAATTCTGCCTTTCGAAATTCTGACTATCGTTACAAAAATTCTGTATACTGATACGAAATTTACCCAGTAAATCATTCGTAAAATTTCTTATATTTGTTTGTTCTTTATAATTATTGTTCTTTTCTTTAGATAATATTTTTCTCAATTTTTAGCTGTTGTGGCTTCAGATATGCCAGTGATAAGTTCTTCTTCTGAGATCATTTATGATTTTGTATAACCCTGCATGACTCCTACCGACTAACACCTTAAGTCGACGATACCATGCTTTAACAATGTTGTGTCTTCTTGGAAATTTCTCTTTAGTTGCTTTTGAAATGTCATACACAGCCCAAAACTCAATTCTTATAACCTATATTTCCGAGAGTTAGAAAATTCAATCTAAAATTCTTTTTTACCAAATTCTGCGAATAATAAAAAAATGTTTCAAAAATGTTAAAAGCCACACTTTCTTGAAACTTATTTTTTACTATACGCAGAATTTTGTACAACAACATTTTAAAAAGCAGGATTCTGAAAAACAGAATTTTGAAAAGCACATTTTTGAAAAAAGAATTTCTATCTCGGCAGAAGTTCGACCCCAATTCACTTCTGAACACTGAAGCTGGACAACATCTGAGAACATAAGATTTTTGAAGTTTTTAGACCGAAATTGAATTTTTTTATGTGTAATGTGTTTTATGTTAAATTGTTTTCAATATTTTAAGATTTTAGAAGTTCCATTTCAAATTGTTTTCATTTTTTTTTTAAATTTGGATGTTCCATTTTAAAGATAAATCTTGACAGATATTTAAACATTTGAAAAACCGTACTACTAATTTCGAGTTTGCTCGAAAAATAAATACCTACATACATATATTTTAAAAGCTAAATTTTCTGGCAAAGAAGGATTATAATCTCATTTTTTTTTAATGCTGACCGCCACGCACCGCCTGTTTCGTGCCCGGAGAGGAACTTTTTGTTAAATTAAAATTCAAATAATTAAATTATCGCACTAATATACTATCTGAAAAAGACAATTTGCTCAAATAACCCCGAAACTTTGTTTCTGATGGTTTTCGATTTTTTTTGAAAAAATCTGGTATGCAATATTGTTAATACTGTTTTAGAGATTGCATAAACGAAATTTAAACAAAAGCGTATAAGCCGTTTTCTTGATGAGCTAAAACAAAAATTTAAGTTTCTCCTCTATAGGGAAGGACATCACATACGATTGCCTTATCTTCACCAAATGCCTTACACCATCAAGGACGCTGAAAATCATATGTTTGGATCATCGTAATGCTAGTTTTGATTAAAACCTCGTTTTTTTTGCCAAGAAACCAATATACAGGTTGATTGGGATAAGGTGTACCAAAAAGCTGAAACGAATAGGTTGGGTTAAGTAAAGAAAATAATCGTATGGGAGGGGGGTTCTATTTACCTCAGTTCAGGCAGGAGGGGCAATTTTCTAAAAAATTGACTAAAAACAAAAAATAAATATTTAAAAATAACGTTTAAGCTTGCAATGCCCTGCTATACCTTTATGGAAAACCAGAAGTATTTAATTTCCATTTAAAATTAAGTTGCGTTTGTGAATAGTTTAAAAAAAAAAAATAATTTTCAAACAGGAAATTTTGGAAAAAAAATTAAAAAAAAATTCCAAGCTATTTTTTTTCAAAATTGTATGTAATTAAGCATAATTTTTGTTTTCAAAACTTAATGCTCTGGTCAATTTTTAGTCAACCTGTATATGTATTTATAAACCGCATGGCTCTAGGACTTTGACTGTTCAAGATATTAAAAATAAAGAAACCAGAATCTTAGTAAAAACAAGGAAAAACGAGGTTGATGATAATCAACTGGTTGCTGAAATGATCATTTAGCCGGATTCTTCTTAGTTTTATGAGAAAGTTGCTTCATTTATTTTTTCATATCTTGAAAATCAAAAGTCCTAGAAAAATGCAGTTTTCCGTGTTTGACTAAAAATTAACAAGAGCATTAAGTTTTGTAAACAAAAAATATATGCTTAATTACATAAAATTTTGAAAAAAAAAGTTTGAAAATTAAAAAAAAAAAATTTGTTTTCAAAATTTCGAGTTTGAAAATTAATTTCTTAAAAACTTTTCACAAACACAACTTAAATCAAAATGGAAGAGAAGAAGAGATTTCTGGCGTTCCCAAAAAGCTATAACAGGGCGTTGCTAGCCTTACCGTTGTCTTTAAATATTTTTTTTTTGTTTCAAGTCAATTTTTTAGAAAATTGCCCCTCCCGCCTAAACGGAGGGAATAGACCCCCCTCCCATACAATCTTTTTGCCTTTACCCAAACTACTATAGAAGCCGAAGAAGCCGCTAGTAGGTGTGACAGTAGGACCGTCTACAGAATTACCAAAGAGCTCACTGGTGTCCAGAGCTCTAAACAACACCTGGTTAAAGACACAAACGGATCCCTGCTAATTTCGGATGAGGACCAGCTCATAAGGTGGAGGGAACACTTTTCTGCGGTTTTAAACCGCGTTTTCGCCAGTGAAGTGAACCCTTTTCCCACTGAGCTACCCGAAGTAACAATTTCCCGAATACGCACCGTACCCCCCAGTAAAGAAGAAATTATCACCGCCATCAAAGCACTGAAGAACAACAAAGCGGTTGGACTTGACGGTATTCCTGCAGAGCTCTTAGGAGCAGCCCCAACGACATCGAGCGAGCTACTGCACCCACTTATTAAGAGAGCTTGTGAAACAGAGAGCTTTCCTGAAGAGTGGAAAAAAGGAATGATTGTCAAGCTCCCAAAGAAAGGAGATCTCACACAGTGCGAAAACTGGAGAGGAATATGCGTTCTGCCTGCAGTAGCCAAGATAATAGCAAGGATAATATTGGACCGAATTAAAGACCACCTCGAAGACACACTCGACGCCGAACAAGCAGGTTTCCGCACTGGATCTTCCTGTGTGGATGACATCAACACCTTGCGGATCATCATCGAACAGTGCGTTGAATATTGATCACCACTTCACCTGCTGTTCATCGATTTTGAAAAGGCGTTCCACAGTGTCAATAGAGCATTTATTTGGCTTGCTTTGCGCAGGAGGTGCATCCCAGATAAATTGATTGCTATTATCAAGGCTACATATGATGGATCCAGGTGTCACGTTTTGCACAAAGGTAGGCTGTCAGAGGAGTTTGAAATCCAAAGTGGGGTTAGGCAAGGCTGTATACTGTCACCAATACTGTTTCTGTTGGTGATAAGTGACGTACTGCACGCAGCTTTGTCAAATGGAAATGGAGGAATTCAGTGGACTCTGCAATCTCACCTCAAACATCTGGACTACGCGGACGACGTATGCTTACTCTCTCATAGGATCATGGATCTCCATCAAATGACAACAAGGGTGGGGAGAGAAGCAGAAATCATAGGGCTTAAGATCAACTCGGCAAAACCTAAAAGGATCAGCCTTGGAACTTCCTCATCAATCCAAGTAAATATTTCTGGACAACCGGTAGAGATGGTAGAGGATTTCCAATATCTTGGGAGTATTGTCTCTACGGGTGGCGGAACTGAACTGGACGTAAACAGCCGAAACAGAAAAGCAAAGGCTGCGTTCGGAATGCTGTCCAAAATATGGAGAAACAACTCTTTTAGCTTAAAGACCAAGCTACGACTGTTCCGCTCCAATGCTGAATCCGTTCTGCTTTACGGCTGCAGCACTTGGAAAGTCACTGACACTGTCACTAGAAAGCTGCAAACCTTCGTTAATAGATGTCTACGAAACATCTTGAGGATTTTCTGGCCCAACCGTATCTCCAATGCCGAACTTAATGCGAGAACTGGTCAGGAGCCCATAGACTCCATTATACGAAGAAGAAAGTGGCAGTGGATTGGCCATACGCTTCGAAAAGGCGATCGGTGCATTGCATCTCAAGCAATGCAGTGGAACCCGCTCACACAGAAGGGAAGACAAGTGGGCCGGCCTAGAAGTACATGGCGAAGAACGGTCGAACAGGAATCGGCACGACTGGGGAAAAGTTGGAGAGAGCTGTAATATACACTCCTCGTCAACTGAATACGCACAAACATTTTTGAATATATTTTATCCATTTTTTCCAAACAGTGATGGTTATTATGCCATCAGTTGATGGTTAAAAATTTTCGTAACATATAAATAACAGAATTTCAAAGTTTTATCCAAAAACAACCGTGAGTTTTTCCTTCAACCACTTCCAAAGTGTAACTTATGCAAAGTAGAAGTTTTTTTTTGAGTCAACTGAATAGGTACAAAAATTAAAATTGGTATTGGAATGGAATGAAACAAGTTTTTGTTTAAGTTTAGTAGTGGGTACTTCCACCTTTATTTTTAATTACTTCGTAAATTCGATCCGGCATGGAATCGTATAGCTTTTTAATGTAATTTAACGAAATTTCGCTCCACGCTAATTTGATTGCAGAAATTAAGGTTTCTTTGTCTTCGAACTGACGACCACCCTCATAAACTTTGCGTACTAACCATCCCCAGACATTTTAGATCATGTTTAGATCAGGTGAGTACGGCGGCCATTGAAGCAACTGCACTTGTTGCTCCTCTATCCATGTTTTTATTATGCGCGCTGAGTGAATAGGCGCATTATCATGTTGGTAGGTCCAGTTTATGGGTCCAAAGATGTTAGAAAATTTAGGAAAAGTTCTTTCCAAAATTACTTTATACCCAGCTGCTGTCATTCTTGATGTTACAACCTCGAGCTCAACTGTTCCATAATAACTGACTGCTCCCCATATCATGAAACCTCCTTCACGACTATGATGGCGCTTTAAAAATCTTTTTTCTTTTCTTAAGTCGTGAAAATAGAAGTTGAACCCATCAGGGCCATCGAAATTAAACTTTTTTTCATCTGAAAAAACCACGTAATACCATTCTTTTTTCCAACTCATGTGAAGTCTTGAAAAATCTAATCGCAACATTTTCCGTCTCTCGTCAAGTGGTGGTTTTTTCTTAAGTTTCATTCATTTAAGATGGCTTGAGTTGTTGATTACTCTTCATACTGTTGAGCTACTTGCGTTTACGCCGACTTTTTGTTTTATTTTTGCCACAGAATCAGAAGAATTTGATGCACATCTTAAAATTCTTCGTCTCTCAGCTGCTGTTTTCTTACCTCCCTTCATGTTTTTGCCGTATGCATCTTTATTTTTCAAGTAAGAATCAACTACATTAAAACTTCGGCCAACTTTATCAGCTATTGCACGTCCAGTTAGGCCTTGGTCTCTAAGTAAATCGATTTTAGCTTTTTCAACACTGTTAAGACACGTAGATCTACCCATTTTTCTTAAAATTTGAAATCAAGAATTAAATTTTACTGAAAACACTAAAATCGTTAATTTAAACTGTCAAGCACTCCAAAAAACTTATAAACAACGAAGAAAATGGCGTTGTACCTATTCAGTTGACTAAAAAAAAAAACTCCTACTTTGCATATAAAACACTTTGCAAGTGGTTGAAGAAAAACTCACGGTTGTTTTTGGATAATTCTTTCGGAATTATCTGCTTAACATCTTAAGGGAATAGTTAGCATCAACAGATGGCATAATAACCATCACTGTTTGGAAAAAATGGATAAAGTATATTAAAAAATGTTTGTGCGTATTCAGTTGACGAGGAGTGTATTTCAAGAAATCGTACACGGAGGCCCTATGTCCCGTAAGGGAAACATCACGGACGTAATAGGTCCGAGGACCTAAGTAAGTAAGTAAACTACTCGTTATAGCTTTTTAGTACACCTTATACCAATTACCCTGTATATGTTTTGTATTTTCATACATACATTGCCCTATATAGCAATCAAAAATCAAAGAAATCCAAAGCAACAGAAAAACAGGAACAAAAATGCAATTTTAATCTGTCAGCTGACAATAGTAATGGTCCGGGAAATATTTTTGTGCGAAAATGTTGTGGAAACTATGCTTACTATTACTGACATTTGACACCATAAATATTTCATTGATTTAGATTCAAATGCAATTTACCTATTTAAATATGTATGTATATGTATGCATAATTTCGTTAAAATTATTTCAATTAAATCAAAGTAGGTAAGTTAATATTTTGTGGACCGCATATTCATACTGCCTTCCATTTAATAATTCCAATAATAAATGAATAATGAAGAATTAATATTTAATTTGTATTATAAGTACATTATATAAATATATCTGTGCTCAAAAGGTAAAAGCTCTTAAGTCCCATTTTCATAGTTTTTCAGAAAGTGAATTTTTAACTTTGAATCTGTGTTTAAAAAAAAAGAAACAATTTTTAGAACTTTATCTTTATAATATACAATTATTTGAAAATGTGGCTAAAAGTTGGTCAAGTGAAGTATTAAATGCATTTATTTATGTTTTTTTGACTTAAGTGCTTTTACGAAAACAACTATTGCAGTTTTTATATTATTATGTCACCTAAGATATAAATCTCTCACCCAAATATAGTAAAACACCTTAAGTCTATTTAAGAAATTTAAATGCATGAAATTTTCTGTGGTAAAACATCTTAAGTCGACATAAGCGATCTTACTTTATTGATTAATATCGAACATAAACCCAACTTAAGATGTTTTACCAAAATAATTTCTTCGTATTTTCTGCAAAAATAAATAAATTCATACATAAGATGAGTCATCATCTACTTAAGTTATTTAACCTTTTGTAAGAACCTAAGAAGTAAACAAACGGTCATAAATTTCTGGTTTTTAAAGACTTATCAGCAGGGGTAAGTGAGAGAAATACAGTTTGGTGGACAAAATATGTAAGAAAGCGATTAATAGCTAAAACCACTTAAGTCGACTTAAGAGCTTTTGCCTTTTGAGCACAGATATATGTATAGGCAATTGTGCGTTCAAATTAAATTCTAATTAATTTGTGTATCTCTTTCACATTAAGCTCAAATTAATACAAATTAATCAAATGTCGTCGATATTGGAATTTTATAATTTAAACAAAATTCCTCAATTCTTAAATTTGAATGTCAAGGTGATTTTTAATATCACATAGAATATCTGTTTTAATATTAAAACATCTGTCTTTATTGCTCACACGGTTCAGTGATGATGTTGGCCTTCAAAAAAAAAAAAAATATAATAATAATCAAATTAAAAATATATACATATATTTTGTTTATTTTTCCGAAAATATACCTACAAGCTCAGCCTTACCCATCACCAGTGTGCAGTGTATACATAAATATACCTACCTATAAAGTTATGTCGATCAAATAATTTTACCCCCACGAGCATGCGAATTCCTTTTAACGGGATTATAGAATTCATGCACATAAATAAATCCAGCAGACTGGATTTGATATAACGATATAAATATGTACAAGTACATAAACGTCATCATGTTTATAAAAAAAAACTCGCATACCTACCTATCGTGTGTTGCGAATTAATTTGTCCAAAATTCAATGATAACAAAGAAAATTATATGGTAGCAGTTGAGTGCTAATCGTTTTAATTATTTAATAAAATGATATCATAGTCTATCGGATTTAAGTTTTCCTCGTACACTGATTTAATGCAGTTTGTTTTTGATTTAATTTATTTATAGTTTTAGTCTGAAAGTTCAACTTTTATGCAATTTAACAATTTGTATTCACGGGCAATTAATAAACAGTCAAGGTGTCAACTTTAATATCCACCAGTATGAACTATACCATTGATTTTTTAAACAATTGCATAATTGAGGCTGTGAGTGCAAAAGTGGCGTAACTCTATTTTGAAAAATTGGCTTATTTAGCCTCTCATATTTTTGTCTTAGGGAGATACATTATTTTAAACATAGGATATAATTCTTGAATATCTAAATCCTTCCAACAAAAATATAACATTACTATTTGAAAGCCATAATATGCTTGCTTTAGTTGATTTAAACCCAATTACAAAAAGTGGGTTACTCCACTTTTACACTCACAGCCTCAATGATAATAAGATAAATTAGAAAAAAATGGATTTTTGAGGCAGTTCAACAAACGCAATGCATTGTTTTGTCAAACGTTTCACGAATTTCAATCTAAAATCCATCTAAAAACATCCTACCCATTTTTATTTTGATAAAAAGTGGGTCTCGCAATTCTGTCTGTCTGTCTGTCTATCCTCGCCCCTACAGCCTAAACGGCTGGAGGAATTTTCTTCAAACTTCAAATATGCCCACACGCTTTTTTTAATTTTTTTCTAGGACCAAAAATAACGGTGCCATACAATTTTTTTCATTTTTGTTTCACAAAAGTTAAAAAACCGTTAAGAAAAAAGAAGGAGCCTTGGGACACATCAGCATTTATTTTGTGGATTTTAGACTTGAAACCATTCAATACAACTTGTAGTGAACGGTCCGAAAGGTAATTTCTACTTACGCAAAGAAGAGATGCATCGAAACCCAATGGACGCATTTTCGATAAGAGAGCTTGATGCCAAACAGTAAACAGTACAACACGGATATAAGAAACTCTGATAATCCCAGAAATTTCTTTCTTATATCCGAGTTTTTCTTATATGCAAACAACGGATATAAGAAAGACTATTTCTTATATGAGAAACACGGATATAAGAAAAGAAATTTCTTATACAGACATAAAACAGACACAAAAGAGACACAAAACTAAGCAATAATACATTATTTACTGAGTATTCTAGCGCTTTTTAAGCTGTTTCTGCAATTCGATATGAAAATTAAAAGCTCTCATTAACATTGAGACCAGATTTATAGTACAAACTCGTTTTGGCAAACGTAAATTAAAAAATTATTAATTAATTTCTTATATGCGTGTTTTTTTGTTCTTGAAATTAATATTGGTGCAACGAAATGATTTCTTATATTATAGCGGTGTTTTTCTTATAAGCGAGTTTTTCTTATATCCGTGTTATTTATTATATAGATAGATAGATAGATGGATAGATATTTTTTATTTCTTAGAATCCAAATACAGTAATTTAGAAAGAAAGACAAATAAGTGACAGATATTTTTATAATAAAAATAGATTTATTGTCACTCTTTAGAAAAAAAAGTTTAAATTCAACATGAATATAATGAAATGGGTGGGGTGACCCTTAAAAAAAATATACATTTTTTTTTATGTTAATATAAGAATTCAATTAGTTTATTTATTTCATCCAAGCAACAGGTAGAACTATTAAGAAATCTTTCAATATTTTCATTATCAAGACTAAAGAGCCAGTTTTTAACTAGTTTCAAAAATAACAAATGAGAAGTTTGCATTCTGATAGAATGAGGAAGCTTATTGAAAATTCGACACGAAGCAACACTATAAAAATTTCGGAAAGCAGTTGTTCGAAATACCGGTATAGGCACTTGATTCAAAAAATTCCCGCGTACACTATAATTCGCAATTATCCTAAAATTAAGATTAACAGATCTTATATAAAAAATGTTTAATACCTTATAGCAATATAGATGGCGGACTGGAAGAATTTTCAAATTTCTAAATAGTGCAAAACTAGGGTACAGACGAGGTTTATTGAGTAGAGCAAACTTTTCTTAGAAAATAGAAATACCTCAGAGAGCATCGAAAATATTTTCTTAAGTTTTCAACATGGATTTTGTAGTCAGTGATTAATCCTAAATATTTGAACTCATTGACAATATCAAGTTTAAAACATCTGTTACTACAATTTATAGAATCATTAAAAAAGGAAGATTGACCCAAAGAATTACATATACAGTTAAAGAGTGTACATTTTTGACACTCGGTAGCATGAAAAAAAAAGATCAGCACCATCGAACATGTTTCGACCAGACAAATTAAAAAACATTACTTTAGTTTTCGAACTAATAATGAGTTTATGCTCTGCGAACCAAACCCTTAACAAGCTGAGATCCCAATTTATTTTCGATATAAGATTGAGAAAGCTATCAGTGCCATAAGTAAAACCCACATCATCTGCAAATGCTGTCAATAACCCTCTAAAAGGCATACTAAATAAGGAATTAATATAAATTAAAAAAAGTAATGGTCCTAAGACCGAGCCTTGTAGAACTACCAAACTTATTGACTTTATTTCACTACAAATATTACCAAAGTTCACTCTCTGGGTTCTATTTTTTTAAATATGAACTGAGCCAATCACTTAAAAAACCTCTGAACCCAGCATTTTCTATTTTACCAATCAATATCTCGTGGTTAACCATGTCAAAAGCTTTTGATATGTCAACAAATAATGCGGCTGTATTCTTTTTTTTATCAAGGCTAAGAAAAATTTGAGAACAAAAATGCAACAGTGCATCTTCTGTTGATTTATTGCTTTGAAAACCAAACTGGACATCAATTAAAAACTCCGTTGAAGTTTTCTATTCATTTTGTACAGCTTTTTCAAAGACCTTGCTCATTGAGGGTAAAAATGAGATGGGTCTACAATTAATTAGTTCACTAGTCGCACCTTTCTTAAAGAGAGGTAAGATGTTGGCACATTTAAGGGCTTCTGGAAATATTTTAGCAAAAATGCTTTTATTAAAGATGTGTGCCAAAACGTCAATAATAAAACATGCTATATTTTTCAAACAAGAATTGGAAACACCATCAATACCAGAAGAATTTGAACTTTTTAAAGTGCCAATAATTTTAAGAAGTTCTAAGCTTGTAATAGGTTCAAACAAAAAGCTTTGACTTTCAGAGGGTTCCCTTGAATTATAAACTGGACTACAACGTGTACAATATTGTTGGTTAGATTCTCGCATGTAGATTAACCGATATCGCAGAAAAAAAAATCATTAAATGCATTAGCAATATCAAGTTTATCTGTAACCAAACATTCATTAATATTGATAGCAGATGGGAACTTTTTGCAATTAGATTTATTAAGAATGCTATTGACAATTTTCCATTCATTTCTTATATTGCCCGCAGCTTGATTAAATTTGTTTTTATAGTAACCATCTCGACAGATAGGAATTTCTTTCTTTAATTCAACACATATTTTTTTATATTTGTTTTTTAAATAAATGCTGCTGCTGCGCTTTAAACATTTTTGCCTTAGTTTGTTCTTATATTTGACTTTTTTCAGCAAACTGTATGTTAGCTATGGCTTAAGACGCTTGTTAGACTTTTTCGGAATAACAGTTGATGCAGAATCAGAAATGTATCTAAGGAGTATATTGGTAAATATGTCATAAGATTTAGAGGGATCAGTTTCCGCGAGGACTTCTTCCCAGAACTCAAAAGACAGATAAGTTTCAGCCTATCAAAATCAATTTTTGTAACCGACCTAACAAAATCAGCATCTGAACACACATTATTTTGTCCTATATCAATAAGAATTCCAGTCATAGCATGATCAGTGATTTTTAGGTCAAAAACACACTTTTCGCATGAACTAACAGAAGAACCGAAACGGCCATATATATTATACCGTATTACTTTTCAAAATTTAGTAGGTAAGTAAACATTTATTTTCGTTGATGAATTATTGAGATTTCGGACCTTTGATTTTCTAGTTCCAATATGCTCAAAAATCTGCTTAAAAAAATCTAAATTTTATTTGAATAGATTCTAGTTTTATATGTTATGTAGCTGGGTGGGTATGCATACCTTCATTCAGTGCTATATCATCATCGGTGACACTCCTTTTTAAATACTATGATTATCTACCATTCAATAGAAACTGGTGGGTATTGACTAAACCTATTTTATGAACTGACAAATATTCCAACCTGCTAACAAAAAAGCCTTCTGAATGATTCCATAACAAAAATACTTACAAAAAAACCTAGCCCAACTTAATCCAGCTTAAAAAACCATTAACAGAATGAAAAACAAACCTTTTAAACAACCATTTCAATGCCAAAACTCTCCTTAAAAAAAAAAAACTCATCCCAATCATAGCAATTGATCAATTGTGAAAATAGTAGCAGTAGCACCAACAATAACAACAACAAAACTAACAAAAAACGATCCCAAAACGACACTACCAAAAAAACTATGGGTAAAGCTATAGAGCTATAGTCTGTTTCCAATTACACTACTCCGGTGATTTCAACGCATGACTGATTTGAATTACTGATGTTTCCGGTTTTGTCATATCGGTTGCAATTAGTTGTTGTGTGTGCCTCACATTTGGACACGAAAACGCAAACGTATCGTAGGTACCTACCTTTCCCATGATGGTGCTCTCAACTCAGCATTCAACTTGTTTATCGTCATTGTCATCATTTCCCCGAGAAGTGCCTTAGGTCTATATGTATCTCTATGATTCTCGGATGTTTATTATTATTGAGGTTATAAATGGGTGTGGCAATGCCACTTTATCTATATACCAACCTAACACCCCCTCCGCCCGAAATCCCTAGTTGCTACTTAACCGTATCGGGACCGCTTAAACAAGCCAAATAAACCTAACCTTATGCTTGTAGTCATTGACATACAATATCAACCCCTGCATCGTTTGTCGTTTATCACTACAAAACTGTTTAACCAGGATAGTGGTTCCTGGAAATACGGGACCTCTGTAATAATTTGGTAGGTATGGATACACTGGTGGGCTCCTAATAAAGACTGGGTTGCCATATGCGTGATATAGCTGTGGGAATTTATTAGTGGACTGTGATTTATGGGGTACTAGGATTACCTAGAGATTACCCCAACAATAATTATTAGCTACTGAAAAATATGGTATACCTACATTGCACAAAACCCAATAAAATTCATGAAAGTTATTTTGAGTTTTTTTTTAAATAATTTGTAAAAACATCAACATGGCAACCCTATGCCTGCAACAGGAGCTGTATATCCACAAAATAATCATTATTACGTCACGAGTACATATCAATATCAAAGGTGAACTCAAGTTTCTCTTCATCCATCAATGATGCTGCAGCATCTTGCCGTTTTATTCTTTTAATAGACCGCACGCTATAAAATTCTCTCGCGTTTACTTATAAATAACTGATGCTGATGCGCTTCTGTTTAGCTGCGGGATGTTGTTGCTGCGGTTTTAACCTATTTTGCGCGGCATCTTTGATGTATGAACGTGTTCAACTGCAACTTCACCAAGTGCCTATAGCTGTTTCTCCAACATTCATAGGTGTATAGGTACCTTGTAGCAGGTTATTCTCAACACAACGTAGGTACATAATGAGAAGCTCAATCGATTGATATCTCGTTTGGGGCATAATATAAATTTAACAAACCGACCATATATGAGGATATTCTTGCCACCTTATGTGGAAATAAGCGATTAGTATAGAGAATGGGATTTATTTGTATCGTTTGCCTTTGATTGGATCGTTGGTTGGTTGGTCGTGTGTGCATTTCAATTATTGGTACAGCGCAGCGCAGCATGCAGCGACTTTACTACAAATTGGTTATAAATTATGGGTTTTAAGTTCATGTTGAAGTTATGTTGGGAAAGTGTTTTTTTTTTTACTTTTTGTTTTGTTTAAGTAAAACTAAAAAAATAAATCAAACGATTAACCATAATGATAGCAACGATCGCACATTATGCTGGTTGAGGTTTGCAACTTGTTGGAATCAAAAAATTAGTTTACACATTTTATTTGTTTTTTAAATAAAACAAAATATAGCTTTTATCTGCTACGTGCTGAAATGCAAAACATTAAATAGTGGATTTTTTTCTTTTAATCGTTAGAGGGGTTCATAAGGAGTGTTCAGTACGGGTTTCGACCGCCTAGCTCTTTTGCGTTAGCCGCCATTTTGAATTTTCGGAAAATCGGTTTTTGTTAAATAACTCGTTTATTTTCAACTTTTGAATAAAAATGCCATTAACAAAAGTTGTTTAGAATTTCATTATCTACAACATTAGTGAAAACAATTTTTTGTCTTAGATTATTAGTTTTCGATATAATCCCGATTGTGATTTCGAACGGTTATTTATAGGTTAAACGCAATATAGGATATTTTTGTATTAAAACAAAAGGATAAAGTATTTTTTTTCAGTCATTAAGGGGGCCATGAGGAGTCTAAATAAAAAAATTCGTCCTCCCATCAGATATTGTTTGTCGGAAAAAACATTACTATTGAATGAATATACATAATGTAAAAGTAAAATTTTGTTTGCAGTGAAAATGTTTAGGGGCTTAACTTAATATAACGATGGTGGAGCAGCTCATTTAGTACGTTGGTTTACGGAGAAGAGTTTTGAATTTTTGAACAACAACAACAACTTAAAGGCGCTACCATCAATTGTTTGGCTGGAGATATAGCTATTTCGTGCTTTGCCACTTTTGCACTCATCAGTCTCCTTTTTGTGGTGCTGAGCTTTAATCCAATTTTATTTGAAAAACTTTGTATGCACACCATAGGATTCGAACCCACGCATATCAGATTTGCTCAGTCTTAGCAATCGTGTGCACTACACACTCCACCGCTTTAGACCACGGACGTCACAGGTCGAGATGTGTTATTTGTTTATCAAATGCATTTGGAGCATCAGCATTTTTATAAGCGCCTTTAAGTATGCTGTCTTGTTCCGCCTCCATTTTTCTCCATACCTTATTTCAATAGACTACAATTCGCAGTACGTATCAAAGAGGGAGAAGTTGGAAGATCGGTAACGAACCAGACTATTAAGTTATTATTGTTATTATTGTTATTATTCGTACTAGAATGTCAGCTTATTAGGCTTGACCATTCTTTATTCCGTTCAAATAAAATTGGATTAAAGCTCAGCACCACAAAAAGGAGACTGATGAGTGCAAAAGTGGCAAAGCACGAATTAGCTATATCTCCAGCCAAACAATTGGTGGTAGCGCCTTTAAGTTGTTGTTGTTGTTCAAAAATTCAATGAAATTGACGGAATAAAGAATGGTCAAGCCTAAAAAGCTGACATTCTAGTACGAATAGTACAATAATAACAATATTAATATAATAGATATAGAAATGGTTACATAAATGAGATTCAATAGTCCAATTTAAGATTTTCCTTAATCGAAAATGGCGCCCGGGACGGGGGAAGTGTGAGTTGTCTGTCAATTTATTATAAAAATGGCCCTCTTTCAAGGGGAAACAGAACCCATCTCGCATGCGTTTTTCGATTTTTTGTTTCGCCACATGATCCAGTTTCTTTTTTTGGCTTCTTATATTCAAATGACCTTGTAGAAGTTCGTAAACCAAAAATAGGACATTTTTTTTTTGAAACCCTGTCTTTGCGTATTTTTGCGCCAAATGCTGATGCTCATTACATTATTCTAATTGATTCGATTGAAGTTTAATCAAAACCGTAAGAGCCGTTTTCGTTTTTTTTTTGTAAAGGTATCTATGGCCAGCTGCTATGGCTTCCGTTCATCAGACAGCTAAAAATGAGTAAAACGATTTTTTTTCCTATAAGGCTTCGAATGTTCAAATTTGAGTGGAATGTGGGGTACGAACATTTATGCACTTAAGAATTAGTATTCAAGTAGCTATAAATGACGTATCTTAGATAAAAACAGAAAATCATCATTTTTATTTAATCAATTTTAATTGATTAAAAATTTTAAATTTTATTTTCTATATCGATCGCATAATTACACGATTAAAATTAATGTTCTCGATCTAAATAAACACACCTCTTGAAAAATGAGGCTATTATATAGGTACATACATACATATATATCTAATTGCTATTTTATGAAATCATTTTGTGCCGCCAAAATAAATTCCAAAATAAAGTAAATACAATTCAAAAAGATTCAATTTCTCGAAAACTCGCACCCATCCTTCTAGAGGACACACCTTTTGGTTCACAAAGAAACATTTCAGTCATCATACACAAATACACTATGATACTTTTTATAAAACACCGCCCGCCGCCGGAGAATAATGAAAATGTATTTAGTTTAAATTCAAATTAAATAGAAATCAATAGCTTTCTTAATAAAATTTTCAGCAAAGAATATAGAAAATTAAAATTGTTTAAACACCACAAAAACGAAAACGATCGTCATGCGTCATTAAACAATTTATTCGCCTATCTATAGTACAGATGTTTGGAAAAATTATGCGACTATAGAAATTAAAAAAAATAAATACAGAAAAGCGAAATTGAAAATGCATGGGGCTATAAAAATCCTGTAAACAAATATAAAACAAAAAAAAAAATAGTGTTTCTGGAGCACAAGTGAATTTTAGTCGGTAGGAATAAGCATTTAAACTTGAAAACAAATAGTTAAAAAAAAATTAAATTAAAGTTAAAACATAATGGACACCATAGGATCGCACAAACTTGCTCTCGTCGCTAACAACTTGAACGTAGCTTAAAATTGACAATGTTCATATATAGTAAAAAATAAATCGGGTGGCACAACGGCTCATGAAGAACCAGGGCCTAGTGACTAACAACTCGCAACTATCCTGTGTGCGCCTTTCGACAGGAATGGAAGGGACCTACAATTATATGCCGAATCCGGACGGCTAGACGAGAAGCACTTATTCGTGACAAGTGATACTCTTGGAGGATTTGTCAATTCCTCGCAAGAGGCAGTAGCCCTGAAAAAAAACTTTTTAGTTTTTAGGTGGACGAGGCTGGGAAGCGATCCCAGACCTCCTTCATATATAGTGGTTCTATAAAATTATGATGTCGTTGAAAAAAGTTTTGAAAACAATTTAAAATATAAATTATTACTCTAAATTAATTTATTTTTTTTTAACAGCTAAAACAGATAGATCTTAAAAAAAAGTATGCTATCTAATTTGTTTGATAAATATGAATTTATGAAAAAAAAAAATCGTTAGAGCGGTTTTTTTTTAAATAATTTTTTGTATATAAAAATTCTTCAAAATTAAAAAAAAAAATTTGGTGTGCCAACTTTTAGTATTAAATAAAATACAATTTTTTACCAAATTTAAAAAAAAATCATTAAGCCAAGATATCTATATCTAAGGCAGGTGAAACACACTCATACATCAAAGAAAAAGTACCAGGTAGAACTTAAGATGAGCAGGCCTCATGAGCTCTAGGTGGGGGACACAATAGATCTTTAGGTCACAGTGCAATAACCCTCAATATTTGTATTCATTCATTCATCAAGTGTAACACCATCTTCAAAATTTTACAAAATCGTCAATAATATAAAAAATAATATAAACTAATACGAAAATGGGCCCGACCAAACTTCGTTTAAGTTTTTTTTTGTAAGCAACTGTAGTAGATTTTCCGCAAGTACCATTGATTGGTCTAATGAAGAAATATAATTTATTTGTTATAATTTGGTTATTCATCTTAACAAAGAAACCGTTAATTCTTAATTTGATTAAAATCGAAGATGTGGTTTTCTAATTTTATCCAGAGGCGGCGAACTGTGCGTCGTACCGTAAACCTTCAATATTTTACCACATGTTTTAGCTATGAATAATACAAATAGAAGCAAGAATCCGTACTATCGATTCGTGCACTTTATTTTATTTTATTGTATTTTTTTTGTTTTATTTTATTCTATTTTGTTTGCTTGCTTTTCTATGTTTATGAACGACCTTCAGCCCTCAAATCACATCTCTTTTTTGAAAGACTTGTATTAGGCCAGTGGAATTGTAATTTGAAATGCAAAAAAATAAATAGTGTATTTTTTTTTCTTTTAATCGTTAGAGGGAATCATAAGGAGTGTTCTGTATGGTTTTCGACCGCCTAGCTCATTGCGGTTTTGAATTTTCGGAAAATCGGTTTTTGTTAAATAACTCGATTATTTTCAACTTTTGAATAAAAATGCCCCTAGCAAAAGTTATTAAAAATTTAATTATCTACAACTTTGGTGAAAACAATTTTTTCTCTAAGATTGATATTTTTCGATATAATTCGGAAATTATGATTTCAATCAGTTATTTATAGGTTAAACGCAATAAAGGATATTTTTGTATAAAAACGAAAGGATAAAGTATTTTTTTTCAATCATTTAGGGGGCAATAAGGAGTCTAAATAAAAAAATTCGACCTCCTTCTTCAACTTTGGAAACTATCTTGAATTTAAAGCAATTTGGTTTTTGCTTTGGGCCAAAGAAATAAAACCCCAACACTAGTTTTGGGACTTAATTTCATTTTATTTTAAAAAAAATTTGGGGCCTTTTTTCATTTATTATAATTTACATGAAAATGCTAAATAACATTATCTTTCACAAAAAAATTAGTGAAAATTTGCTAATCGGGGACCCAGAGCTGGTAAATTACAGCAAACTTTTAAACAAATACTTGGATTGTATCGCGCGATTTTTCTGCAGCTATTCTTTTACTTAGGAACTAATGCTTGTAAATGTAAATATCGTGCAGCAAACCATCAGGGAATAACAGAATAGCTGCAAAAAATTGGGCGATACAATTCAAGTATTTGTTTAACAGTTTGGGGTGTTATTTCATTTTCTAAAATAAAGTTTAATATGAAAAAGAAAAATTGGGGTTTTATTTAATTTTTCCAAAAAAAAGTCAAAACAAGCTGGGGCCTTATTTCATTTATTTTTGGGCCATTTTTTTTATTTCAGTGGGGCATTATTTCATTGGGGCATAATTTCAGCATGAAAAAATATCCCAATTTAAGGCCTTATTTCATTTTTTTCTTTAAGGGCCTTATTTCCTGTTATCAAGATTATTCTTCTTTTTTGTTTAAGTAGGACCTACAATTACTTCATGATTCTCGTTTGAGGTGGTATGTGAGTCAGAAGTTGATTCCATAAGATCGTGCACTTGCAAATAAAATTATTCTATTCAAAATAAAACTCTTCTCCACTTAAGTTGTTGCTGTTGTTCAAAAATTCAATGAAATTGACGGAATAAAGAATGGTCAAGCCTAATAAGTTGACATTCTAGTACGAATAGTACAATAATAACTTAATAGTCTGGTTCGTTACCGATCTTCCAACCTCTCCCTCTTTGATACGTACTGCGAATTGTAGTCTATCGAAATAAGGTATGGAGAAAAATGGAGGCGGAACAAGACAGCATACTTAAAGGCGCTTATAAAAATGCTGATGCTCCAAATGCATTTGATAAACAAATAACACATCTCGACCTGTGACGTCCGTGGTCTAAAGCGGTGGAGTGTGTAGTGCACACGATTGCTAAGACTGAGCAAATCTGATATGCGTGGGTTCGAATCCTATGGTGTGCATACAAAGTTTTTCAAATAAAATTGGATTAAAGCTCAGCACCACAAAAAGGAGACTGATGAGTGCAAAAGTGGCAAAGCACGAAATAGCTATATCTCCAGCCAAACAATTGGTGGTAGCGCCTTTAAGTTGTTGTTGTTGTTCAAAAATTCAATATATCTATTATATACCCAGACCTACCCTACAAAAATACAATTTTCACCCAAAAAGTCAACATAAAAGTACATAATTATTAGAGAGATAAAACGAACTCAGCTAATGTTTATCAACACGATGGACGCGATGGTGATGTTTCTTTGCAAGGCCATAACCTCCTCTCAATTGATTTTGACATTTTTCCAAACAAAAAAATAAATAATAACCAAATAAAAAAAAAAAAAATATAGAAATAGCATCCATCATAAATGATATATACCTTTTTTAAAATTTAAATATTAAAGAATAATTTTATAAAAATAATCTGAATATATGGACCTTTGAACGAGCGAAGGAACAAATTGCTCAAGGGTTAGTTTTTTTTTGTTTAATGTTCATGTTGAGTTCAAATTGGTAGCTAAGAAATCGTCTGATGTGTTTTAACATTATTTGCGCATGGCATGCCTATGGTGTCCTTGACAACACAAATTACCACAACAAAACAGCGTCACTTTATTTAAGTTAAAATTTCAGTTTAATTCTAAATTTTGTGTTGTGTTCTTTAACAAAAATAAAATGCTCCATCAAGGAATAATTCTACGCGAAGGTCATGTCACAAGAACCATCTACAATTTAATCAAAGACAAACGCTTCGACGATGTAATCGAATGTATTAATAATTTCGGTGAAGCTGCCACAACCAGAGCTGGAATATCGACACTCGGCTATTGCTACTATCATTCCCAGCGATACGAAGAAGCCGCAACATGCTATGAGCAATTATGTGTCCTTGTCCCCAAAGAAGCTAAGTATAAATTCTATTGTGCTCAATCCCTGTATCAAGCTGGAACATTTGCCGAGGCTTTGAAGGTTCTCAAGCAAATTATCGACAATGAGGAACTTAAGGAACAAATCCTTCAGCTGCAAAGTGCCATTTTGTATTCGAGTGAGGACTTTGCCGGGGCACAGGGTGTTCTCAATCAACGCCTCAGTGGTAATGCAGAAACGCTGAATGATGAGGGTTGTCTGCTGTATCAAGCCGACCAATATGAGAATGCTGTTCAGAGATTTGGGTCGGGCTTGCAGATTGGGGGATTCAATCCTTTGGTGGCATACAATTTGGCGCTGTGTCACTTTCGCAAGAAGGAAAAGGCACAGTCCTTGGACTTTACGGCAGAGATCATCGAACGTGGCATTCGGAATCATCCGGAATTGGGAATCGGCGCCCAAATGGAGGGCGAAGGCAATGCTCGCAGTGTTGGCAACCCTGTTACTATGGCTTTGTCTGGAATCACTCAAGCCCTCAATTTAAAGGCTGCCATTGAATATCAGGATGGAAATATCGAATCGGCTCGGGAGGCCTTACTCGATCTGCCGCCGAGGGTTGAGAGTGAATTGGATCCGGTGACGTTGCACAACATGGCTTTGACTGACCCGAGTGGGCCTGTTGCTGGGTTGAGGAAGCTGGCATTTCTTCTCGAACTCGGGCCGCCAGCATGCCCGAAAGAAACATTTGCGAATATTCTATTGCTATGCTGCAAGCATGAGATGTACGATACAGCGGCTGATATTTTGGCTGAACACACAGATCTCACGTACAAATATCTATCTCAGTACTTGTATGAGCTTCTGGATGCCTTGATAACTGCTCAGACTTCACCAGAACTGGCTGAAAAGAAACTCGGAACTCTAGCCTCAAGCTTGGCTGGTAAACTCAGAGGACTTGCAGCTAAGGTTCAAGAAGTTCGAACTACAACCGATCAGAATGCCTTGCGACAGGCATTGAAAGACTACGAAAGCTCCTTGGAATACTATCTGCCAGTTGTGATGTCTCGGGCTTGGTTATCTTGGCGTGATGATGATTTTGTTGGAGCCGAACGGGAATTCCGGTCGAGTGCAGAATTTTGCTCGGAAAATCCAGTCTGGCGTCTAAATGCCGGACATGTTCTATTCATGCAAGGCGACAAATACAAGGAGGCAGCAGCTTTCTACGAGCCCATAGTCAGACAGCATTCTGACAATATAATGACTGTGTCAGCAGCTGTTTTGGCCAATTTGTGCGCATCTTACATTATGACCTTTCAAAATGACGAAGCTGAAGAGCTTATGAAGAAAGTCGAGAAAGCCGAGGAGCAAAAGGAGAGTCAAGGCAAGCAGTATCATCATTTGTGCATTGTGAATTTGGTTGTGGGAACACTATACTGCGCCAAGTCGAACTATGAATTTGGTCTGTCACGGATTGCCCATGCTCTGGAAGGTAGTTCGGGATCGAGATTATATGCCGACACTTGGTTACACGTGAAGCGGTGTATTTTGGGTCTTCTGGCTGCCATGGCTAAGCAGAATATTATTTTAAAATATCCGGCCGTGCAGGAGGTTCTGAATTTTTTAAAGTCTTGTGAAGTTTATGGCCTTATGACCCCAGCTAATAATAATTATGCTGTTGGAACAGAAGTGCCAGAGAAGCCTTTGACCATTGGCCTCGAAGCGAGGAAATTGAGGGTTCTTTTGATAAAATTAAGTGAATATGAATTGTGAAATTGAAAAGAATCATGTATGAAATAAAGTTTTTTTTTAATAATAATATTTTCACAGAGCTTAGACTCAACATAACTTTGTTAAATTAATCTATTTTCATTTTTGTTCTATATACAATATAGTTGTGCAAAGGTAGGTTTTTGCCCGATGGGGATCCACAGAGATTGTTACTTTGTTGCAGGAATTTTCAGTTATTAAATCACAACTTCATCTAAACTATAAAATGCATACCAATCTAGTTTAATTGATTTTACATGCAGTCGACTATGAATTTTTGCCAAAGCAATTGTTTTTAATTCACATACACAAAAATAATTTTACCAAAAAAATGAAATACACACCCCAAATGTTAAAAGCTATTCATGATACGTTTTTATATCTTTTAAAGGCAATTATTGGTTTAGTAGAAAAAAGTTCATGATTTTAATTTCTTACAAAAAAAAAAAACGTTCAACTTCATGGAGTATATTTCCACAATTTTATGATCGAAGCTTATTGAATGAAATGAGTTTTGATTTTAAAAACGCTTCTGGTTGTATCCATGTCATAGAAATTTTAACTCTGGTATTTGTTTCCTTAAGGAAGATTGGGAATTGTAAAGGGAAGCTTAATAGAGTTTTAATTTTTTTTTTTTAATAATTTTTTGTTGAGGTACAAAACTAACAAATATTTGCAGATCAATGCAGAAAAATAATTTCAATTGAGAATATTTTGGAATTTAAGAAAAAAATAAAAATAAAACTAAGATTGCTTTAGAATTTTACAGAAACACCTGTAGTTTTTAATAAACTTCTTTAAAAGATGTTCAATCTTTCTTTATACAATAAAGGATGTCTAGTTTCCCAATTTTGAATGTCAAATCATAAAGATAAAACAAAAATTTGCCTTTAACGGTTACGTACAAATTAAACTATGTAAGCAATAAAAAAATATTTTAAAAAGTTCAGCGAATACAGATTTAAGTTATTGTTTTCAATATATTTAATATTTTAAACAAGTCACATAAATTGAAAATAAATTTATCAATAATTCTGCATTTAAGTCTGTGCTTTAAATGAAGTTCTTTCTATGCAAAACATTCAGATAACGCTTCTGTTAAGCTCCGTTAAAATTTCGTTAAGTTCTTAAACAGAAAAAACCGAAGCATATAAGTAGATAGTCGAACAACGAAATTTTAAAATAAAATTTTGACATGTTTTTTACGAGAATTCACATTAAAAAAAAAAAGTTTAAAAATTGTTTTTAATATGTTTTATTTAAATAAACAAATCAAATGTACGACTTAAGTCGCCAGGTCCTGCTGTAAAGTTAAACTTACTTATGTAAAATTTTAAAAATTGTATGTTTTTTGTTTGTGTTGTAATATTCTTTGATTTTTTAAGTTCTTAAGCTTTTTGGCTGAGTTAAGCAAAAAATGAGACTTTTGATTTTGAGAAAAAATATGAGTTTATGGAAACAAAATTAAAAATTGATGGAGAAGATTTTTAAAAATTTATATTTTTGTGTACAGTATCAGTCTCGAAAGTCTACATATAAAACTAAAAAGCTAAATTTGTGTTCATATTTAAAATGTAATTTTTGTATTAAAAAAGAGTTAAGTATTTAGATCTTAGAGTAATTGAAAAACAAAATAAGCCATTTTCTTGTTATCTAGCGAAAATAATTAATATAAATTATAGCTATAAGCATTGATATATTATTATTCATAGTAACATATATGAAGACTTTTGCGACTGACCGTACATACAATTTTGAAAACAGTTTTAGGAAAAAAATTCGGAACGCCAATTTTGACCTGAAAATGTTACTAATAGACAACATAGCCTACCTGATTTTTACACTACCAAATATTTATTATTTAGTATCAAAAGCATCCTTGACTGCAAGGCCGTAGCCAGGGGAGGATCACAGGGGTCTCATCAAAATCAACTTCTATCAAAACACACAATGGCGGTGCACACTTTACAAAGCATATGAGTGGACATAGACGATGAACTAATGAACTTCTAGATGACTTTTCAACAGTTTTTTCAACGGAAGAAAGGGTTGTTTTCTATACACAAACCAAAAAGTGGGTTAAAATCTATGAACTGAGGAATCCTCGCATGACTCTTCACTCACTAAATCATGGCATGTCCTTTCCTTTTATTATTTGGCTAGTGAATTGATTGAAGAATTCAGCTAGAAAATTCATTGGGGACGATATTTTCCCCTGGGTACCTACAATCCTTCAAACACATTCAACAGATACACACAATTCACACATAAAAATAATAGAGTTTCTAATGGGCTGGCATGAATGTATTGCTGCCCGCTTTACACTGCAACTTAAAAAAATACCGTTGCCAAAATTATCAGCGTGATAGATGTTCAATCCTGCTCTGGTGTCCGTCTAAGAGAAAATATTTTGTCATTCATACGTTAAATTTCTGTCCATGTCCGTCCAAGGGAGTGTCCGTTCAAGAGAAACTGAAAACAATGAAACTTATATGGAGCGATTTCCGTACAAAAAAATGTGTCCGCTCTATGGAGGTGTCCGCCTAAGGGAGGTGTCCGCAAAGGGAGATTTCACTGTATTTCAATTTTTATTTCAAAAACAAATGTCTAATATTAAAAAATAATTTATAACTAATGTTGAAATCAAACAGATTGTTATCAAATAACTTATTATAAATATTTTTGGTAGTTTTATATAGACCAAGAGCCCACAGCAAATTTTGGGAGTGGATTGATAACCAAAATATTAGTATGACGGTTTGTAGGTGCCTATATCTTGGTATCGAAAACAACCGTCTGGCAGGTTTTTTTTCAGCCTTTGGCGGGGTGGGGTTCAAAAACAGCGGTTTCCAATTTATTTTGTCAGAGGTATTACCACTTTAATTAATTTAAAAAATATATACCATGATTCTCTGTTATTTTCCTTTAGTCAAAACGTCATAATTTTGCAATCCGACCAATAGAACTCAAGATATTAGCTTTTTAAGCGAATCTTAATCGACTTTTTTTGGAGATTTTGTTTTGTTGATTTTTTGTGTTTTATAATTCTCCAAGAAAAAGACGATAATGTCCTCTTAAAAAGCTTATATCTTGAGTTCTGTTGGTCGGATTGTCAAGATTATGACGTTTTGATTTAAAGAAAATGACAGAGCATCACAGCATATATTTTGTAAATTTATTGAAGTGGTAATACGTCCCGAAATTGGAAAATCACTGTTTTCAAACCCCCGCCAAAGGCTGAAAAAGAAACCTGCCAGACGGTTGTTTTCGATACCACGATATATGCACCTACAAACCCTCGTACTCATATTTTGGTTATCAATCCACTCCCAAAATTTGCTGTGGGCTCTTAGACTAATATATACAATATACATATTTAAATTTCGTATGTATTTATGTAATTTTTATTTCAACGCATGTTTTTTATTTCTATAGATCCTGATGATGAGGCAAATAGATCAACAAAATAGAACAATAAAAAAGAAAATGCGTTTTATTGAATTCAAATGAAGAAAAACAAAAACGTAAAATAACAATTATTACTTTAAATACTTTTATGGTATTTTTTCTTAGGGATTTGCTATGGGGCATATTCATAGTCGCAGATAGACCCAGGTTTAACTTAACTACAGTTTAAGATAATTTTGGCTCAATGAATACAGGCAGATTTTAATTAAAAATTGTTGGTTTTATATTTTTATAAGATAATTAACTTGGTATACTACACAAATAGCTTCAAATATTTTGAAATGATAAACTTAAAAAAATAGAATCAACCTCCGAAACTTCAACGAAAGCTATGTTTAACTTAGACCCAGGTCTAAAATGACTACGAATACGCCCCTATGTATTTTGTGTAAACATTGTATACATAAGTCACAATTTTAATATGAAAACCTTTAATTATTTATTAGATATTTTGTGTTTTATACCAGTCCTCGGAAGAAAAAAAACTAAGTCCGCTGACCACGTAATTTAAAAAAAATGCTCATAAAATTGTTATTTAATGTTTAACTAGAGTAAGGATTACCACCATTTGCTTCAAAAAGTGTCATGCCGAAATTATCATCATTTTATTCCATAAGTTGTAGAATCACCCTTATAACTTTATTAACATGTAAATAAATTACAGTGCTCACAAAAACAGAGCAACAGCTACCAGGGCTATTTACTCAGAACTACTTCTTAATAGCATTCCCGGTTTTCAAAATTGTCTGAAAGAAATGATATTTTTGACACTATAATTACTCGCCTTAATTGACAGCAAGCTTATGTTTGGCTTATTCCTAATGGTGAAAGAGAGGTCTGTACAAATTTGTATTAGTGTTGATGGGATTCACATCTTTACATTCACATTTTTACACATTCTATTTGTCCCAGTCAGGACACTAAAACATCTACGAAGCAAGTTGGTATGACCTATTTAGGCGATTTATTTTAGTTTAAACAGAACATTCCTTTGCCTTCCATTCATTCACAGGAAAAAACATTTTTCAGATGACGAAACAAAATTCGTTTACTTAATTGCTTTTCATACATTCACAAATAGGATTTTTTTCTTCTAAAAGGTTGAACAAATAACGTTGCAAAAATTGTTAATGGAAATTAGTTTTTATTCTTTTTCAAAAAAGGTAGTTTTTCCTCGTACTTCCATACATGAAATTGATAGTAGATTAAATAGATATACATATGTATGTGTTATACCTTCCGGAAATTTATTTACAAAAGATTGTTTTTTACATTAATTGAACAAAGCTATTCAATCCATAAGTCGTGACATTAATGTAAGTGAGCTAACATATTTTTATATTTTACCGGTATACAAAAATTAAATTAAGTTATTTAGAAAGCATCTATGAAAGAACAACAAATCGGAATTGAATTTAATTGAAATTGAATTTACAAAGGTTATGAAAACAATTGACCAGAACACTAATAGTAAAACCTTACGTTTTGGATTGTTGTTTTGATTTCTTAGTGAATTTCAGATATATGTACCCTTTTTAGATTAAAATTGGATTTAAAACTGAACAAAACTTACGTAATTTAGCACCATCTGGTGCGACATCCAAAATTGTTGGTCTCTTAAAGTGTATATACCCAAACAAAACAGACCATAGAAAAACCTACACTAACATTCCTTGCCTCTGAAATATCTAACCAAAATAAAAAAATAACAAAACACTTTGAAAATAGAAGAACACTTGAAGGACATTACGTCCATGTTTAACATCTTAAGCTTGCTCTTACCTTCGTGGCCTTGTCCATTATTCTTGGACAACATTTTACGTTCTGTTATCTTATCAGAAAAACGTACACATTGTCTTTTCCTCCTATTCCCTCTGCCCTCCATGTTAACATTTCGATATTTATTTGCTTGTCTAACCGAACCCAATGTTTTCATTTTCACTCCACTTCCACTTGTACTACCATTTCCACTAACACAACCATCACCATCACTCCCACTAGATAATTTTTGAGGTGATTTTGCAAAAATTCTTTTAAAACATTTCATCCATTTGTATTTTCGATTTGTGTTCGTCAATTTCGAGGAGAATGTTCTTGTTGTTGACGTCTTCGTCCTCGTCGTCGATGGCGACGATGACAAGGAGGACAACACTTTTCCATGAGGAGCATTTCCGGAACATGCTGCACAAAAAATTGGAAATTTCATTTTATTTCGTAGAGAAGGTAGATATTTTCCATCCCTATATTTGGGTTCTCAACTTTTTTTTTTTTTTAAATAAAATAATTTAATTTCCGAACCAAGACTTATAATAGACTTTTCTTATTTGTGAACGCGACAAAACTGCAATGTTTTTGTCTTGGAATTCAAACAACACCCACTCTCAACTGTCTCAAGGTATAAGTAAGGTACCGACTTTGAACGGTTCGTGTGATTTCCTTTTATTTTTATAATTCTTTTTTTTTTTTTTCATCAATAATGTAAAAATAATAATATCAAGTTTGTTATTATTTCAATTCGTTCCGTTTGCCTGAATGCAGAAACGATACAAAACAGATACAAACAGCAAACTTCAAAAAAAAAAACTAAAATTTTGCCCTAGTTTTGCTCCCTTTGAATGAGATAGTGAATTGTATTCCCTTCTTGGCAGATTCTCACAATGAAGACGACCGACGCGATAGACGTAATGAACCATAACTTTAAGAAGAAAAAGAAAATCAAAGCAACAGTGGGGGCCGAAAAGAAAAAAAGAGCTTTGATGGAAGCTGTTTGCGTAAAAGTGGTTTAACGAATTTTATCTACTATGTTCTCCTTTTTCTTCCAAAAAAATATTCAAATTTTTTTTTGAAAATTCAATATCTTGAAAACTGGTCGATGAATATTTTTTTAATTTTGTACTAAATTGTATTCTATTTAATTTTAAAAGTTGGTTTACCAAATTTTATTTTTAAAAATGTTCAAGAATTATTATACATATAAAAGATTAATTTTAAAGAAAACCATATAAGTTAGACAGAGAAAACATGATGAAGAAAAGTGTCAACTTAACTTTAGAACAATAAATTTAATCTCTCTTTCAATCTCTAATTTTAAAGAGAGAATCAAACACCATTCTGAAAATTTCTTCACAATTATTTCTAAAATAAGCATAGATAACGACATGTAAGTGCAAAATATTGAAACTTGTTTAATAAAACTCTTAAATTTCTACTTGTAACTACATAACAATTTTCAATTCGTAGGTGGAATTTTTCAAACTATTTTACAATGAATTGTTAACTATTACAAGCACTTGTAGCTTTATGGTACAGAATCGGAAAAACTTCAAATTTCCCACTTGTTACAGCACACTATTTCCCTTGTAAAATTTGAAGTTTACTTGTAGCTTAGTGGTACACAATTAATACCTTTTTGTTAAAAATCGCTTCTTGTTCAAGACTTGTACAATAATGCAAGTGCAAATCGTCATGTCGTGACAACTTACTTGTACAAATGAATTGTATAAAAAAGGGAAATTTGAATATTTTATCTGGTTTTACAAGTTTCTTTGTGGTACAGAATTGATTGTAACTTGTAAAATCTGGATTGTTAACAAATTATTGTAAAATTGTAAACTTGTAGTTTTATGGTACAGGCCCCAGGTGACGATTTGACTGGACTAGTTAGAATTTTCGGTTGATTGGTTTCAAAATGTGTAATTATGACTTTTTGCCTTGAAAGTAAACAAAAAAAAACTAATATTTTTTATCGAATTAAATTCACAACCAATTTAAACTTTAATTTTATTTTAATGATGCCGTGACATTTGGCCTTGCGTCATATGGCCATATCCCAAAATATGGCCATATGACACATTGTGCAAGTGTCAAATGGCCATATTCGAAAACATTGCCATTTGACGTTTTTTCAAAGTGTCATATGGCCATATTTCCTTGTGACTTTTGGGCATATGGTTTAATGCTCGATTAGCCACTTATGTGGGTCAAAACTCAATAGAAAAATTGTGGAGCTTTGGCCCACCTTGATGTGCCAAATGGAAATTTATGTAAATTATTTTATAAAATACTCTTTAACAACAAAATTAATTTTTTTCAAAACAACTTTTTGAAAACGTATACAAGTACTTGTAGGTATACGTTCTCAAAAATTTATTTTGAAAGATTTTAATTTTGTTTTTAAAGATAGTCTCCTTAACATTTTAAAAATTACTTAACATAAAATTTAATAAACAAAATGAAAAGTTTTCAAAACAACTTTTTGAAAACGTATACAAGTATTTTTAAAAAATTCGAGCTAATTTTTTAACAATACTTGTACACGTTTTCAAAAAGTTGTTTTGAAAGATTTTAATTTTGTTTTTAAAGATAGTCTCCTTAACATTTTAAACATTACTTAACTTAAAATTTAAAAAACAAAATTAAAATTTTTCAAAACAAAAAAAATTTTAATTTCGTTTTTTAAATTTTAAGTTAAGTAATTTTTTAAAAATACTTGTATACGTTTTCAAAAAGTTGTTTTGAAAAATTTGAATTTTGTTTTTTAAATTTTATGCTAAGTAATTTTTAAAATGCTACTAGTTCTACTCGCTTGTCTAAGCCCCGGGTTAAGTAATTTTTAAAATGTTAAGGAGAATATCTTAAAAACTAAACTAAAATTTTTCAAAACAGCTTTTTGAAAACATTTACAAGTTTTTTGTTTTAATTCACGCTTACTTCTGGCAAAAGAATAATTTGAAAGTGACATATGGACATAATGGCCATATGACACTTTGTAGAAGCGACAATTGGCCAAATGTTGAAATATGGCCATTTGACGCTTTCACAATGTGTCACATGGCCATATTTAAAAATATGGCCACATGACACATAGCCAAATGTCACGGCACCATTTTAATAAGGTCTTATTAAAAAATTTAAGTCTTTGAGTTTTATGTTTAAACTCATTTAGATAAAAAAAAGTTTGTTTTAATTGTATAACTAAATGCTTAATTCAATGTTTGCATGTTTTTGTATTTTAGTGCCAAGCATTTTTTTTATTAATAATAGCTCCTGAATTCAAATTCGAAACCACCGAATTTCAAATCTCTTCACAAACTACACACGTGCATTCTACCGTTTCCAATATAAAATTCTAATAATTGCGTAACATACAAAATATTTACGACTATAATGGGTTGTTTTTTTTGTCAATTATTTAAATTTATTTTATATGTCTTCTTCATCTCTCACAAAATAGTATATATATATTTTTTAAAAAAATTTCTTTTAATAAATGTCATATTTTTTTTTTTGTTTGCTCTTCTTTTTTATTTCTTCTCTTCGTCTGAGCTTCTTTTGTGATAATTCTAAAGAATTCAAGCGTGTGGAATTGTGATTATCCATAAACAACTTATTCAACACGCAACTCATACCACCACCAAACATTTAGTAAAAGGAAAAAATAAGGCATGTGAATGTCAAATTGAAAGGAGTGAAGTTGTATTGAGTCAATAGCAAGCATCATATTGCTGCTTTCCTTTTATATTTTCCTTGAAAATGTAATTTTTTTTCTAATAATAAGAAAAGGCTGACAAAAAAAATTGTAAAAAACTGAAACACAATTTTTCTGGGACATCGTCGTTTTCTATAGACGTTGGCTTATACAATAAAAAAAATAAAAGTGAGGATGTGCAAATACAAAATGAAAAATAATTTCACACATACCTGCACCACTGATACTAATCGGATCCTTTATATGGGAATCTTGGAATTGCTCCTCCTTGGAGATTTCACTGTAAATATAAAAAATATATAAGAAAATATTATTAAAAAAAAAAAAAATCAGAATCACTGTGAATAAAATCGAATAAAAGATGATGAGATGAAAAGATGGTGTGTTAAGGATCTAAAGAACAAGCTTGATGAGGAGTATCTTCAAACAGCTCTTCAAATGATTAGGATTAAATAAAAATATAATTATATTTACATCGAATGTATTTTTTTAAAATCAGACTTGAATGGTTATATTTAGTTTGATAGAAAGAGGTAACATTCACCCTGTTATAACATTGAATGATATTTCAAATTAAATTTTGTTTCTTCTTTTAATTTAATTTTTATTCGAAGATTATGTTAACAAAAGTCTTTAATAAGAAATTAAAAAAAAACAACGTCAGAAAGATGATTTACATTATATTAAGAAGTAGGTATGCTTATGAATGTTATAGTTATATAGGCATATATACGATTTTGCATAGTAAAATAGAAAACTAGTAGCGACATCCATACTTTAAAAAAAGGTTTGTGTTGTCAGCCTACATTTTGGAACCTCCATTTTGAAAAATAAAATTTGCACAAGAACACACGGAATGCAGAATCCCAATGTTTCAATAATTTCGCCAAGGAAACAGAGTGTGAATTAATTTGTGTCCCCAAAATGCAATAAAGGGATCACTGTGCGATGCATGTTTCAGAGTAATAATATTCTACATACAGTGAATTGTATGACCCTGAACTTTGCAGGCAATTTGAGTACCTATCATATTTTCTGCCACCAGCGCTGTAAATCTTGTTCGATTTTGGAAATATGAGTGGCCATTGATTTGTCGTGTCAAAGTATTGGTACGTAATTTTTTTTTTTTCTTCTTTAACGTTACAAGAAAGTTATGATTTTTTAACCGGTTCTTTTTACTTTTTTATGATAACTTTCTTGTCACGGTAAATAAAAAAAATGGGCACGACTGGATCGCACAAACTTGCTCTAGTAGTTAACAACTTTAACTTAGCTTGAAGTTCACAATGTGCATATGTATTGGTTCCAAAACATTATGATATCATTAAAAAAAAGTTTTTAAAAACAAAGGCCATCTTCCATAAAAATTACTATAAATTTGTTATTCAAATAGATAAAACAGATAGACCTAAAAAAAAGTATGCCATCTGATTTGTTTGATAAATATAAATTTCTAAAAAAAAAAAAAATTCAAAAATCGTTAGAACAGTTTTCTTAAAAATTAATTTTTTATATATAAAAATTCTTGAACATTTTAAGATATAAAATTTGTTATGCCAACTTTTATATATAAATAAAATACAATTTTACACAAAATTAAAAAATGTTCACTGACCCGTTTTCGAAATATTAAATTTTCAAAAAAAATTCAATATTTTTTTAAAAATCCAAAAATTATTTTTTCGAAAAATTTTATATGCAAGATTGTTTAAATTGTAAATTACCTCTTACATAAAAAATTTGGTTGAAATCGGTGTAGCCGGTATCGAGAAATTTGAAAACCAAAAAAATCGGTTCTATGACAGGTACCGTTAATAACCGTTACAATTTTTTCTTTCTACCAAAATATTAACTGTAGTAATTTTAGTACTTCGTAATTTTTTTTTTTCAAAATCGTTATATCCTTTTCTGAAATAAATCAATTTTCGTATATTGGTTGTATGACAGGTACCGTTATTTTTTGGCTAAAAAGAAACTTCAATTTCACCTCTAGGGAATCCCCAAAGAACCTTAAGTTCAAAGTTTGAAGAAAATCGGTTCAGCCGTTTAGGCTGCAGGTCGAAGTACAGTGAGACAGACGGACAGACAGATAGACAGAATTGCGAGACCCACTTTTTCGCGTTCTCTATCTTCGTAATGTTAGGGAAAATTATTATCTCGAATTTTTTTTGCACGAATCCTAAACTTGCCCTATACTACGTATAACGTATATCGCGAGTAAAAACTAGAAAATGACGTATCGAGATTTTATGATGATACATCGATTGCCGAACTTAACAAAAAATGTCGTCGAATTCTACATAAAGTCTTGTGATGGTAAATGAAAAATACTGCCAATGCGTCGACGGATGCATTGACAGACTTTTCTGTCGCGTCAAAGTAACATGGATTGATTTTCATCTAGCTCAAAAATTTCGATTTTTTTGAAAACAATATTTAAAAAAATTTGATTTTTTGGAGGTTTTTTAATCCATCATCATCGTAGCCATCCTTTAATGGAATTTGACAGTTTATATATTGATAGATAGGTAAGAAACTAAATAACGTCGTACGAGGAATATTTTGTTTCAAAATGGCACCCAAAGGCGGGCACGAGTACGATAACTTGGGCGCCAACACTTGATAACGGATTTTAGTAGAGGGGTCAAATACAAACATTTTTTACTATGGGTGGGGAGGGGTCTATCTCCCCCCGTTTGTGCGGGAAGGGCAATTTAATGAAAAAAAATACTAAAAATGGAAAAAAAAAACATTAAAAAATAACGGTAATACTAACATTAATTAAGTATTATTATATCTTTTTTGAAAGCCAATACTCTGTTTTATTAGACAGTTTTTAAATCAAGTGAAATCTGTCCATAGGTTTTGAAAAAAACTACTTTCAAACTCAAAATTTGGGAAAAAACAATAAAAAATGTTTAAAGTGTAATTTTTTTAAAACTGAGATTTTATGTTATATTTTTTTTCTTAGAAATCATTGCTCATATTAATTCTTAATCAGAATCCGAAAACAAAATGATTTTATGTCTTCTAATTTTAGAGAAAACTAAAAATTACCAAAACTACTATTTTATTTCAATTCATTTTTTTTGCTTGAGTATTTTACGTGGTTTTATTTTGATAGTAAAAATAGAATATATAGAATACACAAATTGACTCTAAATTATCGTACTTTCCCAACACCCAGCCTTACGGCGTATAAACAGTGAAGTATGTCTGGGGGGGGGGCATGCTGCCCCCTACAATCTCCCTGCTTGGGCTCACTCTAGGATTTGGGGTATGTGCGAGGTTCGGTGTATGCCAAATTTCGTTTCCATTTAAGGAACTTTGAATGTATTCTCTGATCCCAATGGATACATATTATGCTACGTATTATGATAAATGTAAAGGTATGAAAAAATAAAAAAGTACTTCTAGTAATTTTCAATTTTCTCAAAAACTAGAGGACATAAAAACTTTTGGTTTTTTGTGTTCGATTCAGAATTATTATGAGCATTGACCACAAAAAGAAAATTTGGTTTTCCATTAAACAATTTTGAGCAAAATTGATCCAATCATTTCTTTTTGCGTTTTTTTTTATCAAAATTTTGAGTTTGAATGCAAATTTTTTGAAAACTATTGACACAAATAATTTAATTTAAATATAGGATTCAAGAGCATACTTCTGGCTTTTAAAACCTTTATTATTGTCGTTGCTTTTTAATATTTGTTTTTCCATTTCAGTCGTTTTTATCGAAAATCGCCCATACCTCCTAAACGGGCCGAGATGGACCCCCTCCTCGCATAGTAAAAAATGCTTGTATTTAATCCGTTATCAATTTTCGGTGCTCAAGTTATCGTAGTCTCCCCCAAGAGCGCTAAAATCGCCTTTTCCCGCGCAAAAAATTTAATCTCAAAAAATTCAGACATCGTTAAGTTTTTTAATGCATCATCTCCGGTAGCAATCTTTCAATGTAATTTGACAGTCTATGGCTTGACAAATCGGTAACAGAATGTTCCGAAATATCACCCGAAATCCCCAAAAATCTCATTTTTCCCAAGCAAAACATATACTCTCAAGAACTTTTAAAAGATTTTTAAGTGATTTTGTATAATTCATCGTAATCATAGCCATCCTTCAATCATATTTTGACAGTTGCCTATTTTGGAAATGTTAAAATTTCTTGGTCCTTCCTCTCATTAAAAGTTGTGGTAGAAAGAATATTTCATTAAATTTTCAACGAAAAACTATCTATATAGCTTTCTATACAAGTCTACTGGCTTCCCAACTGGCTTCGAAAATGGCAAGCCAGTTGACGGCAAGTTGCTCAGGTTTGTATGTGTTCGTAAGAAAATTTAATGTATTGTATCTTGTAAGCCAGTACTGACTCGTGTGGCCTCAGGGTTAGGTAAGAATTATCGACAAACAAATTTCGACTGGTCAAAATTTTGACTTTTGTAAATTTTTTTGAAGTCGTTAATTTTTTGATCGACTTTAAAAATTGATGACATTTTTGACGTTGATAGGTACTATTTTGTTTTCAAAATTCAATGCTCTTACCATTTCTTAGTCAAACACTAAAAACCGAATGATTCTAAAGCCGGATCCACACCTGTCATTCCATATATTTTATGCGCCATACTGCAACACAACACACGAGACAAATATGGTTCTACAATTATGAAATACATTGTACCGATAGTGACACACGACTCCACAACACAACATACGAGACATCAGGTGTGGTTCCGAAACCAACTTCTGAGTTAAAATAAGAAAAAACTTGATGATAATAAGTCGGTTCCTGAAATTATCATTTAGCTGGATTCCTTTTAAAGAGCCGTCACACACTAAAAGGAAAATACTTTCAGAAAGCGTTTCGAAAATTCCTATTTTGAAATTTTCCTGAAAGTGCTTTCAAACAGCAGTCACACTTTGAAAGGAAAGAAAGAAACATTTTTTACTTTCAAGAAAGAAAATTTTCTGAAACCATTTTTCGGGTCGTCACACTATGAAAGCGAAAGCGATTTCTGAAAATGCTTTCTAAAATGTTTTGTGTGTAAACGGTTGTGATATTTGATAAGTTTTGGAATACATATTTGTATATAGGCAATTAACTATAATTGAAATTATCCTACGGATTTCGCCGCATGTTACTGAGCAAAATTCGGGTAATCGTAGGTCAATTTGGGTGTGACCGTTTTGGAACGCTCATGAGAGATTTGCGCGCAGAAGGAGATGAGTTCGTCCGTAATTTTGCTCACGTTTCGGAGGAGCAGTTTAATTTCTTGTGTGACAAAGTACACCCGTTTGAAAAAAAAAATACACCATGGCGGGCGTATGCCCATCAGCGTAGAGGAAAGAGTAGCTGTGACACTGAAACACCTTGCACATGGAGTCATGGCGATACTTACAACACACTGTCTTAAGTGTTTCGTTTTTCCCGGCCAGCAATCACTAAAATTGTTCCAGAGGTTTGCAGTGCTTTACATTAGCATTGGCACCAGGCAATAGGTAAGTATTTTTATTTAGGATTTATTGAATTCAGCAATGGTGATAATGACATGGACAAAAGCAAATAAAAAAATGGTAAAAAAATCATTCGTTTCCAATTTATAGCGTTCTATAATGCGCGAACATTGCTTGTGATTGTTGACCATCCCACTGGTCCATTTGATGATGTAGAGAAAACACTCCAGAGTTTGGTTGGACTTGAAGCTCCTGGCTCATTTCATGTTGCGGTGAAAGTACCGCTTGGACTGTTGGTCCTCGGGCTGTCCAAAACGGGCAAGCTTCAGAAGATGATGTTCTGGAGAAAAGTTAACTGTCCGTCAAGTCAAGTGCGGCTGATTCTGTCATTGAATCTGACAAAACTAGTTGTATGCGAGCTTTCGCGCATACAATATTTTAATGGCGAATATTGTTGAGCACACTCACAATCTCCATCCCAAATTTCTAGCGAATATACTACCACAATTTTACCCCTTGTCGGGTCGTCAAACTATGAAAGTTTTGCTTTCAGAAAGCTTTTTGCTTGAGTTAAGTTTTAAAATTCATTTTTCAAAAACAGTTTATAACAAACACTTTATTTAAACAAAAAATAAATGAAAAAAATTCTGGGTTAACAGTTTTTTTTTTTTTTTGAAAATATTGTCCCTCCCTCTAAAACGGTTTAGAATAGACCCCCTACTCTACGATTTTCGTCTGTCTCAACCCAACTTTAGGTGAATCACCCTGTATAGCAATGTTAATGCAATGTAAATTTTATAAGGCGAAATATCACAAAAAAATGGTGCAATGTTAGCGTTTGTCCCCTGTCGAATTTTTCCTGCAGATGCCACACGTTTTTGAAAGCAGCAAAGTTGGCTGCGTCAATAAGTCCTAACAACTTCTCAGAAACTCAGAACTACATCATACCTAACGATTTTATTGTCTCTTTTGGGATAATTTAAATAGATTTAGATACAAGCAAAAAGAAAAAAAAACTGTCTATATCCCCCCAAATATTTGTCTGGATGCGGCCGTGGTAATTTAAACAGAATCAGATTAACTCTTTTTCCAACATTCTGTATAAGATCTTAAGGAATATAAATATCTACTTATTTCTAACCACCAAATTCTTGGATATTTTGTTCAGAATCACTTAAATAAATAACTAAGTTGATCCTTGGCTATATCCAAAATCCAACTTTGTAACCCCTACTTGCCAAAATTTAACTTTCCATATATTTTTGTTTGTCTATTTTCTCTTTTGCGTGGAATTTAGTTTTTGGTACGAAAATAGGATGCAACATACATGTTTATTAAAACTTAGTTTATCACGTTGGGAAAATGTAAGCCCTTGTAGCACACACTTTGAACTTTTACTCATCATTCATTTTGTATGAGCAGACTATATTCATTACTTCATACTCGTATAAAGTTATACAAAAATTAACTTCTATACTAACTCACCTACTTAAGGCGATAATGAGTGGTTTTTTCGATTGCAGTAGTTGAGATAGTTCACGTTCGGTTAATTTATTTTTGAGGCGCACATCCAGCTCCAGCGGTTGTGTAATTACGTCCTCAGCCTTCTGATAGAAGTTCTCAACAGATGGCTGACGTTCGGCTAGTCTCTGCAAATAGACAAGAGGAATATAATATATTATTTACTCAATATTTTTGCCATCATCATGTGCAGTGCATAGTATTTCGAAAAGTTTAATTAAATTTCTAATCATAAATTTGAGCGGAGAATTTATACACTTACAAAAAAATGTGTGTTAGCTTTATAACTTGTTAAACAATTTGTTGTTCAGAATGTAAATTTTTTGATTTCATTCATAAAAAAATACATGTGTATGTACGACTGGGTGGCACAAACTCATGTAGCTAACAACTAGAAAGTTGCTAGATATTGACGGTTTAGATATACAGCCCTATTATGGTTATCAAATATCAACACGATATTTGATAATATTTGATAATTATCAACTGTTTAGACGGCGCTGTACGTGTTCATCACATCGGAGAAATAAACATTAATCTCGGTAGTGCTGAACACATTCATTGAACGTACGTCAAATATTATTGTCTTCGATATATATTTTGTGTCTCATGCTATTTCCGGTCTCGAATCTTCTGGTCGGCCATTATGATGATCAAGTAAGCTGTAGAGGAAGACAGACGTCTTAAAAAAAAGGAATCTATAAACCATTTGAAGAAGAAGTCTTTTTCTCCATAGTTATGGACGGAAACATTGGTCCTTGCAAGCCGAATTATCTGTAAAGCAGCCGAATTCAGTTGAATTCCAGTTGTTCAACAAATGTATTCAGAGTGAATCTGCTAAACGTCCAGGTGCTCCACACATAACGACTGAAGGGCCTAGCACTCTTCCACCAAGACAACAAACGATCTTCTGGTTCCACCAAGTGTTCTTATATTGTTGAACATTTAGACCAAAACGAACCAAATATACAGTCCACTTATCCAATCATATAGTGTTCAGGAAGCATCCATCTACTGACGACTCGCCGCCGCCGTTGCTGCGCACACGCATGTCTTTTATCTAACATACGTCGTCTTCCAGCACCTACCAATCATTTCATATTCTTAAATCCAAGTCAAGTCATCTATGAATCATTCAAGTCATTATCAACAAAATTGATGAATCGGTTTTATGGTGATCAATTGTCAATATTTTTGATAAACTGTGAATTGTAAGATCTATTGTGAATAGTTTTACTGATAAAGTTGGTATTACGGCTGTCAAACATATTGATATCCATCAAATATTCTATCAGCCACAAATTCTTCGTTGACAAATGTATCAAATATTCACAGGTGGTAAACAATTCCAATTAAAATACAGTTTGTATAAGTTGATTGGTAGTTTTTACTGAAAATACAAATTGAAGAACAACAGGAGAAATGTTTTTTGAAGGCAATTTTGGTGAGGGAGGAAGTGTTATCGGGCAAGCCAACATACGCAGAGATGCTTCAGACCCACTGAACAAATTATACATTAATGAATCAAAATTAGCCAAATTAAAGCGCTCACTCTTTGCCACTTATTTTAGTCCCCTTGTGGTGGCCCCGAGCTGTTTAGTTCCAGAGTTATGTCCTCCCATTTCTTGACAAATACTGGCTTATTTCCTTTGCAACGTCTCAATTTTCCTCTATCAGCCTTTCAAGTTCGACTGTCACGCTGGAGGTCTGGGATCGCTTCCCAGCCTCGTCCACCTAAAAACTAAAAAGTTTTTTCTCAGGGCTACTGCCTCTTGCGAGGAATTGACAAATCCTCCAAGAGTATCACTTGTCACGAATAAGTGCTAGACGGCTAGACGAGCCGTTCGGATTCGGCATAAAATTGTAGGTCCCTTCTTTTCCTGTCGAAAAGCGCACACGGGAATGGTTGCGAGTTATTAGTCACTAGGCCCTGGTTCTTCATGAGCCGTTGTGCCACCCGATTTATTTATTAAGCCTTTAAATTTGTCTTCTGGTGCCTACTATTGTACTCCTAAATAAACAGAATATTATTACGAAGAAAACAACGAATTGTATTTAATAAAAACCACTTAAATACAACCAAATTTATTATGTTTATAAGATCAAAACGCTGAAACTTATGCAAATAAGGAACTCAAATGTCAAATGAAAGGCTATGCCCAATTGGATTTTGGTAAGTATTCACAATGGGTGAAAAATTATCAATTGATACTCATAATACCAAACTACCAATGAATTGATGGAAGTTATCAGTTATCATTTAATTGATATTTGATAGCCATAATAGGGCTGATAGTGATGTGATGGGTTTATAATATTTTTATATAGTTAACGATAAAATAATAAAAACATGTTAAAATAGCAGTTTTGAAATTTTTCATTTAATACAAAAAAAAAAAAATGAAAAAAGTTAAAAATAAAAATAAGATATTTTTTCTTATATTTTTTCGTAAAAAAAATTATTCATACAAATTTTAAATGCAATAATTGTTTAGTAACTTAGAAGTACCGAATCGCAACATAATGATAAAATAAACCGAGCTGATGGCGAGATATGAGGGAATACACCTAAATAAGCATAAAAAAGCAATTTTTTTTTTTAACTCATAACTTTATTTCCATTGTTCGATTTTTTTTGGTTGAAACGTGGTATGCAGTATTATTAGAATTCGTCTAGAGATGACACGTACAAAGTTTAACCAAAATCGTTTTTGAGAAAACTTGATAAAAACGAAACCGTTATATGGCTGCTACCCGTTTTTGATGAGCTAAAACAAAAATTTGAATTTGTCGTCTAGAGAATCACATGTAAATGCTTCACACCTAGGGCTGGCCACGGGACGAGAAAAGTCTCGGTCTCTATCTCGGTCTCGCATGACGGGACCGAGACGACACGAGACGAGACTGCCTTTTAAGCAACCAAAACGAGACCGAGACGAGACTGTATGTTTGGACCGAAATTTTCAGAGTCTAATAAATTAAAATATCCAATTTCAGTTCAATATTTATGTTCTTTGGCACTATTCAAACGATATTCGAAAATATTTCGTTCCAATAATCAACAGTTTGTCCAAAAATCGTATTTTTCGGAGACGAGACCGAGACGAGACTGAAAATTTTCGATTTTAACGAGACCGAGACGAGACTTACAAAAGTCTCGCAAGGTTTCGTCTCGTGGCCAGCCCTAATTCACACCAAATTTGAAGCAAATCTGTCTATTCGATTAGGCCCTAGCTCGATGTAAGGTGTGGACCATCTATAGTGGTATCTCTTTGAACCATAGGTTATTTTGACACTGACAGCTGTTTCGCGCTTAAAATCTTGACAGAAAGTCAGAATCATATATGTATACCTCCGCGAAACGAAATGAGTCGCTTTACGCTTAAACAACGTTGGGAAATATTGAAAACTTGTTTTCAAAGTGAGGGCTGTGTAGCCCAAACAGTGTTTTTTTGAAAAAGAAGTTTTGTTCGAAATGAAGCCCCCACCACGCACCTGCAATATTTACAAAATTGGCGCATATGGTGTATCAGAAATCTCGTACTGAGTAACAGTTTGTTATGGATTGTGTGTGGTGGCATCATTGGACCATTTTTTTTTTTTTGTTTTTTTTTTCAAAAATTAGGCTGGCAACAACTTTTCGGTCAACGGTGGGCGTTACGGAGCCATGTTAAGCGACTTTTTTTTTTTACTGAAATTGAAGACATGTATTTGGGCGACCTCTGGTTCATGCAGGATGGCGCACCAAGGCCACGAGACGAGAAAAGTCTCAGTCTCGTCATGTGAGACCGAGACGAGACGAGACTGCCTTTTAAGTAACCGAATAGAGACCGAGACGAGACTGTATATTTGGACCGAAATTTACAGAGAATCTAATAAATTAAAATATCCAATTTCAGTTAAATATTTATTTTCTTCTGCACACAATTCAAACAATAATCGAAAATATTTCGTTCCAATAATCAACAGTTTGTCCGAAAATCGTATTTTTCGGAGACGAGACCGAGACGAGACCGAGACGAGACTTAATTAAACGAGACCGACACGAGACCGAGACGAGACTGAAAACTTTCGATTTTAACGAGACCGAGACAAGACTTACAAAAGTCTCGCAGAGTCTATCGTCTCGTGATCAGCTCTAATTGGCCACCTCTGAGCCGTGATTTGACCCCCTTGGACTTTTTTTTGGGAAACCGTGAAGGACCGATGTTATGCCACTAATCCGGAAACGATTCAAAGCAATCCGTGAGCTACAGGCGGAAACCATCAACAAGGTCTTGAAAAATTGGAGTGACAGAATGCGCTTCTGCGAAGCCAGCCGAGGCACCCACTTAAACAACGTTGCGTTCCATAATTAATGGGAATGTTTTTTCTTTCATGTAAAGCCATTGCATGCAACAAAATACTTTTGTTTATTTTATTGCATTTTTTAAAAGAAACTTATGTTTGACCCACCCTGTACATCAGGACGCACAGACAACTAGACCGAAGACTTACACGAAGGACCGCATGTCTTGATGAAAATCCCTTTTTTGTTCTTCTTCATCATCGTAATGTATAAGTTTTGATTAAAACCTCGATTTTTTTGAAACGAAACCAATACTTGGCCTATAGAGCAAGTAAAAATATTATCACACACATTTTTTTCCGAGTGTCTCTTTAGTCTTTATAAATTTTCGGTTCATATTCCAGGATTAGAAAATCAGTCGAGTTATGATGTGCTGCCACTACTGGGATTTTCCCTCTGCCCTCTGTCTTATTTAATTTGTATATTTTGTGTTTTTTTTTTCAAGTTAGAACTTTTCAAAATTTAAATTAAAAAACTTTTTTGCGGTAGTTTTGCAGTTCATTCATGCACACACGTGTATAGAAGAAGAAACTTTCGTCAAACTAAAATTTTTCGAAATGCATTTTAAACCAGTTCACTCAACGACTGTCAATATTGCAGTTTTGCACAAGTTGATCTTAATTATAATACGAGAACGTTTATCACTATTTTCACAAATGAAACTAAAGGTATAGCTATAGAAACACCTATGCATAATTTATGCATTTTGAAAATGCTTAGAACTTACTTTTTGAAAACTACGTGATGCCTTTGGAGAACAAAACTTCAACATTGTATTTTTAGTTAAGATGATGAATGGTTTTTGGAATAGAAGAAACGAACGATTCTTAAGACAACAATGTAGGAATTTTTCACTGTGCGGATATAGGGCGTTTCGCGTTGAGACTACGAGTAACTGAGGCAAAGAATGGAAATTGTATATCGATTTAAGAAATGAGTAAAAAAAAAATACTCCATGAATCAGTGAAGAACCACATGTTGATATGAGAATCCCCAGGGAAATGTGATTAGTTTAAAAGGTTCAAAATGAATATGATAAATGTTTTTCTTTGTTTTTTAAGATGACATGGAGATGTAATGGATTTTCATAACAAATCATTGCATATCTATTATGGCGAGAAAAAGAGAAGAAGAACATTTTGTAATTTTGACCTAATTAAGAAGTTTGATTTTTGTGTAATAATGATATTATGTTTTAAAAGGAAAGGGTCAATTTTCTCCTTGCGATTTGGTTATAGTGTTTGAAATCATTATGAAATTTTATATTAGGAAGTTCTTGGAACGAATGGGGGGGGGAGCAGGAATTTGTTTTGACCTGAATCGCATATAAGAGGTGCATTATATTATGTGCATCATTTTTTTTTTTTTTTTAACTGTCAAATTTGTTATTGAGTTTTTAATTTACAAAAAAAAGGCATTTGCACACAACTTTTGTGTGTATTTTTACCTGCATTATAGGGCAAGTATTGGTTTCGTGTCAAAAAATGTTGAGGTTTTAATCAAAACTAACATTACGATTATGGAAAAGTCCAACAAAGTGATTTTCGTCAAGCGTCGGTCTGTTTGTCTGTGCGCCCTGATGTACATCGAGCTGGAGTCTAAACGGTTGGACGGTTGTTATGTGATACCCTGGGAGAAAAATTCGAATTTTTGTTTTAAAGCCGCTATACAACGTTTTCGGTTTTATCAAGTTTTCTCGAAAACGGCTTTAAGTTTTTTTTTTAATTTTTCTTTGGAAGTTATTGTAACTTACAGGTATCTAGAACCAGAATGCATCGGCTTTAGAAAGGTGTCTGTATGTGTGTATATAACGTACGTTCAGGGTACTTTCTTCGTCCACCATATCTCGAGAACGAATATAGGTATCGACTTTGGATGAATTTTATTTAACAGATATTATCGTCATAACGTGCGCTAAAAGGTTTTCTAACAAATTCAGTTAACCGTTTTCTTACTACAGCTATTTAAGAAAGAGCTGTAAAATCTCATTCGTCTCAAATACATATCTCGAGAACAGAAAAGTTGACTCCAAGTTAATTTTATTCCTCACATAATTATGTATGTAATAAATAATTGGTAAAAATTAAAAAAAAAAATCATTGAACTCTTTTTTATTTTAGCTAAGAAAAACAGTTGGAAAATAATTTTCCCTAACATTACGATTTTAGAGAACGCGAAAAAAGTGGGTCTCGCAATTCTGTCTGTCTGTCTGTACCTCGACCTGCAGCGTAAACGGCTGAACCGATGTGATTCCCTAGAGGGGAAATTGAAAATTATTTTTAACTCAAAAAATAACGGTACCTGTCATACAACCAATATACAAAAATTGATTTATTTCAAAAAACGGCTCTAACGATTTACAAAAAAATTACGAGCTACTAAAATAACTAAAGCAAATATTTTGGTAGAAACAAACGGTTATTAACGGTAGGGTAGGGCGTTGATAGTTGGACCACTTTTTTCTGGAAGTGTGATAACTACCAAACCGCTCATAATACAACTATAAATGTGGGATCAATTAAAAGAATGTACTTTTGGCTTCTAAATGCAATTTAAAAAAATTGAAAATGTGTAACAGCAGAAGAATTATATGGCCTCAAGAGCACCAAGTCCTAGTGGTCCAACTTGCCCCACTAGCGGGGTAAGTTGGACCAGTAGGAGGGGTTAGTTGGACCATGGGCCAAAAAAGTGGAACCATGATATCTAAAAATAATAACAAAGCCATTATTTATTAGAAATTGAATTTTATGTTAAATAAACTTTACTTGAAAATTAATAATTATTTTTTAGTAGACAAAAATAAATATTTAAAAAAAAAAATTAAAAGAATTAAAAGAAAAAAATAAATTATCGAATTAAAACAAAAACCTCTTCTTGGATAAAATAGCATATACACAAAATTCATATGTAAAACCTTAAAGTAGATTGACGTATCATAAACGCTTTTGCAATTAATTTAAATAAATATGACTATGTCCAGTTTTTAAGCCTTTCTTATCGGCAAGCATAGCACTCAACCCAATATAAAGCATGTATTTTTAAATCAGCGGGGCAAGTTGGACCATCACCGTTCCAACTTACCCACACCAAGTTTAATGCACATATTGCATCACTAAATAAAAACCACTGAAAACATTCAAATTTTAATCACAGAATATTAAAATATAATAACAGGGCTCAAAAAAATACTATAACTTGTTGTGAGTCTCGCACGTTTTCTATTAAATAACACAAAAGGAAACAAACATGTTTGTTTTTTACTTTGGCACTCCAAAAACACAAATCGGTATGTGGCTACCGTTCTACTGACAAAATGCAACTGAAACCATTTTTGCACGTGGCTTTTTAATGAACACGCTTCCTTCGTGGTTAATCATGTTCGTGTAGGACTTATATTTTGCGAGTAATTCGCGTGGTCCAACTTGTCCCGTGGGCAGAATAGCCCCGCCCTTCCGTACCTGTTATACAACCGATTTTTTGGTTTTCAAATTTCTCGTTAACTGCTACACTGATTTCAACCAAAATTTGTATACAAAAGGTCCCTTACAATTTTAACAATTTTGCAAATCAAAATTTTCGAAAAAATAATTTTGAATTTTATAAAAAATATTAAATTTTTTTTTTTTAAATTCAATATTCAAGATATTGGAACGGGCTAATAATTTTTTTTTGTATCTTTGTGAAAAATAATATTTTATTAAATAATAAAAGTTGGCATACTAGAGAATTTTTATATATAAAATTAATAAATTCATATATATTAAACACATCAGATGGCATACTGTTTTTCCGCTCTATCTGTTTTAGCTTTTAAAATACAGTCAAACTTCTTTATAACGAACTTCCTTGTAACGTAATTCTCTTTATTGCAAATTTCATTTTGCTCACCTTCCCCTTAAAAAATATCCTATATAAATTAGGTTCTTTATAACGAAATTCGCTTTAGCGAAATTCTCTTTATAAAGAGCTAATTTTTTGGCCTGAAGGCAATGTTATTTCTTTATAACAAAATATAAAATTTCAAATTTAAAAACAAAAGTTTTCTACGATTTTGTTTTCATAATTTTAAAGGGGAACTCCTCGTTTTGCAAGAATATTCTTAAATTGAATGTATGGATATATGAAAAAGTATACATGTAGTAGCCATTTTACACTTATCAAGAGGGGTCAATCGTTTTAGTTCGTGATGCGTTCAAAAAAAAAACTGTGAAAGCGCAAGTCTATTTCACTTTCGCAGAAATTGTCCACTATTGAAAAAGTAGAAAAAAAATTTTCCTTAAAGATGTAAAAGAACACTTACTTACTTACTTACTTAGGTCCTCGGACCTATTACGTCCGTGATGTTTCCCTTACGGGACATAGGGCCTCCACTACACCTACGCGCCATCGTGTACGATTTCTTGAAATGTATTTCAGCTCTCTCCAACTTTTCCCCAGTCGTGCCGATTCCTGTTCGACCGTTCTTCGCCATGTACTTCTAGGCCGGCCCACTTGTCTTCCCTCCTGTGTGAGCGGGTTCCACTGCATTGCTTGAGATGCAATGCACCGATCGCCTTTTCGAAGCGTATGGCCAATCCACTGCCACTTTCTTCTTCGTATAATGGAGTCTATGGGCTCCTGACCCGTTCTCGCATGAAGTTCGGCATTGGAGATACGGTTGGGCCAGAAAATCCTCAAGATGTTTCGTAGACATCTATTAACGAAGGTTTGCAGCTTTCTAGTGACAGTTTCAGTGACTTTCCAAGTGCTGCAGCCGTAAAGCAGAACGGATTCAACATTGGAGCGGAACAGTCGTAGCTTGGTCTTTAAGCTAAAAGAGTTGTTTCTCCATATTTTGGACAGCATTCCGAACGCAGCCTTTGCTTTTCTGATTCGGCTGTTTACGTCCAGTTCAGTTCCGCCACCCGTAGAGACAATACTCCCAAGATATTGGAAATCCTCTACCATCTCTACCGGTTGTCCAGAAATATTTACTTGGATTGATGAGGAAGTTCCAAGGCTGATCCTTTTAGTTTTTGCCGAGTTGATCTTTAGCCCTACGATTTCTGCTTTTCTCTCCACCCTTGTTGTCATTTGATGGAGATCCATGATCCTATGAGAGAGTAAGCATACGTCGTCCGCGTAGTCCAGATGTTTGAGGTGAGATTGCAGAGTCCACTGAATTCCTCCATTTCCATTTGACAAAGCTGCGTGCAGTACGTCACTTATCACCAACAGGAACAGTATTGGTGACAGTATACAGCCTTGCCTAACTCCACTTTGGATTTCAAACTCCTCTGACAGCCTACCTTTGTGCAAAACGTGACACCTGGATCCATCATATGTAGCCTTGATAATAGCAATCAATTTATCTGGGATGCCCCTCCTGTGCAAAGCAAGCCAAATAAATTCTCTATTGACACTGTCGAACGCCTTTTCAAAATCGATGAACAGCAGGTGAAGTGGTGATCGATATTCAACGCACTGTTCGATGATGATCCTCAAGGTGTTGATGTGATCAACACAGGAAGATCCAGTGCGGAAACCTGCTTGTTCGGCGTCGAGTGTGTCTTCGAGGTGGTCTTTAATTCGGTCCAATATTATCCTTGCTATTATCTTGGCTACTGCAGGCAGAACGCATATTCCTCTCCAGTTTTCGCACTGTGTGAGATCTCCTTTCTTTGGGAGCTTGACAATCATTCCTTTTTTCCACTCTTCAGGAAAGCTCTCTGCTTCCCAAGCTCTCTTAATAAGTGGGTGCAGTAGCTCGCTCGATGTCGTTGGGGCTGCTCCTAAGAGCTCTGCAGGAATACCGTCAAGTCCAACCGCTTTGTTGTTCTTCAGTGCTTTGATGGCGGTGATAATTTCTTCTTTACTGGGGGGTACGGTGCGTATTCGGGAAATTGTTACTTCGGGTAGCTCAGTGGGAATAGGGTTCACTTCACTTGCGAAAACGCGGTTTAAAACCGCAGAAAAGTGTTCCCTCCACCTTATGAGCTGGTCCTCATCCGATATTAGCAGGGATCCTTTTGGGTCTTTAACCAGGTGTTGTTTAGAGCTCTGGACACCAGTGAGCTCTTTGGTAATTCTGTAGACGGTCCTACTGTCACACCTACTAGCGGCTTCTTCTGCTTCTGTAGCCAGTGCGTTGATGTAGTTACGCTTATCACGTCGCACACTACGGTGAACTTCCCTCATCTTCATGCGGTACGTAGACTCAAGCTCGTTTCTCCCTGCTGCTGGGGTAGCTGCGATGCGAGCTTTAAGGTGTTTCCTTTCTTCGATCCTTGCCCAAGTTTCGTCGGAAAGCCAAGCACTATTTCTCCCTTGCGCCCGGCCGACTATACTTTCAGCACCGGATATGAACACATTTTTCACAGCACACCAATGATTTTCGATGGATGTGGTTTCCGTGCTGCTGATTGCGTTCAATCCTTGTGAAAGGTGGTCCCCTAGTTGTTGGCGCACTGCGGGATCCTTTAGTCTATCTGTATTAAACTTGGGCATTCGAGTGTTTCCTTGGGATCTACGAACTGCAGCTGTACGCAATCTTACGGTAGCAACCATCAGATGGTGGTCCCGGGCCATTCCCATGTCAGCACCTCTTCTGTTACGGACGTCCTGGAGACTGCTTCTAAAACGCCGGCTGATCGCGAAGTGGTCAATTTGGTTGGAAGTTGCTTGTCTGTCAGTCGACACCCAACTGACTTTGTGGCACGTCTTATGCTCGAACATGGAACACTTGCAATGTTAAAAAATATAATTTTCTCTATAACGAATTTTATATAAAACTTCTTTATAACGAAACAATTTTTTGTTCCCTTGAAGGTTCGTTATAAAGAAGTTTGACTGTAACTACATAATTTATAATAATTTATAGTAATCGTTTATAATTTAAATTGTTTTTAAAACTTTCTTTTTAATGATATCATAATGTTATGGAACCAATAAATATGTACATTGTCAATTACAAGCTACGTTAAAGTTGTTATCTACGAAAGCAAGTTTTGTGCGATCCAGTCGTGCGCAGTTTTTTTACACATAATAACGTTGTCAACAACTAGTACTTTTTTTAAATCAACAGACAGTTTTTTCTTGAGATAAAAAACTTAAACAAATACTAAAAACTCTTAAAAAATATTTTTCAACTCGAATATCTTGAGAACAAACAACGATACCGACTTCAAATTTTTACTAAAAATATATATTATTTCATTACCATCTATGTGTTGCAAAATTTTTAGATTTTTAAAACTACTCTTTGAAAAGATTAAAATCAAAATGTTGTGAAAAACGATTTTTCGTAAATACATAAATAATTCGAAAAATTCTTACACTCAAAATTGATTAAAAATCAAAATTTGGCATTTGATACTTAATTTATATATTTATATTCCTTGTAGCCATGTATTTTTTTGCTTTGAAGTACACTCCCCTGATTTATGGTATTTTTTTGCCAATAGTCCGTTATAATATAATTGGCTTAAATAATAAATACTTCTATACCGAGAGGAGGAAGATAAGCAAAATTCTTACAATATTACAAGCTATTCCCAAAAAATACAAAAATTCTACTATTATAAATAGCTTGAATTAGCGATTTTGTATGCCAAATATGTTTATGGCTTCCAAGGGCACCAATGGTAAGATCCTAGTGTTGGTCGCATCCAGCCTCTTTTATTTTTCGTTTAGTCTCGCACGAACTTTTTTCCAAATTGGAAAGAGATGCTTACAGTTTTGGAACTTTGAATAACAGTTGACCTTTTATGAGGATTGGGTGGCTTTTCAAATGGTATACATTTTTTTCGAATATACTAAAAATGAGATAATTTTTCAAACATACTTTTTCTTGCGAATATCCCTTACCACTGTCAAGACTTTTTGTTCTTTTGTCGTTTACCTAGAAGTTCACCAAAATAAAAACACCATCTGAAAGATTATTAAATTCTCAAAAAATGGTCAACTGCTTTCTAGTTATAGATTTTTGTAGATAAATTTTGTATTGTTTTTTAAGACCGTATATGAATTTTACCACCTCATTCTAGGAATTTTCAAAAAACAAATAACTAATAGCCAACACAAGTGGTTGTTGTTCATTCAAAACCTTCAATGTTAAATATGATGAAGCGAAAGCTATGCAGCCTAACTGCAAGTGTTATCACGAGAAAACACCGTTAAATAATAATAAAGTTTTTTTTTGTCAACCCACAAAAAACGTCAGCTAGTTTTGGAAATTGATCAGCCATAATTTTAAACAAAAAAAAAAAAAAATAAAAATTTATTAAAAAAATATTACAAATATTATTGTTATTATTGTACTATTCGTACTACAATGTCAGCTTATTGGGCTTGGCCATTCTTTATTCCCTCAATTTCGTTGAATTTTTGAACAACAACTTAAAGGCGCTACAACCAATTTTACAAATATTAATCTACAAATAAACGAAAATGTTTTATATGTGAATTTTTATGTGACCTATTATTTTCAATTATATTTTTAATTTATTTTTTAGACTTGTTTGGCCAATTTTTTTCTTTAATGCAAATAAAACAAGTCTATTTCATCTTTTCCAGACGTTTCGACGTTATCCATGACTTCTTCAGGGGTGTTTTCGTAGATTTATTTTAAATTTGTTGATTTTTAAATAATTTAATTTTTCTGTTTTCTTATTTTTATACATATATGTATAAAATTCTGTAAATAAATTAATATGAAACAGCACAAAATAAATAGACTTATAACTTCAGAGAACAATAAAAAATTATCACAGCATTGTTGAATTTCAGGTATTTTTTTTTAACATCCAAATAAATAATATCTACCACCCTAGCTGTCTGAAGAAGGTTGTAAAATTGACCGAAATGTCACTTAATAATCAAAACAAAAAATTCATACAATTTCACTCTTAATTTTGAGTTTTCAGTTTAAACACCCCCCCCCCCGTAATTTGTTCAACCCCCCCCCCCCCGACATTTTTTCCTGCGTTTGCGCCTGGGTCACGAAGAATGGAAATAATTCAAAATTTAAACATTAAATTAAGTAAATGAATAAAATAGAAAATAGGCATTATTATATGGTATTAACAGAATTGATCCTGTATTGTGTTCTTCTACCATTTGTAACTTTAACCTAACCCAACCATACCTAACCTTGTAAAAAAAACTATACTAACCAAACTAACTGTTGTAGCCCGTAGCGTAATGGTTAGTGCGTTCGACTGTCACGCTGGAGGTCTGGGATCGCTTCCCAGCCTCGTTCACCTAAAAACTAAAAAGTTTTTTTCAGGGCTACTGCCTCTTGCGATGAATTGACAAATCCTCCAAGAGTATCACTTGTCACGAATACGTGCTTCTCTTCTAGCCGTTCGGATACGGCATAAAAATGTAGGTCCCTTCCATTCCTGTCGAAAGGCACACACAGGAATGGTTGCGAGTTGTTAGTCACTAGCCCCAGGTTCTTCGTGAGCCGTTGTGCCACCCGATTTATTTTTTTTTTAACCAAACTAACTCCTACTATCTTGTTTTCTTTATATTTAATTGACATGCTCAACCAAATTTGAACCTAGCACATAGTTCAAAGGCCTGTAGATCTGCGAATTATATGGAAACCATGCATCCAATGTAAATCTTTTTAATTGGAAATACTTGGCCTTCTCAGAATGCAAGATTCGAAAACATTTGTAATTTAGTCACACTAAAGTAAAAAAAAAAAATTTATCTTCGTTAAAACAACATAAAGATAGGAAGAATAATAAAAAAACAGAATTACATATATCATATCGGTCATCTAAAAATATCCCGACACACTGCTTCAATAATTATAATTGCAAAATTAAATCAAATCTAAAACTGAAAATCTAATTTGCAGTCTCACTCTATCTAACTAGGGCCACCAGCCACCGCCACTTGCACATCAACCTGCACTTAAAGTCAACATTAACACACAAATAGACACCACACCAAGAACCTACATCACCAAAATAAAATAGTATACGAATAAGTACCTACTTAAAGGAAGACCATGACTCAACACTTTCCATTATGTCATTAAAAAAAAAAAATGTTTGCTTTCCTATCCAACATCACAGCATCAGCATCACACCAAGAGGGAATACCGACTAGAAATCTAAAATTAGTTGAATTCACTTTTTATCAAAAACAAAAGAAAAAACAGAAACCACAAACAAAAAAATCACATGCAAAAAGTGACAAAAATATAATTGCTCGAATTGCACCTCGTTGAAAATAAAAACAAAAAATTCGAAAAAATTATAAGGTAATTTCTATTTCCATCAACTTTGGAAAAACAAACATCATTATAGATGAAGATGATAAATTTATTTTTAAAATTACATTAAAATTATAACAAATGCGAAAACAATTACTTAACAAAACTGAAGAGACCGGGCTTGTGGCATTTATAAACAAACAGTTCTTACATTCTTGCACTTCCTTGGTCAGGTTGTTCTAAACAAATTCCACCACAAAATCGAACGAACCTTGAAAACTAATGTCCGACACTGTAACAACAATATTTCAGCAAAAATTTATAATATAAGATTAATATATGATTTTTAAACAAATCCCATATTAATGTAATAATTATTTAAAATTGTTTATAATGAGAAGACAGTACAAAAAAAAAAAACAAATCAAATAAACGACTACGCAGCGACGGCAATACAGGGCGATATTCGTTTGAAAACTGAATGTAAGCACAAGATCAGTTCGTTTGCAATTTTCATCGCAATTATTTTTGTTTTTTCTTGTTTTAGTTTTTTTTTTTTTGTAAAAATAGAAAAAAAGTAACATCAAGTCACTCGTGTGCATTTCGTGTTGTTGTTTTTCATGCACATGGGCAAAACGAAAAAAAAAACAGACACGAATTATAGAATTAGCCAGCCAGCTAGCCAACGAACTAGAACCAAACAAACTCTAATTATCGTTTTGACTAGAAGTTTGGAACAACAACAAAAAAAATCAATCTATCTTCCATCATGTAAACAAAAGTTTGCCGTTATACCGGCATAAATAAGTCAGTGTAATCGCGAAGATGAAATGAAAAACAATTTGTAACGATGATGTGCGGCGAATTCAGTATAGATTTCCGTGGTAAGTTGAATTCTTGGGGTGTGGTGAATAAAGAAATTAAATCCTCGCCGATCACGTGTAAAGAGTGAAGTATACTTTTTGGCGGGCTAAATCATTAGACTTTTAACTGAAATAATTTTGAAAAGTAAGTTTGAATAGAGGTAACAATTGGGTTTGAAAAAAAAAATATCTTCATTTTTTAGAACAACAACTGGGATAGTCTAAGAAAGATAGGATCGGACCAGGGACAAATTAATTCATGAAATTTTATTTCAGGTATCGACACAGAATTTTATCCTTTACAACATATCCAAAGTCCTCCAAAATCCCTGCATTGGCTCTTGTATAGGCCCATTTTAAGAGGTGGAGAGGGAGAGGGAGGCGAGAGTTTGTCAAGCTGAAAAATTTGTTTTAATACAATCTAATCATATGACACATGTTTTTAGGGTGTTTTTCAACGCTGAATCTAAAGGGACCAAAACTGAAAAGATACATTTATCTTGTGGAAAGTTAATGTCAGTATTATGGAATGATCACTTTTTTAAAGTACAACAAGTAATATATTACCCATAACCATTTTAAAATAATGGTATTTTAATGAAATTTGGTAAGAATGTTTCATTTGGCATGTTTACTTAGAATCAAAAGAGTCCCCAAAAATATCTGTGGTGAAAGGGTGTTTTTTTGAGAGCGAGATGTTAATGCGTCATTATTACCACAACATCTATGAATAAGTTTTGACACTGATGAAATTTGCTTAAAATATTAAATATTTCATGGTTTCCAAGTATCAAAAGAGTCCATTAAAATAGCTTCATCCAAAGAGTTTTTTTAGAGAGTTTATTTTTTACCTGCCCTATACGGATCAAATTGTTAGATCTTACGAAAAATTGTATTTTCGTGTAATAGAGATAGTACATATGACATATGATATATGATTTAAAGGTGTTTTTTAAAGCCGAATCTAATAAAAGAAAAACCAATATGATACAAGCACCCTTAAAAAAGTTAGATTAATTTTGAAACAGAAATAACTGTTTTTTCCGCTTAGCAGGTCAAACATTACACCCCCAAAAAACACACTTGGACCTTAGATATTTGTACGGACTCTTCTAATCTTTGGGTGCCAATAAAAATGTCATATTTTTAGCAAAGCTCATAAGTGTCAGTATTTGTTCATGGATGTTATGGTAATAATCACTCACTTGCATCTCTCCGTCAAAAAAAACACCCTTTAACCACGGACCACGGACTCTCTTGATTCTTGGTAAACATGCCAATTGAAACATTTATACTAAATTTCATTAATATCCCATTATTTTAAAATGGTTTTGGGTAATATATTCCTTGATGTACTTTAAAAAAAAGTGATCATTCCATATAAATGACATTAACTTTACACAGGATACATGTATTATTTCAGTTTTGGTCTCTATAAAATCAGAAAAGCACCCTAAAAACATGTGTCATATGATTAGTTTTTATTACAACAAATTTTTCAGCTTGACAAACTGCCGCCTCCCTCCCGTCTCCACCTCTTAAAATGCGTCTACACAAAAAGTCAATTCAGGGATTTTTTAGGACTTTGGATATGTCGTTGAGGGTAAAATTCTGCGTCGATACCAGCAATAAAATTTCATGAATTAATTTGTCCCCGGTTGCCCATACTAAATGTCCTATCTTTCCTAGACTTTTGTAGTAAGCACAATGAAATTATCCAAAAAAATCGAAAATATTTACAAAAATTCGGGAAGAGAATTTTATTGTTTTACTTTGAAGAGTGCCTCTTGGGGATTCTAAAACCACAATTTTCCAATAAAACACCCTCTGTGTCGTCCGCGGTCCGCCATTTTGAAAAATGTGTTTACTCAATTTTCTCAACCGCTGTTAGTCGTAGAGTAGTTACTTTTGTTTACTTTTGTAGGGGTATCATGTCGTTATCAAGAATGACAAAAATCTCGAATGGCAAAAATCTCGAAAAAAAAACAAAAAAATATCTCGAATGTAAAAATCTCGAATGTAGGGTAGGGTGGGGCAGATTCGACAGATTTTCTGTAAATTCCTTATAACTTTTTTAAAAATGCATTTTTGAATGAGATTTTTGTTTTATTTGAATATTTAACCATTTTACTCAAAGAAATTACAAAGCTTGAGACTTTACTCAAACCTAGGAGTTTTAAAATGATATGTTAGAAAACTACTTCAAAATGTCGAAAGTGCCCCGTAGGTGGGGAACTTTCGTCGTACTCGTGGCGCATATTCGACGCAAATGTAGATGACACAGAATGTAGAATAAAAAAGATATTTTTTTGCTCCGTTATGGCACGTTTTTTTTTATTTATTTAAATAAATCAATATTATATCTAAAAACATAAAAATTAAATAGGTACTTCAGAAATTAATGTTTAAATTAAAATTTAAATCACATTCAGTTTTTATACGAAGTTTGTATCATGCAACGCCAGCTTCAACTCGATATCACTTCTGAGATATATCTTCAAAGAGGGGCTTAAAAACTTGCCAATTGTTCGGTTTTTACGGAAAAAATCTACATAAAAATGAAACTCGTTCTCATTTTCAAATCGAGTTATCTGACCAACACAATATTTAGCTATTCATGCGTCAAACTCGAGCAAAACATAGTCGCCAATGATGTTTGGAAAACAATTGTTGGGTCGTATATTTGGAGTTGAACTGTGGTGGATCACTGGACTCGGTATTTGGATTTAGTTTCTTAAGTCTGGAAACAAGTGTCGTACGTTTCAGGTCATATTTCCGAGCCGGGTGTTTCTGTTTTGCTTAAAATTTCTTCCAGAGCAGTTTTAAGCTTTGTTTCATCGATTTCGCAGCTATCAGTCTTCTTCTTATATGAGCGAACCATTTAAAAAAAAATTAAAAATTATATGAGGCACAGTGGCGTACGGAAGGGGGGCTAAGGTGGCTTGAGCCCCCCCCCCAAGCAAGATTTCATATATCACCGAAGAAAGTTTTTTATTATTTTTTATTATTTTTTTTTTAATTTTAAAAATTACCAGTATTTTCAGTTTTTAATTAAAAAAAAAACTATAGACATGGATGTCGCATTAAAATGTTACCATTTTCTTCATTGTATAGCCACTGCTTCTGCTACTTTAAACTATAATAATGTCTGTTCCTTTACTCTGAATTTCTGTGATTTTTGTGCATTTTGTTCCCAAGTTCTATCAATTTCTATTCATTTCTTTTATATGAACGTGCCAGAACTTTGGACTAAACATCACTGAAAATCACAGAAACTCAAAGCTAAGGAACAGACTTAATAAATGTTATAAGCCGTGTTTTTTAAGAGAGTGACTGGCAACTCAGTAAAAGTTTTACACGGAAAACACAAACAAAATTCTCTACAATAATTTGTTTTGCATGTGAAAATTTTGCTGAGTTGCTATTCACTCTCTCAAAAAACACGGCTATATATCATAGCTATGAGCTTATTTAAAGAAAAACGAACATTTTATTTATAAAAATGTGAATACACTTTTCGCCTACCCCTATTACCATTAACGTTGTTTAAATCGAGTCCATAAAGAGGATTTTTACAAAAAATATTTGTTTTCAAAGAGAGAAAGGTAAAATTCATTTCATAACTATAGGGAGTATTTGATGTGTTTTATTTTGTCTACATATTGAAATTTAACTTCTGGTGGTTGATAAATACGAAAGACTTTAATTTTGTTTGCTATTTTGTGATAAATTAAAAAAAAATTACCAAAATTGTGACTGAGCCCCCCCCAAACAAATTCCTGCGTAAGCTACTGAGGGGGCACATTCGACTATTGTTGTAAGTGCCCAACCTGCTATCGTCGAAAGTGCCCCACACTTAGTTTTTATTGAAAACTTCTAAACATAACTTTAAGAAAATATACCCACATCTACTTTTAATAATACACTACAACTTGAATTGAACACCTATTAAATTCCGTTATCACAAAATAAATATCGCTTATCTGGTGCCTGAGCAAAGTTACACAAAACCACTTGAATATGAAAAAAATACTCTGGACACCACAGCAGTCGAAGGAGAACTGCAAAAATACGTATATGATAGGAGAGAACAATGTGACCAACAATTCCATTAAAATTTTGATTTAAAAATCAACTCTCTTTTCACAATTGATAAAGTCGAATGTGCCGCACCGTCGAAGTGCCCCACCCTACCCTACAAAAATCTAGAACGTACAAAAATCACGAAAGCCTATAAAGAAGCATTCCATGAAAACTGGTAACTTTGTATGTTTATATATTTTATTTGTTTTTTTTTAATTATATTGTCAAAATTTCGGGCACGTGACAATTCAACAGTTTAATTGTATGTATCACAAAACTGAGGCTAGTAGCTTTTTTAAATTTACGACTTAAACAGCGCAGGAAGTAACATAATTTTGTTTAATTTTATCGTGCTAATAACATGTAAAAAAAGGTGATAAACATATTGTCGGGCACCTGACACGTTTTATCAAAAGTCTTTGAAAACCAAGAAAAATTGTTTATTTTGTCTAGTAACATAATATTTGTAGAGGAGCAATAGACGTATTATAACCGTGTATACTTTGTTCTTTTAAATTTCAAAATTTTTCATCAAGTTTTGAATTTAAAATAACCAATATAAAGTTGACGGGACATTTACACACCCTTTTAGTATGAAATTTTTCGCCCCTACCTAATAATTTGTATACAGAATTTAGCCACATTTGTAGGCTTTTTTTTAAGACGTTAATTTTGACGATCTGACCAGCAAAAATTAAGTTTTGATTTCTTAAAAGCAAAAAAAGCCGATTAGAAAAAATAATTTTTATTCAAATAACAAAGGCTGACAATGAATAAAGCAGAGAATTTCCGATTTTTGATAAATATAATTAATTCGATTGTAACACTAATATAGCACGTAGATCAACAAATGAGGTACCAAATTAATCGTTGTTTCATTGAGATGTAAAATAACTAACAACAAAATCAATCGATACACACATTCAAAAGTTAATATGTGTTAAAAATATTGTATTGTAGTATTTTACTAAGGTTTCGCAAATAAAACTTATTTCCTTTATTCAAACTGAAACTGCCACTAATTCACAAAATAAAACGCTTTTAATATCAAATACTTTTTCTTCAGTTTTATTATAACCAAGCACAAGTATGCAACTCTTTATTCACACTGACATTTATTCATTCACTTCCAAAACCAAACTGCCGCTTCGGACTGGTGCGCCTGTATTTATACCCGAAAATAAAGGGTTATAGAATTTTCTAGGGTCTACTAGAAGGTGCTTTCCAAAAACGTTTCGTCAATATTCCAGTACGAACGAGGCTGGACACCAACCGTGATGGATTTAATTATTTATTTCACTCAAAGATGGCGCGGAAAGTTGTACTAATGTGTGGTTGTTTAAATAACTGGGCATATTTACCACAGTATTATCAATATCTCCACTTAACGGTTATTTAGGAAAACAATTTTTTTTTATACACACTAAGAAACACGATTTGGACCAACAAGACCACGATTTGGAACAAGAAGACCACGTTTTCATGCGTGCACGCATACCACTGCGCATACCTTTGCGTGTTCGCATACGTTCGCGTGCACGCATACGTTTTTGTGCACGAATACCTTTGCTTGCACGCATACGTTTTGCGTGCATGCATACGGTTGCGTGCAGGCACACGTTTGCGTGCACGCATACGTTTGCGTGCAGAGTATGAGTATGTATATCATCTTATACAAAGCTTGTAATTGATTAACCCAAAGCATATCAGATAAATTGCTGTTATTGTTTTTGGGTTTCCAGGGGCGGATCAATACATACTATTAAGGCATAACACTGGTAGTGCTTTGTATTGTGAAGTTTTGTTGGGGCCCAAATTCAATATCAGCATAGATTTCTGTCTGATTTGGTTTTTTACGTTTTTTTTTTTGCGTAATGGTAGTTGAATTTAGGGTCGATATTAGCAACATTCGGGGGCTGAGAAAGAATTTCTGTGCTGTGTACGTACATACTGTAAAATATAGGCCAGCAGTCTTGGCACTAAGTGAAACCCAGGTAGGTGAAAATTCTGATTACTCTGAATTTAGCCTACCTGGTTGTAGCTTAGTGCCTTTATTTTTCCTACACCATGGTCTCGCAATATATGTACGTAATGATGTGGCTTATCAGCTTCAACCACAATATGGCCCTTGTTTAAATAGAAACTTCAACTTCATGTGATTAAAATTCACCGTCAATAAGCACATCATACATACATGTTTCATTTATCGTAGTTCAAGTTTGGATAGTAATTCGACTTCTAACGAATTCGATGCGCTGTCCGATTCAATCCTGAGAATTGTTTCCCATTATCTGCACAGTGAAATCGTTGTTACGGGCGATTTCAATGTACACAATTCTTCGTGGCTACGCTTTTCTGGTCAGACAACACCCGAAGGAAGGCATGTCGAGATTTTTGCTGAGTTAAACCACCTGACTCAGCTTGTTGACGAGCCTACTTGGATTCCTGACGTTGCAGGTCGAATCGCCAACACTCTAGGCTTGTTCCTTACCTCTGACCCTAATAAATACACTATAAGTGTATTATCTCCTCTAGGCTCATCCGACCATTGTGTCATATCTGCGAATTTCTCGTGCCACCAAATCAAAGTTAAAGAAAAAATCCCAAAGAGAACCGTTTGGCAATACGAGAAAGCCAACTGGGACGGTCTCAATAATTTCTTCAAGAGCTTTAAGTGGTCACTATGCTTCCTCGATAGTGATGTTGACGCAGATATGATTACAAACTTGATTCTTTGTGGAATGAGAAATTTTATCCCGAATAGGGTGAAATCTATCAAACCCAAAGAAAACTCATGGTTTGATCCGAGCTGTTAAGAGGTTATTAGGGTTAGAGAAGTAAGCTTCCGATGTTATAAAGTCAACCCTACTGAGGAAAACCGGAATAAGATTCAACAAGCTAGAAAGACCTGCAACGTTCATATTTGACGAACCAAATTTTTACATGATCTAAAATTACGGCAAAAAATTCTACAATGTCCCAAAGGTAGTAAAAATTTTTGATCATTTGTAAAAAACATACGAAACACCACCTCGTCCTCGGTTCCAACGCTCGTCTTCAATGATACTCCTTTTGTCAGCTCGCAAGATAAAGCCAATTTGCTTGCAGCACAATTTGCTGTTAATTCAACGCTGCCAGAAAGTGTTATGACTCCTCCTGCAGTCGAGAGCGTAAATGGTTTTATGGGACAAATCTTCTTTCGCACTCGTGCAGTTGCTAGAGTTCTAAAAGATCTCGACGTTCACAAATCTGCTGGCCCGGATAGTATCCCTCCCATTGTTCTGAAGGGGTGTTCTTCAACGCTGGCAAAACCACTGCGTAAGCTTTTCCATCTGTCCTACTCTACTGGTCTCTTTCCGAGTGGATGGAAAACAGCGTTTGTCCAGCCTGTCCCTAAAACAGGCGTATCTTCTTCACCCTCTAACTATCGACCAATTGCACTTACATCCCTTCTTTCCAAGGTCATGGAAACGCTGATTAATTTCCAGCTCAAGAAATATCTACAGGAACGAAAGCTTCTTAATGACCGGCAGTACGGCTTTCGTAGCAATAGGTCCACTGATGATCTGATGGTATATCTCACCGAACAGTGGAACAAACCTTTACATTGTTTTGGAGAAAGTAAGATTATTGCACTTGATATTTTAAAAGCGTTTGATAGTGTTTGGCACCAAGCTCTCTTATCGAAAATGCGCGCATTTGGTTTCGATGAACCTCTTCTTCGTTGGATTAGAAATTACCTTTCGGATCGTTCAATACAAGTCGTATTGGACGGTTTCAAGTCTGAAATCCACAAAATAAATGCTGGTGTGCCCCAGGGCTCCGTTTTGTCTTCGACTCTCTTCCTTATTTTTATAAATGATCTTTTTTCTGAAACTTCTAATCCATTAAACTGTTTTGCTGACGATAGTACCCTCAGCTTCTCATATTCGTTTACAGATTCTCATCCATGTCTTTCGGATGTGGAACTTGAACGGCAGCTAATGATAAGCTCATTCAATTCTGATCTCGACAGCATTGTCCAATGGGGAATCAATAACCGCGTAGAATTTAATGCTTCTAAAACTCAATGTTGTCTCCTGTCGTTAAAGCGAAACCCACCCCCAATGCCGCTATCCATGGGCGGCACTTGCATCGAGGAAACCGAACAGCTCTCAGTTCTCGGTATGTGTGTCACAGACCACCCTTTGTGGACCACATATTTGATGTCGCCAAAAACGCTGCTAAGTGTTTAGGCTTTCTCCGTAGATGCAAGAAGTTTTTTTCCCCTTCTGATCTGGCTGTGATCTACAAAGCCTTTATTCGTCCAAAACTTGAGTGCAATTCTCATGTTTGGGCAGGAGCTCCAAAAACTCACTTAAGTTTATTGGACCGAATACAAAAGAGAGCTTTAAAAATGATAGGCGAAAGATCTATAACTGAAACAATTACATCTCTCGAACACCGCCGTAATGTTTCGTGTCTTTCTCTATTTTATCGTGCGTGCACGCATACGTTTGCGTGCACGCACACGTTTGCGTGCAAGCATACGTTTGCGTGCACGCATACGTTTGCAGGCACGCATACGTTTGCGTGCACGCACACGTTTGCGTGCACGCATACGTTTGTGTGCACGCATACCTTTACGTGCACGCATACGTTTGCGTGCACGCATACGTTTGCGTGCACGTACACGTTTGCGTGCACGCACGATAAAATAGAGAAAGACACGAAACATTACGGCGGTGTTCGAGAGATGTAATTGTTTCAGTTATAGATCTTTCGCCTATCATTTTTAAAGCTCTCTTTTGTATTCGGTCCAATAAACTTAAGTGAGTTTTTGGAGCTCCTGCCCAAACATGAGAATTGCACTCAAGTTTTGGACGAATAAAGGCTTTGTAGATCACAGCCAGATCAGAAGGGGAAAAAAACTTCTTGCATCTACGGAGAAAGCCTAAACACTTAGCAGCGTTTTTGGCGACATCAAATATGTGGTCCACAAAGGGTGGTCTGTGACACACATACCGAGAACTGAGAGCTGTTCGGTTTCCTCGATGCAAGTGCCGCCCATGGATAGCGGCATTGGGGGTGGGTTTCGCTTTAACGACAGGAGACAACATTGAGTTTTAGAAGCATTAAATTCTACGCGGTTTTTGATTCCCCATTGGACAATGCTGTCGAGATCAGAATTGAATGAGCTTATCATTAGCTGCCGTTCAAGTTCCACATCCGAAAGACATGGATGAGAATCTGTAAACGAATATGAGAAGCTGAGGGTACTATCGTCAGCAAAACAGTTTAATGGATTAGAAGTTTCAGAAAAAAGATCATTTATAAAAATAAGGAAGAGAGTCGAAGACAAAACGGAGCCCTGGGGCACACCAGCATTTATTTTGTGGATTTCAGACTTGAAACCGTCCAATACGACTTGTATTGAACGATCCGAAAGGTAATTTCTAATCCAACGAAGAAGAGGTTCATCGAAACCAAATGCGCGCATTTTCGATAAGAGAGCTTGGTGCCAAACACTATCAAACGCTTTTAAAATATCAAGTGCAATAATCTTACTTTCTCCAAAACAATGTAAAGGTTTGTTCCACTGTTCGGTGAGATATACCATCAGATCATCAGTGGACCTATTGCTACGAAAGCCGTACTGCCGGTCATTAAGAAGCTTTCGTTCCTGTAGATATTTCTTGAGCTGGAAATTAATCAGCGTTTCCATGACCTTGGAAAGAAGGGATGTAAGTGCAATTGGTCGATAGTTAGAGGGTGAAGAAGATACGCCTGTTTTAGGGACAGGCTGGACAAACGCTGTTTTCCATCCACTCGGAAAGAGACCAGTAGAGTAGGACAGATGGAAAAGCTTACGCAGTGGTTTTGCCAGCGTTGAAGAACACCCCTTCAGAACAATGGGAGGGATACTATCCGGGCCAGCAGATTTGTGAACGTCGAGATCTTTTAGAACTCTAGCAACTGCACGAGTGCGAAAGAAGATTTGTCCCATAAAACCATTTACGCTCTCGACTGCAGGAGGAGTCATAACACTTTCTGGCAGCGTTGAATTAACAGCAAATTGTGCTGCAAGCAAATTGGCTTTATCTTGCGAGCTGACAAAAGGAGTATCATTGAAGACGAGCGTTGGAACCGAGGACGAGGTGGTGTTTCGTATGTTTTTTACAAATGATCAAAAATTTTTACTACCTTTGGGACATTGTAGAATTTTTTGCCGTAATTTTAGATCATGTAAAAATTTGGTTCGTCAAATATGAACGTTGCAGGTCTTTCTAGCTTGTTGAATCTTATTCCGGTTTTCCTCAGTAGGGTTGACTTTATAACATCGGAAGCTTACTTCTCTAACCCTAATAACCTCTTAACAGCTCGGATCAAACCATGAGTTTTCTTTGGGTTTGATAGATTTCACCCTATTCGGGATAAAATTTCTCATTCCACAAAGAATCAAGTTTGTAATCATATCTGCGTCAACATGCACGCAAACGTATGCGTGCACGCAAACGTATGCGTGCACGCAAACGTATGCGTGCACGCAAACGTGTGCGTCCACGCAAATGACTATAACGGCCGCTGAATGTCTGAGATAATAATCGTATTTCGGTTGTGGTTTGGATCTTGTTCCCTGATTGCAAGTACTTCAGCTTGAAAAACACTAGCAAAGTCAGGTAGCCAAAAATACCTGGATATATTCAGGGACTCCGAAAAAATACCCGAACAACACCGCACTCCATCTTTGACCCATCAGAGTTGTGTTGAAGTCTTTCGTCACAACGTCATCATTCCAATCCTTTTTGGATGGGAAACTTTAAAATCTTTACCGAGGCTCATTGTATAGCGGTACAGAGTGGGAGTCGAAAACATTTCGGTTGGAATTAAACTCGTGAAATTGCTGTGCCCATAAGGTTTGGCAAACCAGGAGTTCAATTCTTTTAGTCTTGTCACGCTGGAAGATACCATCAGGTATTTAATGTGTAAAACTAGTGGTAAAAGGTGCGGAAATCGCTGAAAGCTTCTGTTGGATATGATCGAATAGCCCCTGTGGTGCCAATGCTAGCTGTTCTTTGAACCTTCCTAAGTTTTTAATCCTGCCCACCACTTAATTGAACCAAACGTGAGATACGTTGCACCACGTCTATGTATGTCCATAAAATCATTTTTGACTGGAGGCCCCACCTTTTACCAAAAGTTTTGCTACAGGCATAGAAAGCTAGAATGCCCTTCTTAACCCGTTCTTCAATGTTTTATTTCCAGTTTAATTAAGGGGCGTTAACTACACCCCAATATTTTGCACTTGAGGAGAGCGAAAGTGTTTGACCGTTGAGTCGAGGCAGATTGGAGGGGTCTATCTTTGTTCTGCTAATAAAAAGCATGAGTTCAGTTTTGCTTTGATTAAAACCTGGTCCGTAGCTCGCAGCCCAGTTACTAACCTTCCTAAAAGCCACCTCCGTGATCTCACTTATCACAGGGGTAAACCTAGCCGACACTAGTAGCACCATCATCGGCATACGCGACCGCCTTTATTCCAACCCGCGAGAATGGTTAAGAAGGGGGGACAGAACACCACCCTGGGGTGTTCCTCTACTGACGTATTTCGTTGAATTTGTATTTCTTAACGTAGATTGAATCCTTCTATCTCGGAGTATGGAAACCATCCACTCCCGGATGGAGGACTCTACACCAAGGTCAATAAGGGCTTCTAGAATGGAGTTAGTTAGGACGTTGTTGAAAGGCCCTTCCACATCTTAAAAGGTGGCGAGTTTATATTCTTTGAAGTTAATAGTTTCCTCAATTGTACGAACTACCTCGTGAAGGGCGGTCTCCGCGAACTTACCCTTTAGGACGAAAGAGGTCACACAAACTGGTCGAAAATCCTTCGCGGATTCACCGACCTTCGGGATAAAAACTATTCTAACATGTCTCCATGACTCGGGTATACATGGTTGAGATAGAGGCATTCTTTGAAAATTATTTACAAAGAACAACCACATCTTGCTATTTTTGAAGCATAATAGGCAGTAGGCCTGGAGATTTATATGGAGAGAAAGAATTAATTGCCCAGGCAATATTTTCTCTTATTATGACGGTATTGATATGCTCTACATGAGCTAACGGTGTGATGTGTGATTCAAGCGCTTCCGGGTTACTGTTTTCGCAACCCGGAAAATGTGTCTTCATCAGTAGTTCCAAGGCTTCGTACCGTACATGTACTCTGTGCCATAATTTATTGGAATAAACTGGAAAGCCCTACCTAAGCTTTATATAAAGTGAAACGCGGCACATCAATAAATAACTGTTTTCGCTGAATTAAGACCTGGAGCCTATTTCACTAAACACTTTTCACTTTGCAACTTAACAATCAAATAATTGTCAGCCAAGTAAAAGTGTGAAGTGTTAACAAAATTTGGAACGTTTTGCCCCGGGAAAAGGTGATAAGCTCAAAGGGCCTCCCGGGACTTTTAGAAAAAGGACCATACAATATATAGACAAGTTGTTTGATACATAGATAAATAAGGCAAATTTCATACAATATTATTGTTTTCAATTATTATTATTTTGTTTTAATAGACCGTTTTTAAGCGCCATTTTGCCAGTTAGTCAATAATTTTGTGAGGATACTTCACATATGTACAGACCCAAAAGCATTGAAGTTTCAAGGAGTTCCTTGGGCATTGCATTAAGAAAGCTATAAAGCCAGTCGGCAGGGAGAAGCAAATTTCATAATTCAAAAATATACTTATCAAATTTTATGATTTCAATCGGTTTGAAAAATGCATTTCAGTCAATATCTATCTTGAAAACGTCTTCTCTACAAAAAACGATACAAAACACACACGTGCTTTTTAAATAATAGATTTTTATAAATTCCATAAAAGGTGAAATATTCAAAAATTAAAACGCTGCGCTGTCCAAAATCATTTTTCTCCCTACAACAACAACAACAAAAATCAAAGAAAAAATAAGCGCCACTTTTGTACTCACAGCTCACACCCACAAATATTACATATTTTATTTAAATGAAATTTAATTCATTTTCTATGTCAAATAGGACGAGCTGTTTTATGTTTAGTATTTCTTAAAACATAATTTTGAATAGCAACATTTTTCAATTTTTGAAAGTTGATTTTGTTTTGAAAAAAAAAGAATATTGACATTTCGGTGCAGACAATAATGTTTCTTTTCAATTCCGCAACTTTTATTTCTGTTCCGAACAACACTCAGATGCGCGTTTGCTCTCAATGAGTAAAGAGCGAAAAAAAGGGCAAAAGTATTTTTTTTCGTGTTTTTAAAATTTGTGTAGCATCTTCAAATATTTAGGTAAGTGAGGCACTTTTTTTTATTGGCTTATTATTATGTGGTTTTTCAATATACAAACAAAAATCTACGGTATTCTTTCCAGTTTTTTATGCACAAAATTGTTTCTTGAAAATGATAAAAATTAAACAGTGAGACAAATTCAAAGGTCGAACAGTGAGACATGTCTTACCTTATCTTTGCTTCGTTTATTCAACATAAAAATGTTTTTTATTTATTTGTATTTGTATTGCAACAAAATTTCTTACAAAAAAAAGAAACAAATGAAAAGTATAAATTTATTTGATTTATTAAAAACTTATTTAAAGAATAATGTGAACTGAAATGTGATTTTAGTTTGTTCTTTTTTTATCTTACACTTTGATATGTTTTTTGTTCCTCTTGTTCCTATACATTAATAAATAATATTTTAAACGAATATAATTCATTTTTTTTTTGGTAAGAAATTGCTTAAGACGAGTTTTTATTAAAAATATTTTGCTGTCCCACTGTGCGCCCTACGCTGTCTCAGTCTTCGAACCCCCGTCGAATAGTGAGACACTTTGACCTTCTACAACAATTTTACTCATAGGAAAGTTGACGTAAGATATCTTCAAAAATTCATTTTCTCACTGTTCCAACCTTTCCCCTACATATGTATCTAGGTATGTAAAAAATTTTGAATGTAAAATAAAATAGAAACAGGAGCGAGAAAAAAAGGCACATATTGGCACAGAAATCAAAGAGTATTCTGGTGCTTTGTAAACTGTTGCTTTCATTTTATTGAATGTTGTTGGATCTGGATAATTTTAATAAAGATGAAAAAATATTTATGGATACCAACAAGATTTCAACCGTTCTGAAAATATCGTTGTACGGTAGTTACCCGTTATAGATATGGTCAAGTGCATTTCCCAGCAATTTGTTACAACACAATTTAAACAAAAAAATTGATGGAAGACCATATCATGGACGTGGACATGCAATATGCAATATACAATATGCTACATGGTATATGCAAGATGCAAGATGCAAGATGCAAGATGCAAGATGCAAGATGCAAGATGCAAGATGCAAGATGCAAGATGCAAGATGCAAGATGCAAGATGCAAGATGCAAGATGCAAGATGCAAGATGCAAGATGCAAGATGCAAGATGCAAGATGCAAGATGCAAGATGCAAGATGCAAGATGCAAGATGCAAGATGCAAGATGCAAGATGCAAGATACAAGATGCAAGACGCAAGATGCAAGATGAGAGATGCAAGGTGCAAGATTGAAGAAGCAACATCAACGTCAAAATGCCACATGCAACATGCCACTTGCTACATGTATGTTACTTGCAACATGCAATATACAATTTGAAACATGCAACATGCAACAGCAACATGTAATATGCAACATGCTACATGCAACATGCAACATGCAACATGCAACATGCAACATGCAACATGCTACATGCAACATGCAACATGCAACATGCAACATGCAACATGCAACATGCTACATGCAACATGCAACATGCAACATGCAACATGCAACATGCAACATGCAACATGCAACATGCAACATGCAACATGCAACATGCAACATGCAACATGCAACATGCAACATTCAACATGCAACATGCAACATGCAACATGCAACATGCAACATGCAACATGCAACATGCAACATGCAACATGCAACATGCAACATGCAACATGCAACATGCAACATATGCGTGCACGCATGCGTGCACGCAAAGGTATGCGTGCACGCAAACGTATGCGTGCACGCAAAGGTATGCGTGCACGCAAACGTATGCGTGCACGCAAACGTATGCGTGCACGCAAACGTATGCGTGCACGCAAACGTATGCGTCCACGCAAAGGTATGCGTGCACGCAAACGTATGCGTGCACGCAACCGTATGCGTGCACGCAAACGTATGCGTGCACGCAAACGTGTGCGTGCACGCAAACGTATGCGTGCACGCAAAGGTATGCGTGCACGCAAACGTATGCGTGCACGCAACCGTATGCGTGCACGCAAACGTATGCGTGCACGCAAAGGTATGCGTGCACGCAAACGTGTGCGTGCACGCAAACGTATGCGTGCACGCAAAGGTATGCGTGCACGCAAAGGTATGCGTGCACGCAAACGTATGCGTGCACGCAAACGTGTGCGTGCACGCAAACGTATGCGTGCACGCAAAGGTATGCGTGCACGCAAACGTATGCGTGCACGCAACCGTATGCGTGCACGCAAACGTATGCGTGCACGCAAAGGTATGCGTGCACGCAAACGTATGCGTGCACGCAACCGTATGCGTGCACGCAAACGAATGCGTGCAGGCAAACGTATGCGTGCACGCAAACGTGTGCGTCCACGCAAAGGTATGCGTGCACGCAAACGTGTGCGTGCACGCAAACGTGTGCGTGCACGCAAACGTATGCGTGCACGCAAACATATGCGTGCACGCAAAGGTATGCGTGCACGCAAACGTATGCGTGCACGCAAAGGTATGCGTGCACGCAAACGTATGCGTGCACGCAAACGTGTGCGTGCACGCAAAGGTATGCGTGCACGAAAAGGTATGCCTGCACGCAAACGTATGCGTGCACGCAAACGTATGCGTCCACGCAAAGGTATGCGTGCACGCAAACGTATGCGTGCACGCAAACGTGTGCGTGCACGCAAAGGTATGCGTGCACGCAAACGTATGCGTGCACGCAAACGTATGCGTGCACGCAAAGGTATGCGTGCACGCAAACGTATGCGTGCACGCAAACGTGTGCGTCCACGCAAAGGTATGCGTGCACGCAAACGTGTGCGTGCACGCAAACGTATGCGTGCACGCAAACGTATGCGTGCACGCAAACGTATGAGTGCACGCAAACGTATGCGTGCACGCAAACGTATGCGTGCACGCAAACGTGTGCGTGCACGCAAACGTATGCGTGCACGCAAAGGTATGCGTGCACGCAAACGTATGCGTGCACGCAACCGTATGCGTGCACGCAAACGTATGCGTGCACGCAAACGTGTGCGTGCACGCAAACGTGTGCGTGCACGCAAACGTATGCGTGCACGCAAACGTATGCGTGCACGCAAACGTGTGCGTCCACGCAAAGGTATGCGTGCACGCAAACGTGTGCGTGCAGCAAACGTATGCGTGCACGCAAACGTATGCGTGCACGCAAACTTATGCGTGCACGCAAACGTATGCGTGCACGCAAACGTGTGCGTCTACGCAAAGGTATGCGTGCACGCAAACGTGTGCGTCCACGCAAAGGTATGCGTGCACGCAAACGTGTGCGTGCACGCAAACGTATGCGTGCACGCAAACGTATGCGTGCACGCAAACGTGTGCGTCCACGCAAAGGTATGCGTGCACGCAAACGTGTGCGTGCACGCAAACGTATGCGTGCACGCAAACGTGCGCGTGCACGCAAACGTGTGCGTGCACGCAAACGTATGCGTGCACGCAAACATATGCGTGCACGCAAAGGTATGCGTGCACGCAAACGTATGCGTGCACGCAAAGGTATGCGTGCACGCAAACGTATGCGTGCACGCAAACGTGTGCGTCCACGCAAAGGTATGCGTGCACGCAAAAGTGTGCGTGCACGCAAAGGTATGCGTGCACGCAAACGTGTGCGTGCACGCAAACGTATGCGTGCACGCAAACGTGTGCGTCCACGCAAAGGTATGCGTGCACGCAAACGTGTGCGTGCAAGCAAACGTATGCGTGCACGCAAACGTGTTAGTGCACGCAAACGTGTGCGAGCACGCAAACGTATGCGTGCACGCAAACGTATGCGTGCACGCAAACGTATGCGTGCACGCAAAGGTATGCGTGCACGCAAACGTATGCGTGCACGCAAAGGTATGCGTGCACGCAAACGTGTGCGTGCACGCAAACGTATGCGTGCACGCAAACGTATGCGTGCACGCAAATGTATGCGTGCACGCAAACGTATGCGTGCACGCAAAGGTATGCGTGCACGCAAAGGTATGCGTGCACGCAAAGGTATGCGTGCACGCAAACGTATGCGTGCACGCAAACGTATGCGTGCACGCAAACGTATGCGTGCACGCAAAGGTATGCGTGCACGCAAACGTATGCGTGCACGCAAAGGTATGCGTGCACGCAAACGTATGCGTGCACGCAAACGTATGCGTGCACGCAAACGTATGCGTGCACGCAAACGTATGCGTGCACGCAAACGTATCCGTGCACGCAAACGTGTGCGTGCACGCAAACGTATGCGTGCACGCAAAAGTGTGCGTGCACGCAAACGTATGCGTGCACGCAAACGTGTGCGTGCACGCAAACGTATGCGTGCACGCAAACGTATGCGTGCACGCAAACGTACGCGTGCACGCAAAGGTATGCGTGCACGCAAACGTATGCGTGCACGCAAAGGTATGCGTGCACGCAAACGTGTGCGTGCACGCAAACGTATGCGTGCACGCAAACGTATACCGCATACCTTTGCGTGCACGCATACGTTTGCGTGCACGCATACGTTTGCGTGCACGCATACGTTTGCGTGCACGCATACGTTTGCGTGCACGCATACGTTTGCGTGCACGCACACGTTTGCGTGCACGCATACGTTTGTGTGCACGCACACGTTTGCGTGCACGCATACCTTTGCGTGCACGCATACGTTTGCGTGCACGCACACGTTTGCGTGCACGCATACGTTTGCGTGCACGCATACGTTTGCGTGCACGCACACGTTTGCGTGCACGCATACGTTTGCGTGCACGCATACCTTTGCGTGGACGCACACGTTTGCGTGCACGCATACGTTTGCGTGCACGCATACGGTTGCGTGCACGCATACGTTTGCGTGCACGCACACGTTTGCGTGCACGCATACGTTTGCGTGCACGCATACGTTTGCGTGCACGCATACGTTTGCGTGCACGCACACGTTTGCGTGCACGCATACGTTTGCGTGCACGCACACGTTTGCGTGCACGCATACGTTTGCGTGCACGCATACCTTTGCGTGCACGCATACGTTTGCGTGCACGCATACGTTTGCGTGCACGCATACCTTTGCGTGCACGCACACGTTTGCGTGCACGCATACGTTTGTGTGCACGCACACGTTTGCGTGCACGCATACCTTTGCGTGGACGCACACGTTTGCGTGCACGCATACGATTGCGTGCACGCATACGGTTGCGTGCACGCATACGTTTGCGTGCACGCACACGTTTGCGTGCACGCATACGTTTGCGTGCACGCATACGTTTGCGTGCACGCACACGTTTGCGTGCACGCATACGTTTGCGTGCACGCACACGTTTGCGTGCACGCATACGTTTGCGTGCACGCATACCTTTGCGTGCACGCATACGTTTGCGTGCACGCATACGTTTGCGTGCACGCATACGTTTGCGTGCACGCACACGTTTGCGTGCACGCATACGTTTGCGTGCACGCATACGTTTGCGTGCACGCACACGTTTGCGTGCACGCATACGTTTGCGTGCACGCATACCTTTGCGTGCACGCATACGTTTGCGTGCACGCACACGTTTGCGTGCACGCATACGTTTGCGTGCACGCATACGTTTACGTGCACGCATACCTTTGCGTGCACGCATACCTTTGCGTGCACGCATACGTTTGCGTGCACGCACACGTTTGCGTGCACGCATACGTTTGCGTGCACGCATACGTTTGCGTGCACGCATACGTTTGCGTGCACGCATACCTTTGCGTGCACGCATACGTTTGCGTGCACGCATACGTTTGCGTGCACGCATACCTTTGCGTGCACGCATACGTTTGCGTGCACGCATACGTTTGCGTGCACGCATACCTTTGCGTGCACGCACACGTTTGCGTGCACGCATACGTTTGCGTGCACGCATACGTTTGCGTGCACGCATACGTTTGCGTGCACGCATACGTTTGCGTGCACGCATACGTTTGCGTGCACGCATACCTTTGCGTGGACGCACACGTTTGCGTGCACGCATACGTTTGCGTGCACGCATACGTTTGCGTGCACGCACACGTTTGTGTGCACGCATACGTTTGCGTGAGTTACATACCTCAGACGACACATGCCTCAACCCAGGTCATCGGCACCAACGGCACCAACAACCATCATCAGCAGTTTCCCACAATTAATTTATAAAAGCATTTCATAAGATCTTATTTCATTTTATTTCATATTTGCAATTCTATTTCACATTTTCCTTAAACGTATTTCTGTTTGTAAAATAGCCGATTCATCATTTGATTGATATAAAAATTGTAATGCATAGCATAAGAGTTTTGAGTTTGATAATAAACACAGCACTGAGCTGTTCATAAAACAAAGGTTGATTTTTTTTTTATTAAGCGCTACACTTCCTACCTTAACTGGCGCAGTCGAACGGAACGAGTTAAGATTATATCGACGGTTAATCGGAAAATCCAACTCGTAAAAGAACTCTAATATAATACAAGTGTATACGGAAGAAAAATTCGAAGGTTCATCGGAAAAATATACCATAGCTAAAAAAAAAAAAAAATATAGTCAATCTTTCAACAGTTCAGTGCAAGTGATAAAAACACTGTCGAAGGCAAATCGAAATAAGTGTGACGGGATAACTTTTTTGAGAGCAAATTCGAAGGCAAATCGAAATAAGTGTAACGGGATAACTTTTTGAGAGCAAATCGAGATAATAAACACTAATATACGAGGAAAATTTTTTTTCTCCGAGAGTGAATCTAAAACGTCAACGAGATAAAAGATAATATTTTTTTTTTCGGGAGCAAACCGAATATTGTGAAAATAATATCAGTGCGATACATAGACACTCATCGAGACATCTAAAAGTGCAAACAAAAACCTGGAGGAGCAGCTCAACAGTATGAACAATAAGAAATTTTATATCACGTAAGTCGAAACAACGAATTTCATCCCATGCTCCCATTTAAAATCCCAAAAATTAAAAATAATCCTTATCCACCTCAAAGGAAAAAGTTAGTCAACTCCAATAATTTAAGCATAGGAATAAATAAAGAATTTAACTTTGAAAATATAAATTTAAATATTGAAAAATCTGAAAGAGATAATTTAACTAAAAACATTAGCAAGCATTTAGATAGTGATAGTGAAACTTATTTAGAAAGTAGAATTAATCTAAACATAAAGAGAACTATAATGTTGAATGGTCAACAAGAAGACCCAGCAGCAGCAGCAGCCGCTGCAGCAGCAGCAGCCGTCGCTGCATCAGCAGCAATAGAACTCATGAACTCACTTAGAGTTCCAGAGATAGTCAAGGACATTCCAACCTTCGATGGAAATCCAAGACTTCTCTTCGATTTTATTAAAAACGTTGAAGAGATATTATCTCTTCTCGAGGGTATCGATGGCACAAATTTGTGCAGGGTCATACTCCGAGCCATAAGGAATAAAATCGTTGGCCCAGCCAACGAAGTCCTCAACGTGTACGGGACAACGTTATCTTGGGTCTCTATTAAAACGAACCTCATAAATCACTATTCGGACAAACGGAACGAAACGTCGCTCATACGCGACCTTCACAATTTAAAACAAAATAGCAAAACCTTAGAAAATTTTTTCAGCGAAGTTATGGAAATACAAGCATCCATGAATAATCATATACAGATACATGAAAAAGAACTCAACGTGATAATTGCAAAAAATAAACTATACCAAGAAATGTGTTTAAATACCTTCCTTGCAGGACTTAGAGAACCTCTTGGTTCCACAGTGAGGGCAATGAAACCTTCAACCCTATCAGAAGCCTTTGCTTATTGCACAAAGGAACAGAACATTTCATATATGAAACACGAACCATTATATTTCCAACAACAAAAGAAATTTGTGCCCCCCGTTTACCAATTCAATCCACAACCTCAAGTCTTTCTCAGAAAACCACAGACACCAAACCACACCGTTAACTTCAACTCACGTTATAGACCAGGGCAACAAATGTATAATTCTCTTAACCCTTTTAACCCACAAACAAGACAAAATCAACATCACTTAAATCCTATACCAGGACAAGGTAACCACCATTTTAACAGACCTTTTAAAACGAACCCCGGCTCTGGCCAATTCTCACATAGACAACATATAGCTCCACAAGAACCTATGGAGGCAAGTACCACGTACTCCAAACTCCAATCCCCAACACAACACAGTTTAGGTCTACAAAACACCAGAACACCCAGCAACTTTTTCAAACAAGCAGGTCCTTCTAGAGAACTGCATAACATCGACATAGAACACCCAGGTACTTCAATACATCCTGAATATGGGAACCCGTACGAGCCCTTTGACAACCTGGACCTGGAGATCGAAAACCCATACCAAAATCTGGACAGGTATTATAACGAACAGTTTCAACAAGACCTCGAGACGTTCCAAGAAATTAACCACCCAGAAGATACCGAAAATTTTCACGAACCAGCCTCTGGGAACCAATCGGATATATAAACATCAATAAACATGGAAATATTTTACCATATGTAAATATTTCTTCACCTTTTGGAAGACCACTCAGATTCCTAATAGATACCGGTGCGTCTTCATCTTTCATTAATCCTAAGTTTGCAGACCCTCAACTTCAAATCCCCATCAATAATACAGTTATAAAAACAATTTTTAAAGAACACACAATAAATAGAGCGATAACATTTAACTCTTTTTCAGAATTCCAAACACATGGTACATTTAGATTCTTAATATTCAAATTCCATGGATACTTCGATGGCCTTATCGGTTTAGACATTTTGACACAAATTAAAGCAAAAATAGACTTGGAAAAACGAAAATTGATAACAGAAAATTCCAGTATTTCTCTACTCTTTAAACCAAATTCTACATCATCGCAATACATTATTCCCCCATACTCAAAAATGATATGTCGCCTCCCAGTAAGCATACGAAATGGTGATATTTTCATAAGACCAACAGAAATCAAACCAGGCGTTTCCATTTCAGAGGGAATATATGTCGCTAAAGATTGGTATAGCATCCTTGAAGTAATTAATACTTCAAACCAAGAACAGACTATTTTTCTGGAGCGACCCATGAAAGTCTGTCCATATTCAAATACTGAATTTTGCGAGATTAATATAACAGAAACATACTCACAATCGCATGACAGGAAAATACCCGATACTGAAATAGTAAATTCATTAAAACTTAACCACCTGAACTCTGAAGAAAAGAGATCCATAATCAAATTGTGCAAACAATTTGAAGATATTTTTTTTCAAAAAACCCAACCTCTTACTTTCACTACCGCTGTCAAACATAAAATACCAACTAACGACGATGTCCCTATATATACCAGGTCATACAGATACCCATTTGTACATAAAATGGAAGTTCAAAAACAGATACAAGAACTACTCAGACAAGGAATAATTCGTCCAAGCCATTCGCCGTGGAGTTCCCCGGTATGGGTGGTTCCGAAAGGAAAAGATATACCCACGAAAAAGTGGCGCCTTGTCATTGATTTTCGTCGTCTAAATGAAAAGACAATTAGCGACAAATATCCACTCCCGAACATAACGGAGATCCTGGATAAATTAGGGAAATGCATGTATTTCTCCACTCTAGATTTAGCGAGTGGGTTTCACCAAATAGAGATGGACCCAAAAGATATACCTAAAACGGCATTTACAGTCGAAGGAGGTCACTTCGAGTTCGTACGAATGCCGTTCGGACTTAAAAATGCTCCATCCACTTTTCAACGAGTGATGGACCATGTACTAAGTGGTCTCGTGGGAAAAGTCTGTTTGGTATATTTAGATGACATAGTCATCTTTTCAACCTCTCTACAAGAACATCTTGAAAACTTGAAGAAAGTTTTTTTAAGATTACAAGAATTCAATTTTAAAGTGCAGCTAGAAAAAACTGAATTCCTTCACAAAGAAACAGCATTTCTTGGACATATAATTTCCAGGGACGGAGTAAAACCCAATCCCGACAAGATCAAAGCTGTAAAAAATTTCCCTATCCCAAAGACGCAAAAAGAAATAAAATCGTTTCTAGGCCTCCTTGGATACTACCGCAAGTTCATTAAGGACTTTGCAAGGCTAACAAAACCACTTACAGAGTGCTTGAAGAAAGGAAAATCAATAACACTCGACAAAAAGTACGTCACAGCTTTCGAGATGTGTAAAGATCTCTTGATTAACGACCCAATTCTTCAATACCCCGATTTCTCTCGACCGTTCGTACTAACTACGGATGCAAGTAACTACGCAATAGGTGCAGTCCTATCTCAAGGCACCATAGGTAGCGACAAACCAATCTGCTATGCTAGTAGAACCCTAACTGATTCGGAATGTGGTTACTCTACCATTGAAAAAGAGCTTTTAGCGATTGTTTGGGCAACGAAGTATTTCCGCCCCTACCTGTTTGGTCACAAATTCAAAATCGTGACCGATCACAGACCATTGCAATGGATGATGAATCTTAAAGATCCGAATTCAAAACTAGTTAGATGGCGACTCAAGTTAGAAGAGTTCGACTATGAAATCGTTTACAAAAAAGGAACGTTAAACCTGAATGCTGATGCACTCAGCAGAATAAAAACCGAAAGTCAAAATGAGAAAATTGAATTAAATATAAACGAGGTTAACCACACAAATCCCAGTTCTAGTGGATCTACAATCCACTCTGCTCTTGAAAATATGAACGATCACATATATATATCTGAACGTCCCTTAAATGAATTTAGCATACAGCTCGTACTTAAGAAAACTGAAAGAGACAAACCAGTACAATTACAAATGCCATTTAAAAACAAACAAAGACGAACTTTAGAAAAACAATGTTTTTCAGAGAATGATATTATTACCATTTTCAAAAATTATGTTCCTCCAAATAAATATTGCGCTATTTATACCGATGACGATACATTCAAGACCATCCAAAGTGTCTACTCAAATTACTTTTCAAATAACAAAGCCTTCAAAGTAATTCGTTGCACAGAAATATTAAAAGATATACTTGAGAACGATGATCAAGATAAACTGATAAACGATTACCATTTAAAAAACAACCACAGAGGCATAAACGAGACACTTCTTCACCTTAAGCGTGAATTCTTTTTCCCATTTATGAAAAACAAAATCACTACAGTTATAAATAACTGCGAACTGTGCCAGAAACTCAAATACGACAGGAAACCCCAAAAAATTGAATTTCGAATCCCAGAAAATCCTGAAAAACCTTTAGATATCGTACATATCGACATCTATAGTATTAATAATCAAAAAATCCTCACGATTATAGACAAATTCTCTAAATTCGCAGCAGCGTACACAGTTCCAGTTAGAAATAGCCTAACAATAATAAAATCCCTTCTGCATTTTATGAGCCTCCACGGCATTCCAACCAAAATTATATCAGACCAAGGCGCAGAATTTACTTCTTCTATGTTCAAAGACTTCGTTAAACAATACAATATAAACCAACACATAACATCGCTTCAACAATCAAGTAGCAATTCTCCCGTTGAAAGACTCCACTCCACACTAACTGAAACATACAGAATCATTTTTACAAAACATAACGACCGAGATCATGACGACATACTCAATGAAACTATGATAACCTATAATAACTCTATACACTCTGCTACGAAATTAACACCTTACGAACTTTTTTACGGTAGAACCTACAAATTTAAGAATATTAGCTATAGCAACGTGCATGACTATCTCAATAGACTAAATGAGTTTCAGGCAGAATTATTCCCATCCATTAAAAACAAAACAGGAAACCAGATACAAAAAAATTTAAGCAAATTAAATCAGAACAGGGAAAAACCATGTAGTATAAAGACAGGATCATTTATTTATAGAAAAGAAAATAGAAGAAATAAATTAACACCAAGATTCAGTAAACATAAAGTTAAAATTAATAGGGATATAACAGTCCTTACTACTAACAATCAAAAACTTCATAAATCAAAAATAAAAAGAAGACGTAAATTTCAGGTTCACAACTCTCACCCTTCTAATAACAATGACCACAGAACAGACGATCGAAGTACACGATCTGACGAATAATCATGGCCTCCTAACATTGAAACTGGGAACGGGCAGGATGATTAAGGCATACAAAAGCCTGATTCACATCATAAGATTAGAAAAATACCAAGAAAATGTAAACGCTATAGGCAACTCTTTGGCAATTTTCAATAAAATAGACGGTTTTAATGACTCCCTTAAAATCATTAAAATAAAATATGAACAGCTGCAAGACAAACTCCAAACGCTAACACCTAATTTCAGACAAAAAAGAGGACTTATCAACGGTTTAGGAACAGTTGTAAAGAGCATAACAGGAAATTTGGATGCTGACGATGCTCTGGATATAAATAAAAAAATAGAAATGCTATCAGAAAGACAAAATGACATCGAGACACAGGAAGACGACCAGGTTAGACTTAACAAACAAATGATAGCAAGATTCGACAATATAACAAACCACATAAACACGCAGCAGAAGATTATTGAAAAATATTTAATTAATACTGAAAAGACATTAGGAAACAGAATCAGATCAGAGGAAAACTCAATCAGATATATTCAATATTTAAACCAAATAAACTTCAATATAGAACTTTTAAACAACCATTTGACCAATATCGCGGAATCTATTATTCTTGCCAAATTAAATATCATCTCAAAACACATTTTAAACTCTGATGAATTAACATTCATTTACAGTTCCTTAAAAAATCAGTCTGTAGAAATTAATTCAAACGAAAACATATACGAATTATTGGAGCTTCAGGCTTACTATAACCATTCAGATATAATATTTAATATACAAATTCCTTCCTTAAAAAATGAATCATTTTCCTTTTTCCATTTATTACCCATCCCACTCAAAAGTAAATTACTTCACATTAAACCCTTTTGTATCCTTAACCAAAACGAAATTCAATGTTTTGAC